>KL647297.1:2985626-3132307 GCA_000727475.1 Sarcocystis neurona
CTTCTTCTGCTCCTGCAGCTTCTTCTGCTCCTGCAGCTTCTGCTGCTCCTGCAGCTTCTTCTGCTCCTGCAGCTTCTGCTGCTCCTGTGGCCCCTTCTGCCCTTGCTGTAAGCCCAGCTGCTGCTGCAGCCGCAGCTCGTTGCAGTATCGGTTCTGCTGCAGTCGCTGTGTGGACAAGTGCTGTTGTTGTTGCAGATGCTGTTGCCGCTGCCGATGCTGTTGCCGTCGACGCCGCGTCCTCTTTGGCTCCCCGTTGCCACTGCGACTCACAAGAACGCCTGTACTGATTATTG
The DNA here is from genome assembly GCA_000727475.1 of Sarcocystis neurona. Taxonomy (NCBI): domain Eukaryota; phylum Apicomplexa; class Conoidasida; order Eucoccidiorida; family Sarcocystidae; genus Sarcocystis; species Sarcocystis neurona. The sequence continues at coordinate 2,985,920 of KL647297.1, forward strand.
CAGACAAAGAAAGTTCGCCCAGCAGCACACACCGTGGGCATGTGTCGACAGCAGCAACAGTAGAAAGCGCGAAAGTGCATAACAGCACCACCCGCAGCCGCCCGAGCGCAGCAGCAATGCACCTGTGGTGGCGGCTCTAAAAGCGGTGCGGTAGTAGCCTGCGGCGGCTGCTGCTGCTGCGTCTTCCAGGCAGCAGAAGGCAGGAGCAGCTGGAAGAGGAGGAGAACGCGCGGATCGCTGCTGGTCCTCCGTGGCGCCAGGGTGAGACAAAGGAACCGAGTGTCGATGCCGCTGCTGCTGCTATTGTCTGCAGCAAGGAGCAGCTACAGAACACCTCATACAAATGCAGCACATGCAACCGCAGAACCAAGAAGAATGTGTGGTCACCTCCCCTGCTGCTGCTGCTCCTGTCCACTGCTGCTGCTGCAGCAGCAACAGCAAGCTGCGCGGGCTTTACCGAGCCGCAACAGCAGTGCTGGAAACAAGGCGATGCAAACATATATTCAAGAAGACAAGAAGAAATTTCCTGTATTCTTCGGTCCAGGCTTTCTTTGGCAGTGCTGCTGAACGCTCTTCATCTCCGCCGTGTGCTGCGTTTCTTCTTTTCCTCTGCTTGTCTGTCTCCTGCTCCTCTCTTTTCTTCTCTCTCTAAATCTCGCACTTCTACGCGTCACATTTCCTCTCCGTTCATCCCTTTTTTTTCTTACGAGTTCCTCCTCCTTCCTCCTTTTCCGTACTTTCCTGTTCTGCTCCCCTGCTCTGTCCTTTTCCCCCGGTCTTTTATTTTCCTTCCTTTGCGTCTCCTTCCCCCTGTGCCCCTGTCCTTCCACTAACGACGCTCCATCTCTTCTTGTCCTCTTCCTCTTCTTTAGCGCCTTCTCGTCTTCTACTTCTTGCCCTTCTTCTTCCGACCTTCCCGCCTTCCTTCTCGTCTCGGGGTGTTCTCCTGAAGCGTCTCCTTTCAGTATTGTCAGCCGCCTCCTCGTCCCGAACCTGGCTTATCTCTGCTCTTCTTCTTCTTCCTATTCTTCTTCTTTTGCTTCTCCTCCGTCACTTCGTTTTTCTCCTCCTCCTTGTCTCTCTCCTCCGGTTTCTAGCGTCCTCTTCTTTCTGGCTACTTCTTGGGTCTTTTTCGTCGCCTTTCCTCTTCGTTCCTTGCAGTGCTGCTCTCCGTATTCCTCTCCTGTATTTAGGCAAATCCCGCAGTAGAAAGAACGTTTTGACAAACAACACGTTGCTGCCGCTACCAGCAGCACAGCAACATCAGCAGGCGGCATCGGCGTCAACAAGATACACCAGCAACAGCACGAGGCAGCCACAGAAGCAGCATCAGCAGGCTGAGACAGCAGCAGCGGCACACAGCAATCGTAGTAGCAGCAACAGGTAGCGAGAGCAGGTGTGAGCAGCAATAGCGGCAAGAAGCAGCAGCAACGGCAGCAGCATATGCCGGGAGTAGCACAAAACACAGCCGCAGTTAGGACAATGGCGGCACGACCGACCAGCGGGCCGGCAATGAAAAGATTCTGCCGCAGATTGCTGCAGCAGGAGACGAGTGTCCTGGGAGTCTCGCTATTCTTCTTGGGAAGATACAAGTAGGGCACAGCAGCTGGCAGCTACAGGCACCGCCGCACTGAGAGGCAAGCAGAGCAGCACAGGGAGGCTGCGACATCCGCGCGGAAACATGGAAGCGAAAAGTTACGGGAGTGCAACGCTCACGTCCAGCAGACACAGGCTACCCCTCCTCCTCCTCCTCCTGCTTCTCTTCTTTGTCTTACACTATCAAGTGGCGTTTGCTCTGCTCTGCTGAAGTCGCGTGTCTCTGAAGATGCTTTTTATCCTGCTGCGTTGTCAGGCATGCTGCCACTGCTGCTGCTCCTGTTGAAGCTGCTGCTGGTCCTGCGTATGCGGCGTGTCGGGTCTCCCCGCCTCCTAGTGCTGCTGTCGTACCATAGCTGCTGCTGCTGCTTCTGCCTCTGTGCTGTCGGTGCTGCTGCGTCTACAGCGCGCAGTCTCCTGCTCTTTGTGCCGCTCAAGAGCGCTGCCAACTCTACAGACTTTGACGCCCCTGCTGATCCTTCGTTGTCGTTTTGCTGCCATGGGGCTGCTGCCCCTCACACTGCAGATGCGCCGCCTGCTGCTGCTTCTCTGTTGTGCTGCTACTGTGCTGCTGAGACGCCTCCTTTATCACCGGCTGCTGCGAGTTGTCAGCCTTCGCAGTGACACCCAAGTCTGCTGCTACTGCTGCAAGCACGGATCAAGCTCCTGCAGGGTGGACGAGAGAAGACTGAACAGCTTTTTTTCGACGGGTAGGTAGCAACTGCAGCATGCCAATTCTTGAAGTGCACCAATGTGGAACCTCAAAGAAAAGGAACACGACGAAGGGGCGTCGAATAGGAAGAGCAAGAAACACGACAACAGCGGCGGCAGTGGCAACCCATTAGCTACTGCACGGCCCCGAGGGGTAGCAGAGCAGCAGTAACGGCAGCAGTCAACCAACAACATCAGCAACAGAGCAGCGGCCCCAGCAGCAGCACAGCGGTAGAACTACACAGGCTGCAACGCAGGAACGTAAGGCGAGAAGGATCAGCACGACAGCTGCAGCAGCAGCAGCAGAAGCTGCTACGTGACGTACTGGTGGCCCTTAGAAGCGAAAGAAAACCCGACGGTCCTCATTCGTCACTCGCGCCGCCGCACAGGACGCCGCAACAGAGCGAGGAACGTTTGCATTCTCCCCCCCAGACTGGACAAACTTTGCTTTTCACTCAGAGAAGAACACTTTTAAAAAGAAGGAGGTACGGAGCTGAAGCTCGGAAGCGAAGGTGCAGCATCAACGACTGGGCGGGAAATGAGCGACGAGACGGAAAAGATAAAGAAGAAAAAAAGAAGTGAGGGAAGGCAGGGGAAAGGACGAAAAAGAAGAACAAAAACCGACGAAGCAGGTGGACGAGAAAAAACCTCTTCGGAAGTCTCTCAAGAAAGGAAAAGGAAGGGAAAGGAGAGTTTAGAGGGTATATTACAAAAGCACAAGGGAGCGAGTTAAACAGGCATTGAGAAGGAGAGAATAACCGAGCAGCTATATAAGTATATATATATATATATATATGGGGAGAGCGAGGGATACAGACGGCGAGATAACAGGCGTGCAATCCAGATAAACCGAGGAAAGCGAAGGAACGAGCATGTGCACACACACACACACACATATAGGTATGTAGAGACAGCATATATACCCATGTATACGTGTAGATTTCCCTGCAGGTGATGCCCATGGCGCTTCTGTCTTCTTGCAACACGTGCGTACGTATACACATACATGCACATATATGTATATATTTATATAGAGGGAGAAAGAGACAGAGACAGAGGTAACGAAGGAACTGGTACGTACAAATATACATACAAACCCATATATGTGGAGAGAGCAAATATATCTCTATCTCCTGTAAATAGTTACACAGATGACACGCGCGTCGAGGAAATCCCCTTCCTGCAACTCTCTAAACCGACAGAGAGTCACACGGCGTGCTCGCCGCAACACCAGCGGCAGCAGCAGGAAGCAGCAGCCAGGCGGTAGCACAGCCCTCGCCTCCTCAGGGCCCCATTTATTTCCAGCACTTCTGCTGCTGCTGCGAGTACGGAGAGAACACCGCCTACGAGTAATTGTGAGGCTGCCTCTATGCGCGTCATACGCAAGTAGGCAAAGAATACGACTACGGGCACTACTGCCGTTGCCTCTCTGAACTAATATCCTTCACTTTCGTGTGTGTGTATATTTATATTTATACGTGTGTGTCTGCGTGTGCAAAATTTGTAAGACTTTCACGCATAAAGACGTAGTAGAGAGACGCGTGATAGTAAAGCTGCCCCTCCACGTAGGATGGAAGCAGGAAACGAAGACAACGTCTATGAGTAATAAGCCTGTCACTGCCTCTCCACGCCTGGACGACAGGTGTGATAGCGCCCGGGCTGCAGCAACAGGTGCAGCAATGACGACAGCAGCAGAACTCGCAAAGCGCGGCAGCAGCACCAGCAGGGAGACCTGGAGCTGCGAGGAAGCAGCGGCAGCAGCAGCAGGGTGTTGTGGACTAGCTCGTGTCTATCTGTAGCGAAAAAAAGGGCGCCGTATCGCGGCTGCTGTTGGACAGCGCACTTTGATATGCCGGAAGGAGAGGAAAAGCAGAAGAGAAGGATTCTTCCTTTCGTGGGAAGTCCAGGGCAAGGAAGAAACTCTCCTCGCTCTTGCCGTGAGCGGCAGTTCACGTACAGTCGGAGCTTCCCAACCACGTCAACATATATACATATACGGCGTATCAAGTGTAGGTGTCCCTTTATAAACCAGCGTTTACATCCACATATATACACGCGGCATACCAAGTGCATCTGTCTCTGTATAAGTAAATGTTTACATATACATATATGTGTATAGATGTTCTCGCACCCGAGGGCACAGCAGTCATCGCGGTGGCTGTATACAACCCCCCGGGTGTACAACAAGTATTTCTCCGCAAACCCATGCACGTCAATGACCACAAAAGCATAGACATGTATGTAGATATATCTACACGTTCTTTTGCGCGGATATAGACACACACGTACAGACTTGCTTACGGATATATGTGTGTGCGCGCCTTATATATGGATTCATATATAGAGAGAGACACTTTCTTACGGCTACATACGTCTGCACGTCTTGTACATGGATATATATATATATGTACGGATGTATATGCGCACACATACATACAGAAATACGTACTTGCATATATGTTTGGTCATACGTACAAACTTGTGTACTTGTTTAAAGTAGGTATCTACATATATATATATCTTTGCTCCTGCCTGCAATATATACATATATATCGGAGTTCGTGTGTACGTGCGCATACAAGTGTTCCACAATATATATATATATATGTATCTACACAAATACGCTTGCTCACGTAGTGCCTAGGCTGGCGTTTCATATTGAGAAGTTCGGCAGCGTTCATACGCACACGGTCACGCGCCCTTCTCCCAACGGCGTGCTACTTGAGTATGAAGACGTTTTAACCTGCGTACAAAGACGTGCGTGCCACGCGCCCGTATAAATATCTGCTATCCGCTCCTCATCTATTTATAGTTGCGCGTGTGCTTATACGCGTAGAGCACGCCTTCTTATATATTTACATATATATGTGTTAAGGGAGAGAGAGAGATTTTGTCTTATTCTCTACGGGGAGGAATACGGGCACACGCGTGTAGTGCTAACATCTTCGCGTGCATCTGCACGTGGCCTAAGTACCCACGGCGGCCTGCGTAACGCTAGCCCTGAACCCACCGCAGGTTTACTTTTTGCGGAAGTGAATTCTCGTCCACGTAGAATGTGGTAGGTGTTGCTGCGGTCGACTGCAAGCTTCAGATAGCTGCTCACTCGCACACATTGAAGAATATATTGAGCTACTTCACTGTAGCCGCATCGGGTGTACACATTTATTAACACCCTATAGACAAGATCATACAAATATATATATATATATACATTCTACAGTTTAGGAAGGACCATTTTGCACGTGTCCACACCTTTGTTGCCTACCAAGCACTTAGACACACTCTCCGTCTTCCCCCTTTCTCTCTCCCTATATGTGTGTCACACTTGTCGGTGGCGGTAAGACCCCGTCCCTGTTCATGCGTGTAGTGCTTACCACATTGCCCACCACATATGCGTTGTCCACGTGCTTCTGTATATCTGTGGTAAAGCAAGTTGATAACACGACGATATAATCTTTTTTATCTTTGTCAACGGATCTACGTGCTTATCCAGTTTTGTACACGCACATATGTGCGAACAGACCTGCAACCACACCCAGTCTTGTCTACTGATGTGTCGAGCGAGTGTGTACTCTGCAATAGCAGAGTCCCGCCGGAAACAAACGTGCAGAATGGCCGAGATCCAGCAAAATAAACGTTTCTTTTTTTGAGCAGAGAACCCAAATAGTAAAGAGGGACACAGTAGTTCACGAACGTGCACAAGAAGAACGAGACGGCCTCACGGCATTTGTATATGGTGAGGAGAGAGAGAGGAGGTCACAATTATCAAATATTGGCAACGAGAATAAAGGCATGTATAAGTCACTGCAGCGACCTGAAGCAGGAAGAGGGCGCTGAATGTGCTGATGAGGGAAAATCGAATTACGTGGGAAGCAAGGAACAAGGGGGGAAAGATGCAGCGGCAGGGCAGCGGCAGGGAAGGCAGTGGAATGTGGGCAGGCAAATAGCAGCAGGAGGAGCATACGCGCAGAGAAATAAGAAACGCATGGGGATGGGAATTTGTCTTGAGCCGCGAAGTTGTGCAGGGGACGCCGTGCAGCGGCAGCCGTGCAGCAACGCTGGATCGACGCTGGACAGCATGTCTACCTACGCAGGGAAAATGAGAATAGACGCAGCTGCTCGATTCGATAATAAGGAAGGTGTTGATGCAGATGTTGTTGTGAAGGATCGGGCGACAAGATAAGTTTAATGCAAGTAAACGATGAAGTTTTCAGTTCGTGTATATTCCGAGGAAATCTGCCAGCGTTACAGCGGCATCTGCCGGCGAACAGCAGCGGGCGCCTACGTGCCTGACATCCTGCAGTAAAGAGGAAGAAACTACAAAGCTCCACATTCGAGGGGACCAAGAGATACCTGATGTTATGTGGTGAAGGAGCGTTGCACACATAAGAGGGAACGAAGGACAAGAGTAGCACATAAAGGCGGATTTGATGTGTAGGACGCAGACCAGCGAACAGGAAAAACGGATAGATCGTCTTTGCGCACGGAGGGAATGGAATGCATTCTTAAGTAGGAGGACACTACACAAAAGTAGTACGATACGAGGAGAAGGCAACTAAAGACGAAGAATCAGATCGCGGAAACAGACCAGCTAGCCAACAGCGGTTGGCGAAACGGAACTGTCGAGTCACCGCAGAGAGAACTGATGACTGGCTAGCACGCTAGCCCGCGGTGATAATTGCGCCTCCACGCGCGGCATCTCCGGATTTATAAATTTGTGGACATAGGGGCAGACCTAGGTGAGACTTGTAATATTTGGATACAGATGCACGCGTACAAATGGATCTGCGTGTACATGAAGCACAAGAGATCTGCACACGCATGCTCATCAACACACTCAGGAAGTTACTGCGTGGGCGCTACATGCGAACGCTTGTGTATATGCCTGCATACCTATCTGCGGACTCTTAGACACTACCACGACAGAGGACGGGCTAAAACAGCGGATACAGTCCACCAGGTGACGAGGCAACAGGTAAGGTGTAGCACATCGCAGGCCCTGCTCCTGTTCAACCTCGAACTCAATGAATGGAAAAATTGCCCGTTTGCCAGAGGGCAGAAGGAGAAGCTCCTGTTTTACAGAACGAGACACGCACACGCGTGATCCCAGACACGACACACACCCCCACCTACACCCACACATGCACACATTGACATTACATACGTGCACATCGACGAATATTTGTATGGAGAGCTTGTTACAGTATATAGAGAGATGCGATACGGAGACAAATGAACTGCAGGGGTGGACAGCGATAGTTCGGCTGCCTAAGATGTGGTACGAGAGCCAACTTTCTTTCATAGAATACTCTTGAATGTCACAGCCCTGACCACCTACTACCAGGTGCCTCTCATACCACATATGTCTATATACATAAATAGAGATATACATGCGTAAATATATGTACATATGTGTGTGTATATATATATATGTACATATGTATGTATATATACGTACCACATATGCGCATGCAGATGTCCAGGCCTGCAGATAGGGGGAGTGGACCACAGATAGACAAAACTGAATTTTACTGTTTTGACAGGAGATGCCTGTGTGACTCCGCATCCGCCAACGCTGCTGGCGAATGCAGCTGACGGCACGTCTCCATTTATCTGAAGACGTGTGCAAGGATTGCTAGACGTCGATTTGTAGTCGTCCTACGTGGAGTAGTCTACAAAGAATACTTCACCTTCAATACGTATACAGGCCATCCTTCAACCACACGTGCCTTACCAGTGGAGAACGTCCACCTAGACACGCCATTCCTCTTTCACATACAACCCCACAAATACACGAACCTATAGAACTCTTTGTGTATACGTGAGGAAGCACACTTTTGCCATTGACTGTGACTGTACGATTGCGTGTACACCTATAGAACTCTTTGTGTATACGTGAGGAGGCACACTGTTGCCATTGACTGTGACTGTACGATTGCGTGTACACCTATAGAACTCTTTGTGTATACGTGAGGAAGCACACTTTTGCGATTGACTGTGACTGTACGATTGCGTGTACATTGAGATGCAGACAAACAATAATGTCGAAGCTGACGCGATGCATAGCTGTGGCCGGGTTTCTTTAAATGTACCTACATAGAAAATCGCATTTATTTGCTGGTGTATACACACTTACACGCAGAGGCAACATGGTATAGCTTCGGTTGTCCACGTGCATCCGAAGGCCTGTAAGGCGCGTACGCTTACGTGCGTTTTGCTGGCTATAAAAATATTGCACGGAGGTGGTTGTAGGTCAACATTCTTTCGAATGTGATGGTGCCCACACCGTCAACTGCTGCAGTGTGTCGCCTGTCCTAAGCGCTCACTTTATGATCATGAGGAGACGCATACCTCTTCGAGTAGTACACATGCGTATCGACTGAGTGAAGAACCGCCTGTTCAAAACGCACCGTGCGACATACGCATATATATATATATATATATATATACATATGCACACTAACGACAGGGAGATCGTGATACTAGAAGAAAGTGTCTGTGGCTATACGAAAGAGTATACACTGCGTGAGCGTGAGAGACAGGGCCATCCACCTCACGGATATTTACAGGGAGTATACGCTTGTAAGAAGTGTGATACGAGAGTATTTACTTATCTTTGTGCTCGCGGCTAAGCACCTGTGAGAGTGGGCAGGTAGACGTGTGTGTTTTCATGTAGCTGTTGAACAACTTCAGAAGGATCCCCTCGTATGCCAGTACAAGACAGGCATGCACGCATATACTCGGAGTCGCATTACAGTTGCAACTTCGCAAACCTCTATATATTAGTATGTTTGTGCCTGTTCCGTCTCACTTTCACCGCAAAGACATCGAGCAGCTTAAAGAACGACAAAGAGTTCTGTGAAGTAATTGCATGAGTTCGTCAGTAGACCTGTTCGTCTTGCTTGGAAGCAGAAGGGTATTCAGTAATGCTTAGGTTTCTGGATGTCAATAGCCCTTCAAAAAGATGCAGAGAAACTAAGGCGTTGCGTTGGTTTACGAGTATGATGCCTTCGTGAAGCATGCAATATTGTTGTAGACCACTCACTGTGTATAAGTATCTAGACAAACGAAATAAAATGCATTCCTCCACTGCGCTGCACACGTCGCTTGATTACCAGCTTACGAGAGGGAAGACGAAGAAACTGCGCGGTAACCCATTAGCCACACGAGAGCGGTTGAAGTAATTCGAGAATTGCACAGCAGAAACTTGCAAGGAAAGGTGCTGCAGAGGGAAAATGAGAAACCACAAGCATGGTCGTAAGGGATACTATCGATAGGTTGAAGAGAAGAAGAAGGAAGAAGAATATAGAAACGAAAGAACGAGACGAAGGTGGCAGACGAAGATACAAAACAAAGGTCTAGTAAGCGAAGAGAATGAAATGAGTTGCCATCCTGAAGTGACATTCTGAAGTTTGGTCAAGTTTTTTTCCTTGTTCACCAGGCGAACCTTCGGGTGCTGCGCCGTCGCCAACGATCTTTCTTCCTTCCTTTCCTTTACTTCGTAGTCCCTGTTTCCATGCTTAGAGCAGAGAAGCTAGGGCTACCTATGGATCTGCAAAGACAGTTGCTGGGCTTGGGCAGCCTAGAGCTAACGTCGACTGAAATATGTAGGGAGAGGTACTGTTTGTTGATGGTGTAGGGAAGTGAACGTGGAGGGAGTTGTCTTCTGTGCATAAGTGAGACAGCATTTAGAGAAGGGCACAACCTCTACTAAGGCTGCGATTCTTCGCAGTGTGTATGCCTTGGTGTTAAGAGTTCTTCACGCTGGTGTCGACGGTGCTGACCACGTCCTGATGCGCACCCGTATAAATATGTATGTGGGTGCACGAAATCATGCATACGACGGTTCCTTCCGTGTCTGTGTTTACGCCTTTATGTCGTATAAATATATGTGCTCATACGTGTACGTACGCGAATATACTTTTTCGATCGCGCCACCTATATCGACACTGAGCAGCGCATGTGCGTATGTACGCACGCGGAGATGTGCATGTGTGTGAATGGGTGCACGTGTTTACCTGTGTGCAGGAATCTGAGCAAGCGTGCATGGAAGGACGCACGTGTGTATGCACCTGCGTGTCTCGATTTTGTCGAAGCTTAATTACACACATGTCAGAGATTCTCCTTCGCACAGGATGAACATAGAGGGCCCTCTACTTGTTTCGGCATAGGCGTGGCGATGCCACGCATCCAACCTGACGTGCGGGTGCACGTATGTGCGTATGAACATATCTACAGCTGTATGCCAGAATTTATTTCGATGTGCCTGTGTATACTTGTATGGTATCAACCACCGCGCTCAACTGTGTACGCAAGTATTCATACCGTCAGTTGTAAGTGTACACGCTAAGGTGACTGTATGTAAGCAGACTACTATTATAGGTATGTGGCATCTGTGTTGACTTCCAATCGTGATGACAAGTGAACCTAAGTGAAATGGGAGTTTCGTTGCCCGCCTGTGCGACGCCGTTGTACGTGTGGTGGTGGAGTTGACGGCTACCACCGAGAGTGAGGAACGTGGCGGCGGACCTTTCACGGTCAACCTGCAAGGACGCGCCAGTCTGTATGTTTCCGCTGGTCAAACGAGTTCAGCTCACAAGCGCAGCACGCAAGTGTACAAATAGACGGACGCATACATATATATATAATATATGTATATATACATATAGATATGGGTACATACAGACACATCTGTTTGACTACAACTCCGTGTCGGCTGCAGCATACGGATGCAAGCTGTTGCACACGGATTGTTGCGCGCAGCCAGGCAGGTTGCTGAACCGCAAAAAAGCAGTGAAAGCATTACGCTTGACGGTGTCGCGTACTGCCTAATTTCTCAATCGCGCCAGCCTTTACGTCCCTGCTCTGGAAAGACTTACGAAAGGATCAGCGAGGCTGTCCGTCTATATGCTCAGCCGCGTAAGTCTTCTTATCCGTACAGGTCTTTGTATCCCTGCTCTTGAAAGAGTTACGGAGGGATGAGAGCGTGAAACATAGGTATTCGCTATTCCTGATTCGTCAGTGGTAGATTCTCTGTGCTATTACCAAGGCCGGTTGCTTCAACAGTAGTGTCATCTCCAGCACAGTATACCCTTTGTCACACGTCCTTGGCAACGTACGGACCTCTCAAGCCAGCTACACCACACAGTGAACACCGATAAATTCGTATGTGTGTACGTAGACGGCTAGACACGTATATTTATAAAAACATGTGCACACTTCTCCCACTCTTTAGATACGGCGTATGATGATTAGGCGGTGGCTTACGCCTCTACTTTCTTGCTAGCTCCTCCCTCTACAATCCTGTGCTGACGAGCTCTTGTGAAAAAGATGTCTCCACCACGAATTTGTTCTACCTGACACAAGTCTTGTATACACATATATACATCTAAGAAGTGAGAAGCGAGAAACAAGCACTTACTCTCTTGAAAACACACATGCATCCTTTCAAAAGGCGCGTGAAGGCAAGATCGAGTATTTATGCATAAAGAAGCGTAGCAGGCGTCCCGTAACATTTACGTACGTATTGATACATACATATATATATATATATGCAAGCATACATACATACACACAGTTCTATGTGCGTAGGTTTACGCGTTTACTCCACAAGATGTCCGTCATATCTCCACTGTCACCTTTATATTTTTTGTGGTTCAACACAGTCAAATTTCGTCGCTTCTTCCCGCCTCCGTACTCTCCACCGTATTCGATTATCCCACGTTGTCTGTGTTATGCTCTACTTGCTTGACGTCCGCCGTCGATTCTAGTCGTTTCCACATTTTGCCTTATTTGCACGCCTTCTCGTTTCTCTGAGGCATCCACAGTACGACGTCCGGTCTGTTTGCTTGTCTTTTATTTACTCTCTTTGCTCGTTTTGTAAGACTACCAACCGTGTCTCTTCGTCGCGCGTCACCTCTCGTACTTTCTTTTCCATTCCGGTACAATTACTCCTCTTTTCTCTTTGATTCCTTCTCAAACAATAACGTGGTTGCTCTCATTTCTCTCTCTCGTTCTTCTTTTTTTCATGTTACCCACAATAGTATCAGCTGTTTTTCATGCTGTAGCCCCAATCAATCACGGACCTTGATACACCGTCTGTACTTGTTTTCTTCGTGGTCACTTTGGGTTCCTTCCTGTGCTTCCTTCTGCCTCTCCTCGGCCTTTTACTTCACTCGTTCCCTCTTCTGTTGGGTTTCGTCACCTTCTTCACGCCTAGTGCTCTTCTTCAATTCCTTCACAACTATGTGCTTTCTTCCTCCTTTTCTGCTTACCCTCCCCTCGCCTGCTCCTTATTCCCTCTCTCGGCTCCTCTGTCGCTTCCACTTCTGTTCCTTGCAACTGGCGAACCACAAGGTTTCCCCTCTCCTGCTCACTTCTACTTTATGCCACCTTCGTCTGCCTTTTCTGTCTTCTCGGCGGATCCATGCACCGTGGGGTACTCTTGTTTCCCTTCGTTCATGGCATCCCTTGTTTCTGTGTCTGCGGTTCTTTTGCTTTCTTTTCAAGCGCTCGCCTGTGTTGCACAATCTCTTTCCTGCTCGGGCCTAACACATTTTTTTTAGTCGGGCGGACCCCCGCGAGTGCTTCAAAGGTGATACGATCGGTATCCAGTTCCTGAAGGTAAATCTGCCAGTTGAGTGTCCTTCTGCGCCAGTCTCCATACAACGCCATCAACAACGCTCCCAGCATAACCGCTGTTGCGATCCGAAACTCAATCTGCCGCTGCCGCAAGTATGCGTAGGTTAGTGGTGTTTCTGAAGGCGCTATTGGACTTAATAACAAAAAAATCCAGGAAACTGCACAGGCGAAGACAAACAGGGAAGACAGGATCACCGAAATCCACTTGCTCTTGCGATCCTTTAGATTGCGGAGCTCTGATCGTGCGTGTTTCAGTATGGAAATTTCGTTTTCAGGTATTTCGTCTTCATCAGCGTACATCTCTGCAATTTCGTTAAACTCTCTCTGCCTGCGCAGTCGACCATACTCCGCAACATCTGCTAAAAGTTCGTCGAACTTCGACTGCAAAGTTTGCACGCCCGCAGAGGCTCTCTCGGTTCTTGCTGCTTCACGTCCAACACGCGGACCTGTTTCTGGCATTAGTCGGCGAGTTACCCCACCGGCGAACCGCTTTGGCAGCTGCACCCCTCTTTCCTGCAGCTGCTGTGCCAACGTATTTTCAGTTTGCACAAAATTCGTCTGCCGCTGTATGTTGCCATCTGATGAGATCTTTCCCTTCCCTGCGGCAGCAACAATTGAAGGTAGCGGGTGTGAAGCGTGGAACAGGACTGCTGCAGTGGTTCCCGACGCTCCTGCAGGTTCTACTGCCAATCTGCGAGCCTCACTCTTTGCTGCTGCCGCTGGTCCTGCATCTCCTCCTAACAACCTGCGGGCCTCACTTCCTGCTGCTACTGCTAGTTCCGTGGTACTCTCTGCTCTTCGTTCTGCTGCTGCTGTTGTCGCTGGAAGACCGAAAGAGGCTCTTCGTGTCGCGGCTGCCGCTGTAGCCTGTTCCCTTCCGATGCGTCCTATTGCATCTCCCTCTGGTGTATGCGTGCGACCTACAGTCCCTCCAGCTGCCGCTGCTTTTCCCGCAGTTACACGCAAGTCACGCGGGAAGGGTCTCTTTAGTGCAGCTGCCATCCTTTCAAGAAGCGGTGTCTGCTTTTGCACCCATAGCCCAGGTGAGTTATTTTTCAGCAAGGAGTCGCGCTGTGGCGCGGATTGTTCTGCTGTTGTTGCGGCGCCACCGCAGATGTCCCCGAGCGTTGCATACACGCACAAAAAGATGTGCGACGGAGTCCATAACAGCAGCATCAACACACTGGAGGTAAGAAAGTTGACGGCTATGCTACGAGGACAGACAGGAAAACCCCTTTGCTGGCCTCTGCCGTAGAAGCAAAACAGGCGTCTTCTGTGCTGTGTCCGCCGCAACTTCTCACTGCTAGCGAACAAGGCCCCAGGCCGCTCACCTTTCGTCGATGCCATCTTTTTATCCGAGCTGATACGAATTAATACAGAAGAAGAGTAATCTTTTCCTTACCAGCGCTTCATTCGTCCGTGCAGCACAATTAGTAGATCCTTCTCTCATCCTAAGCGGGCTACCCGTTGAACACGGTTGAGTCTTGCTACATAACTTGTTTTCGCATGGAATCCGACGTAGTGGCCTCGAAGAGTGTACCACCTCCCGCAGACGTCTCTTGGAACGGTCGCCAATTCATTTGCAAGGCGACAAAAAATCTCCTGGGTCTTACTGCATAGAAGAGTGGGACTCGGCTTTGCCAGTTGTTGAATAATAGAATTTTCTGAGTGTAGAAATACGGAGATGTTTTGCTCTCAATTTCTCCTCTCCCTCCTGCCTGCTGATGTCTCCTGAGTATCTTACACATGCGTGCAAGGTTAAAGGAGTGATGTATATGCAAATGTGAACACACGGGTCCATAGCGAATAAACTACCGTCGGAAAAGCGGAGAGAACTAGAAGCCTCACTATCTACCCGCATATCTATGCACCTGCTCATGCCCAAGCACGTGCTCCCTCTCCCTCTATAACTTGTATTCAAAGTTATTAGTGGCGCGCATATGCCAGCGTTGAGCCCAGAGACAGGTGCTATCACAGAAGGAAAGAAGTCCGTGCTGTAGACATCGATATGTTCGCACACACCTCGTACTGTGGGATTTCGCCTCCGCACTCCCCCTCGAAGCGTGGGTAATAACATACCTGATTTTCTTTACGTTGGTGGCGACTACCACGTTAAGCGCACCTGGACTTCGCAGATGGGGCAGCTACTCAAGAATATTTTGTTGGGCTTGGCCCTCCACACACTGCGGCTGCATACATGGGTAGAATTGATATCAGGAGATAGACGTTGAACCATGTGTGGTCGCAGTATCATTCATCTGAACCAGTTTCGTACGAAAGGAAGTGCACCACTTGCCACAACGATTAAATGTCAGGAGATACCTGCTGATCCGTACGTAGTTGCAATTTCATTCATCTGAACCAGTGTGGTATGAAAGGAAACAGGGAAGTACACATCCTGTCACAGTTCACTTGCCCTCACTCAACTACTAGGGCCCACGGGCTTCGTCCTCATATTTTACTCTTCCGCTGGCAAGAGTTGCGATCGGTGTCCCACATGTACACACAAGTAACGGCACTCACGTGTACGGGCGTTTATCTGCAGCACCTCGCCATTCCCACGTAAAGACAGAATATCCAAACTACTTGTCCTGTTGACTCTCTTTTGTGTACAGTTGTGAGCACTCTACTGTGTGCGAACAAAGAGGACGTAGCAGCACAGACTCAGTTTGCCTTTTCAACGCCGCGCTGCATCTCCACCCGTTCCTGCGGCCCACAGAAGCTGTCCGTCCAGTGTCCCTCCGTGCGGATGACCTGCAGTTCAATATTTACGACGAGTGCTGAACCGAAAGGTTGAAGCTGGCCATCACTGACCAGAAAAAACGTAAGCTTTTCTGTGACCCAGAGGCCAAGACGCCGGCAGACATCTGACGGGGACGAGCCGGGTAGTCGGGTAAGAAATTGGGGACTTCCACTTTATCCCCCCAGCTGGTATCGTCACGCAAATCTAGAACGCTTTACTCATCTGGATCCATTCTCTGTCTCGCACGGCTACGGTTCTGCGGTAGGGCCGATGGAAGAGAGCAACACGGAGACTTCTTTCACGCGTTCAGTTTGCGCATCTATCAGCAGGTGCACACACGTGGTAGCGCGTACCCAACGAAGCCACCAGGCGAACGTGCGAAGTGTACCTGTAAGGGCTTAAGCAGAGCCATGCAACCGAACAGTCATACCACCTGGAGGTTTAAACGGCAATTATCAGTAATACGGATTATGGAGAAGTACGCAAGGGTACAGATGCTAACGAATACTCGAGAATAGCAGCGCGAGAACTTCTCTACGACCCAGGTAGGGGGGTATCCAGAGCAATGACGCACCACGCTTGCAAGTACTAGAGTATCATAGCGAGCTTTGAAAGATGGGGTCATCGGATGCGGCGGACACGACACGTAATACAACGTGTACAAGGCGACACACACAACTCTTCAAGCACCGGCTTCCGGATGTCAAATGTGAAAGAAGAAAATATTTACACCACCACTGAGTCGGCGACAGCATATTCTGTGCACAGTTAGTGACGTGGTGTTCAATCTACATTGCAACGCGTCGCCGACAGGCGAGCGTGCCCGTTCCGGCGACCGTGAGGAGGCACCCGCATGTCGTCGCCACCACTCGAGAAGCGGCTCTGCAGGCATTATTGTAGGGTAACAGCGAGGCACAGGGCACCTCATTTTTTTTACAGGGATGACACAATTGACGAACGAATGCTAAATGGGGGTCTTAAATGGGCTGTGTGGTGTGGGGAGCGAGTTTACTGCATCAGAGATAATTCAGCTGCCGCAGTTTTGTCAAGGCTGTAAAAATGGGTTCGCTAAGCAGGGCTGTTTCTATGGCGTGCAGGTACAGATGTGCATACACTTTTCGCCTGCTGTACCCACATGTATCGGGGAAGACGCATTCTTTGCAAGGTGTAGGACAATAGGACAGCAGTGTACTGTGGCCACATCGACGCCATAGAATAATTGCAGTGTCATGATGAACGCCTGCGATGTCGCCGGAAATGTTACATCCTTGCGCAGCGACACACAGTGTTGTTAATAAGCATGCCAATGCATAAGACAGCCAATCACAGCAGACAACTTAGCAATGGAATTGCCTGCTACGTGTGTGCATTGGACGGAAAGTATGCATACATGAAGTGCTAACGCAACAACAGTAATACTTGGGCACGGCCGAATTCTTTTTTGAAGACGGGGTGCGTTGAGTAGGAGGTGCCAACGCGCGAGCAACAAGTAGGAAAAATCTGTGATGCGTTGCGCAAACTCTCACCCTATGTATGTGTCCAGTAACGTACCTCAGGTGTACACACCTCAGACTACACGCTCGTGTAAAGGACTGAACCTTACGACTACTTGTGGCGGTGGTCGATTTTTTGAAAAGTAGAAGAGATACACACTGTTAGCCATCCTTTTGTAGAGACACCTTGCCTATACAGTGGAGTGTGAAGGTGCGTACGCAGGTTCATCTTCCTATCTTTTGTAGGGGATCTCGAAGATCGACAGGGGGAAATGCGGCGACGATGCGGCTGCAACGTGTACGCGACCGATGGCTTGCTAGCTGTGCGCCGTGTTTTACTGTGCTATACATCACATAAGTGTGATATTATGTATAATGCGGTGCCTCTGAGCATGCCAGATCTACCGAAAGCATACGTTGGGTGTGTACGTCACCGAGGGTTTATTCCACACGACCTCGTTCGGCTACACATAATAAATCAACAATTAAGACTTTGTGCTGCGTCTGCCGCTCGTTCCTTCATGCAAGTATAGCGTTACTCGCTGTCACCTACAGTGTTTCCACCACTATACAATGCGAAAAAAAAAGTCAAAGCACACCCCATTGTCGTAGCGCGTGGGGCAGTGTGTGTACCTGTTGCAGCAAACCTTACCTTCACACACGTAAACTAGATGTGAAAATATACGCACACCTGTCTGATTATGTCACGAGGAAAAATGTGTAGCTTGTGAAAATAGGCGCCTTCTGTGTACATTGGGTCACGGAGACAGTCAGGGGCTACCCGATTGCATGCCTACGGGTAGGTGGTGGCCCGCGTCGTAAGTACGGAAGCGGATGTGCATCTTCCTTGGGACATTCAGAAGCTTCAACTTTACACATAATACATCCCTTGTGGTTGTTTTGACAAGATTACACTTATAGAGGCGCTACAGCGGAATAAGCTAGGCGGAAAACAGTCTTTACTCGACACGTGTCAATATGTGTACGCACGCGCAGTGTATATACACATACTTATCACCACATTTGGTGTGACAAAACACATGTGTGACATGAAGAGAAGCGTCCACCTGTATCTGTACCACGGCAGAGCTAGCAGTGTCCTGCAAACGCATACAACTCCTAAAGATCGTTACACTAATCTACACAGCTGTATACTCGACAGTTGAAGGTGTACGAAAAACAAGCATACAAGTTCTGTGTGTCTGTGCACTTACAAACGTACACGTGGAATATACACAGTCATGCATCATTCTCTCATTCACACACGAATACCAACACAAGCAGACACAAATTGAACTTCATGTCACTCCGCATTCAGACCTATAGGCACACAAGCAGTCACGTGTATACAGAGAGCTGTTCTGTGCGTCCTTTTTAGGCATATGTAGGGAATTACATGAGTTATGCTCTGTACCCGGACAAACATCTGCACTGATGCACTTCAGTCTGCCCATCAGCGTACGCATACAGACGTGTTTATACATGTAGTACGACCAAAATATTCACACGCGTATGTACGCAGGTAGATCTACCACTGTCTTGCAAACTTGCGTAACTGTGAAGGATCGCAGTACGCGTCTACACAGCTGTATACCCGGCAGCTGAATATGTACGGAACCACAGACGCAGGTTCTGTGTCTCTCCGTGCATCCAGAAGCATACGTGGAATATGCACAATCGTGTGTCATTATACACTTTTTTCCTAGGAATACACATAAATATGCAGGTATAGATAAAGCATTATGTCACTTCATATGCAGGCGTAAATGTACACAAGCAGTCACCTACACACCTATCTGCTGTGTGCGACCTTTTCACGCACACGTAAGGAGGTACGTGGATTATTCCAAATACAGTCCACATCGGCAAACAACTGTGTTGGCGCACTTCACTCTGCCCATCAGCATTCGCGTAACGACTTGTCTACGCTCCTCGTTGCGCCGCAGCGTAATTATGCGCTTTCCGGTATACTGGCTGATATGGCAACTGGTGCGTCCTCTCTTTCCTCAAACGTGTAGATATTCTGTACGTCTTCTCAAAGAAACGCAAATTAGTAGACAAATTCCACACGTGTGCCTTCTACTTTCAAGCAGGCGCGCACGGCAATATGTCCGCAAGGAAATACTACTTCACAGGCTGTGCTTGACCAGCGTCGGACACCTTCACACGTACGCGTACACGTATGCACATGTATATCAATGGTTTCTTGCTGATCTATGTGCACACACTTGAACACCTACGTGTCTGCACGCGTTCACTAAAGCAATACAGGAAAACATGCCGCGTTTCCAGTTCGTTACAAATGTCAAGCATTTCGTGAGAGTCGCTCGCCACATGCGCCCTATTTTTGTCACGACTTTTTGAAGCGCTCCATTCCACTAGTGTTTCGTCGTGCACAGCATACAGAAGGAAGGACGGACTCCCGAAACTGTGTTTACTGCAAGAGAAAGTCAGTTTTATAGGAAAAGGCTCCCATTGTTTGGGTCCTTTTATAAATGTGAGGCAGATGAAGACAACAATGGACCGCGGCACAAACCAGTGAAGGCAACAGTAGAAATGACGTTCTCTTGTTTCGTTCGTTATATGGTCAGCTACACAGTACGATCGTGCAGAAATTTCTTTGGTATAAAAGTATTTCTAGAACATAAAATATCCCCTGTAATTGTCGCGCCCGCCGAACTTTTTTGCGTCGTGTCTTGGTGCAAGACACGGGTTATCCTTCCGTCATTTGTCGACGCCCGTCTTCTGTTCTCCCACAAAGCAAAGTCCATTGACCCTCTTCACCAAAGCATGATGTTCGCCCACAAAAACAAGTATATCTACAGAATGCTGCCGACCTTGTGGCGATTATTTCTTCTACGCTTTCAGTCCGCGTAGTAGCGGTTCATCCCTGCGCAGTGCATCAACTGCTAATGCAGCGTCATTTCGCGCTGCAAGAAGGAGGAACGCAGGAGCACGCCGCTTTTTCGCCAGAGTTTCACAGTTATTCACCTTCCTCAAGGCTTCCGGAAGCAAGCCATATGCGTTGTGCACCCTGGTACCTCTTTGACCAGAAACCGGGAGAAAGCGCCCCCCTCCAACGCCCCCTTCTCAGTCGCTAGCGTGTCTCGGACGAAGTGTCTTCAACAGCGTGTGGCGACTGTGCGGCGGCGCCCGCTGGGGCTGTTCAATTTTTTCTTTAGAGAATGGAAGGGGCAGAGGAAGAAGAAATGTACAAGCGTCTCGCTAGCTACCACGCTGTGAGTCCGTTCATCCCATTTCTTCCATCCAGTGCGTCGACGGCGCAGTCGGCTTTGACGACCAAGGTTTTCCCTATGCTGTACGCACACCGTTGACCTTCACACGCATTCTTCCGTACCAGATATGAATGCTGCGGCACTTTCAAAACTCTTCCCGATATCCTTGTTTCCTCTTGGAAAGTCAAAGCGTGTTTCCCGGGTCTTCGCCCACAAAATGCACGGGTCAACGTCTTCTGGAATCTTGCCGAAATGCGGTCATGCCTCTTCAGCATGGGATGCTGTCGTAGAAAACTTTTTAAAATTCCTTTCAATTTGCGACAACTGCGCACTTCCAGTTTACCCTACGCGCACAGTTCCCTGCAAGATTGTCTCTGTTGTTAAAAACATAGATATAAACATGCGCACACGAGCAGACGCGTGTACGTAGGCAAACGAGTATTTAAGTATGTAAACAGGTCCACGCGTGTCTTTGTATGCATACGTACCTGCGTCTGGGCATACACGCCTAAAAACAAGCGAAATGTGCACGTTCGTCTGTCAGGCTGAGACATTCCAGAGACAATCTTTTCTGTGCACATGATGATTTCTCTTCTTTGATCTGCCTTTTACTTGGATTTTTTTATGAGTTACCTTACGTGTAACACTGCTGCCTCTTCTGCACCTGGAAAAATGCGATTTTATTGTGCTGAAATTCACACGTGATTACCGCACTGAGAAAGTTATGATGTTACCCAATGAAAGATCACAAATAAATGACTTCTCAGTTATCTCCCCATCCTTCACCCTCCACGACGTTGCCAGCAAAAGTAGCCGGACTGCTGGTGTAGTCATTCTTATCGCTACAGCCAATCCAGCGTGTTACGACCCGTCGCTTTACACCTACCACAAGACGCCACCAGTTGTATTCTCTGCTGGTAGCAGTAGTTGCGGGTTTGCTGTGGATACAGTTCCTCCCCTTTCTCCTTCTGTGTTGCCTTTAAAACCGTCTTTTGTTGCACCCGGTGCGCGGAAATTCAGGTAGATTTTTCGTCCTCTGCGTAGACCTGCTTTACCTTTACATCCAAGTAGTACTACCGAACTTTTGCTAGCATCGCTAAACCACCCCTTTTCTGCTTCCCCTTCGCGTCCTTCACACTTCTTCGAATAAAGATGCTGCCTATTCTTGAGGACAGATGAGAGAACGAAGATCAACATGAATGAACAACAGCAGTGGCGGAACCTGCAAGTCCTGCAGGAGAAGAGGACTACTTCTGCTGCTAAGGACGCAGAAGACACACGAAGAAGCCAGTGGCTGCAGCAACCCAGACTCTCGCGCGACGCTTCGGCTGCTGCTGCGTCCGCTGACGATGGATCCCAAGCTTCCGCGCACACAGCACAAAATTTGCATGACAAGCAACGACAGCAGCAGCAAGAACAGCAACTGCAGCTGCGACAACATCGCGAGGAGCAGCGCGTCGGACAGCTGCAGGAGGCGGAAGACTCCGCGCTCAGTAACACACTTTTCTACGACTCTTTGTGCTCGGCTGATTTGCTGCAGAGCGCCCGTGGTGGACCAGGCTTTCTAGACCAAAGAAAAGCAGCAGCAGTCACAGAGCCAACAGGGACAACAGCGGCAGCAGGACGGGTGCCTCTGTCGTTTGAAAAGCAACCAGCAACAGCCTCCAGCAGCGCAGAAGCTGAATTCGCCGACCCGCAGGCGTGTCCTTTCCTGCCGGTAGAAAAGCTGCAGAGAGACACATATGAAAGCGCTACAACCGCCGCAACCGAGGAAGCCTTTGGTACCACGTGGAACAGTAGTGGCAACGCCAGCAGCAGCACCAACAGGATCGAGAGCAACAACAGCAACACAAGCACCTCCTATCTTCACCGCTTGCCGGAAGAAACGTGTGCAGGCCCTCCAAACTCTGGCCATACGACAAGCACTTCTTTGGCATCAAGAACTGCTGTTCCTGGTGCCAACATCACCGTGAAGAGCGGCAGGAGCGGCCCTTCCGGGGGCGGCTTTCTTCATCGTCATAACACTGCTGCCGTGGTAGGAACTTCTTGCGCCGGCGGCGATCTAGAGAATTCTCCTGTTACTCCCGCTGCCGCTTCTGGTGCTGCAGAGCCTCCTCGGGCTGCAGCTCGGAGCTCCTCTGCGGCAACAAACCGCGGCCACGTACCCAGCGGCGCAAGCACTGCTGCCGGTCCACACTCAGCACGAACAACTTTTACTGCACCTTCTTCTGCTGTTCGAACTGCTGGCCTCACTGCGGCTGCAAAAAAAGCTACGATTGCCTCGTCCTCTGTTTCGGCTGCTGCGGTGGATTCTGCTGGACCGTCGAGTCGCTGCTGGGCCTCCACGGGGCGGGCGACACGATCGTCAGTACTGCGGGCTGCGGCTGCAGCGGCACGAGTACTGCAGCAGCATCAAATAGCAGAAGCCAACAAGCTGCCACAGCAGCAGTACGTGGGCAAAACCTACCTCGAGCGGCAACAGATATCTGGCGTTGCATGTCGCTCAGTAGCGAGTAAATGGAAAAGTGCAGCACTCTCGCCGGTAGCAGCACCACCAGCAGTAACCGCAGCAGCAGCACCAGCAGCGGTAACAGGAGAGGGAACAGCAGCAGCGGGACTACCAACACGAGCCCCAACAGAATTAGCGAGTGGGGGTGGGGATAAGAAGGTGTGTCAGCTTCTTCCAACTGACGCAGCGGCAGGGACTGCAGACGCCAGCCGGCGTCCCCAGCGCGTTGCCGCTGGTGCTAAGTTGACAGAAACTGCTGGTGCTACTGCTAGTGCTGCTGTTGGGAACGTTGCCGCGGCTGCTGTCGCACGCCCAGTCATTGGGCCTGCTTTCTTTTCTTTTCCTACAGGCAGACGAGCGCCGGTGGCGCTACTGCCAGCAGGAGACAAGAATGCCGTGCTTCATTCAAACGCAGCCGCGAGTAGCGGCTGCAGCTCCCCAGCAGCGGGACGTAGCAGGAAACGAGCTGCCGCAACAGGAACAGAGAGCAGCAGCGCAAGGGGATCGGCAGCTGCAGCAGCGGGACAGAGACCCCACACTGCAGGAGCAACTTCAACAGCATCCACCAGAGATTCTGTCACAGCAGCGGCAGCAGCGGTAGCAAATCAGATCCACACCACGGCGGCACCAGCAGAAGGAGCAGCAAATGCGTACTGCCTGTTCAAAGCCACCACACCTGCTGCTGCTGCTCCGGCGACTCGTTTTGATTCTTCCGCACAGACACTCGTCGGACGGTGCACTGCTCCTGGTAACAGGTTCTCTGCTGCTACAGGCAAGTCCGGCGGAGCTCATTCCTCCACGGCGGCAGCAGCGGCCAGTGCAGCAGTAGCAACGGCAATGAGTAAAACGCAAGCACCGCCGACACCAACGGCCAGACCTGCAACGGGAACAGCAGCAACATCTGGGGCACTTGGAGCAGGTGGAAGAGCAAGGCCCACAGCAGCAACAACTGCAACCGCGCCAGTATTTGATGGGAGAACAGGAGCAGCAGCAGCCGGGAGAGGAAGACCAGCGACAGCACCTGCAGCAGCAGCACGTGGTCTTAGCGAAGGACGTGGAACTGGGCTGCTGCGGGGCAGGGGTGGACCCTCTGCAGCCGTTGTCGACGGAAACACAGAGAGCAGCGTGGTCTGTCGGTCTGCTTCTTCGTCGTCTGCACGTATCAGAGAGAAAGCCGCATCGGCTGCTGCGAGTATCCTGTCAGGTAGACAACGCAGCGGGCTGGACGCAGCAGGACGCAGCAGCAGCAACAGCAGGGCTGGGGCTGGGTCCTGGCAACGGCAAAACGGCGGCAGAGCGCTGCAGACGCAGGTACCCCACAAGGAGCAGCGTTTCTGTGAGCAGAAGGATCGACTGCAGCAGCAAGGACGCCACCGTCAGCAGCAGCAAGTGCCGCAACAGACACAGCAGCAAACGGATGGCTCGCTGCTAGCCGGGCTGAAAAACGGTGTGAAGGGGTTTGTCTCCTACATCTTCTCCTCTTCTAGATCTGCTGCTGGCCCTGAGCACCCTCCTGACGTTGCCACTACTTCTTTTCTTCAACCGTCTTCTACGAAACTTGCTTCGGCACCACCAGATGCAAGTGTTGGCGCTTGCCGACCAAACCACATGGGAGAGAGAGCAGCACATCCGGCAGAAACAAATCGGAAGGCAACATCTTCAGCAGTCACAGAAGCAGCAACAGCACCAAACGCAGGAAGAGCAACAGCAACAGCAGCACCAGAAGGGACGACACTTGATAGAACAGCGAATATGTCGACCGGCAGAACAGCACTACAAGGGATGAATGAAACAGGAGGAAGTCCGCTTCAAGAGAGACTGCTGCAACGTCCTCATCTTGGCGAACGTTCGTCGCAGCAGCTGCAGACCGTGCCGCAGCAAAGGCAGGAGCGGCCACCTTTGCAACAGCAACAGGAGAACAGCTTGGTCCACCATGGGCGAAAGCTACAACAGCAGCACCATCAAAGGGGCGTGCATCAGCCGAAGCAGCGGCCCAGAGATCACCCTGCTGGGCAGGAGACCGGAGAACGACACGCGCCACGGCAACAGAAGCAACAGCAAGAAGAATCCCACAGAAGTGGCCTCCGCGAACCAAGACGCTGCGGCTCCAACACGCCGCAGCAGACGCAAAGACAGCAGCAGCAGCAGCGACTGCGTCACCAGCAGACGCAGAACTGGCAGGCGGAGCAAGTGCAAGAAGGTTCACACCTGATTGAAGATGCTGTTTCTTCTCAACGACACAAGCGGGCACGTTTTACCGGAGAGGAATATTCTCCCATAATCAGCCGCGCTGCTGCTGCTGCCGCCCAAGCTGATGACATGCCTGCATGCAGAACGAGAGAAGCCCACGGCACGAGAGGATTATTCCCTGCAGCGATGACCGGCGCTGCTGCGCCTCTAAATACGGCTGCCTGCGCCGGAAGAAAGATTCTCCTTCAACAGCAGCAGCAGCTAGAACAACAGCAACACGGAAAACGGCGACAGCAACAGACACAGATAGAGAGTACGGTAGGCCGGAGCATATGCCGTTCTCCCAGACTGCTGCACGAGGCGCGGCACCTGCAAGAAGGTCGCGGCAACAAGGACGCAGGCGGGACAGAATCGCTGCCATTCTACGACGCGCTGCCGGCAGCGCAGGAAGCCGCAGCATCGGCGCCTTGTGCTTCACCGAGAGCAGGAGGAGCACTGCCAGCGACGCTACAAGGAGCAATTGCAGCAACAGCAGTCTCCCTGCAAACAACGACGAAGAGACAGCAGCAACAAGCACCTGCTGCGGCAGAGGCGACTGTAGAACTAGGAGAAACCGTCTACTACGACAACTGTGACGAAGCCAATGTTGTCTTGGTACGAACAACAGCAGCACCGGAGCCGGCGGCAGCAAGTCACGCAGGGGGCGAAGGCGCAGGCAAAGTCTCTTTCAGATTCTACAAAGGTCGACCCTTGAAGAACATATATAGACGGGCATACAACATTATACACACGTGTGTGTGGACTATTAGAAGAAGCTGTTTCTTTGTGTTGTACCCCTTGTTGCAACGGATGTGGAAAGGGTGCCTTCTTCAACACTGGGAAAGACAAACTTGTACGCAGTCCTACACAACCCTACATGGTCGCG
The DNA here is from genome assembly GCA_000727475.1 of Sarcocystis neurona. Lineage (NCBI taxonomy): Eukaryota > Apicomplexa > Conoidasida > Eucoccidiorida > Sarcocystidae > Sarcocystis > Sarcocystis neurona. The sequence goes on from KL647297.1 coordinate 3,011,964, forward strand.
TCTACAAATCAACATATATAAATTGATAATATATATATGTATATATGTACCCACTTGTGTACTCATTATCTGCATATATGTGTATATATATATAGGCATACTCTTCTGAAATAGTGTCGTATAAAGTAAGTATATATGTATGCAAATATATGTATGCATATATATATGGACGTCCATACAGAAAAAATCCGCACAAATCTCACTGCGCACACGTATATGTAGGTGTATTTATATGTGAAAGTGTGTACATTACCCCGTTGGTATTGCCGAGACAGCCCCGTCTTCGGGGTTTCCCGGTGTTGCTACTTAGATGTTGATGCTTGGTCTCTGCTGTTTCTGCGACAGCTGTCCTTCCTCTGCTGCTGCTGCTGTTCTGGTGCTGGTGCTGCGGTTCCGGTGCTGGTCCTGCAGTTCCGGTGCTGGTGCTGCAGCGCGGCTTCCTGTAACGCTGTTGTTGCTCCGCTACCCTGAAACATTGATTTTGCTGCTTGAACCACTACTGCTGCTGCTCTTGTGCTGCTGCTGTCACCGAGAGGCTGCTCAAGTTCTGTTGCTGCTGTTATTCAGTTGCTGCTATTCGGCTGTTGCTGCTGCAGATCTGTGGCTGCTGTTTTTGACTGCGACTGCCGTCGTTCTGCTTCAGAGGCCGTCGGTCTTTGCAACTTCCGCTGCGGAACTATTCCTGCAGGCAGCCGCAGGCACGCCACTCCACAGCAAAGACAGCAGCAACACCAGCAACAGTAACAACGGCAGCAACACTAACAGCAGCAGCAACAGCAGCAGCAGTTTTAGTAGCAGGAGCGTCACCACCTGCGGAAGACCAGAGGGTGTTACTCTTGTTTCTAAATCTAATGCCTACGGCAGGCATAAGTTGCAACAGCAGCACCAGATGCAGGAGGCGCAGCAGCAGCACGGGGCTGGGCCGCAGCAACAGCAGCTTTCGTACGCGAGCAGCAGCAGCGGGTTGCTGCGGAACTGCTTCAAGCGGCTCCTTCCTGATGTTGCAGCAAGCGTGTTCACATCGTGCAGCCCTCACACATCAGCGGCGTGCAGCTTTTCTCCTCCTCCAAATCCTCCCCTCTGCGAGAGGGCGGCAGCAACAGATGCAAGACGTTCAGCAGCAAGCGTGCCGGAAGAAAGCCGGCCGAGCACACACAACGATATAATTCGCAGTCGTCCTGCAGCAGCAGTCGGCTCTCGTGCTGCCGTGCTGCGCAGCTTTTGCATGCCTGCAGCCGCAGCAGCAGACTACGCAAACCCGACTGCAGAAGGAATGGCAAGAGGGCATGCAGCAGCAAGCAGAAGTGTCGCCACAGCGACACCTTCTGCTCCAGTCGGAGAGAGCACATCTCTTCTCACACAGCTCGCTGCAGCGCAGGCATTCAAGCAAGCCGCTCGCGCTGCTGCTGCCGCTGCGTCTTCTGCTGCTGCTGCTCAACCCTTCGAACTTGACGCTGCTGGTGATACTACTGTATTCGACAGTTCTTCCGCCGCTGTTATCACCCCTCCTGCTGCTGCCACGTCTGTACGTTCTGCTGCTTTGCCTAGTGCTGCTGCTGCTTCCTCGCGAGGCATTGTTCCTATTCCCGCGACTGCTCTCATAGGAGATGCTTTACGTACTGCTGCCTGCGCACATCAAGGCGTTGCAGCAGCCTCTCTCCCCGCTCCTCTTGGTATTGCCCCTGCTGCTGCTGCTTCTGAAGAACCTGCAGCTCTTGTCACTGGTCTTGGTACTACTACTCCTGCTGACTTGCATATTGTTCGCGAAGCAAACATCGCCTGCGTCCGACATTCTTTGCGACCGCATGCAGCCGGGGCGCCAGCAGGGTCGGGACCCGCGGCTTCAGCAGGTGAGGAGTATACGTTTATAAGCAGCCTTTATAGCAGCAGCAGGAAGGCCAGCGGAAGCGGCAACGGCACCACGAGCAACCACCGAGGGAACAGAGACTATCACAGCGCCAGCAGCCACGAGCCCGTCAGCAGCAATAACTTCGTCGGAAGTAGCAGCGCAAATCTACTGCGTAGAAGGAGCAGCAGCAGCACGTTGAATATCAACAGCTCCAGAATCAGCTGCGTTACCGCTGACGGCGACGTCAGCTGCTTGGACAACGCCAGCGGAGAACCAGCCCTGGAAGCGGGGAAGTCCGAAGCTTTCTTGCAACGGCAGCAGGAACAGCAGCAACGGCAGCAACTCGAAGCACAGCAGCGAGGTGGAGAGCAGCAGCGGAGGCGCTCGCGTGATGCTACTGCTGCTCCTACTGCAATATCAGATGCTTTGCTTCACACTTTAAGCGAGCGATCCTTATGTGCAAGCACAAGAGAAGACAGAAGCAGCAACAACGGCAGCCGCGAGGTGACCAGCTGCGGCGTCATTGACGCCGGACGCTCTCCTCTCGGAAGTGACGCACTCGTCGCACGAGGAGAGGCAGCCGCAGCCGCAGCAGCAGAGCCAGAAGCAGCAGGAGCGACAGCAGAAGTATCGGGGAAAACTGCTGCAGCAGTCACGATCGGAAGACCGGCACCCCTCGCGTCGACACCAGCAGCAGCAGCACCAGCTGCAGATCCACAGGGCATCAGCAGGACGCGTGCAGCACCAGCGGGCAGAGAAGCAGCAGCGGAAGCAGGAGGCGACTGCGCCGTGGCTCTCGCAACTGTCGGTGCTCTTGCGTCTCCTGCGGCTGAAGCAAAAACAGAACTTCTCTCCCCTAGTGGTCTCACCGTCGCTGATTCATTATCGTACTCACGTCGGTCGGGCGACAGCAGCTACAGGGATCCCCAGCAGCAGCGCATCTCGCTGCCTGGGCAGCAACGCACAAGCCCTTTGACACTGCAGTACCAAGACAGTCGTACGCAGCAGCAGCATCAGCAGCGACAGGCTTCTCCGCTGCAACAGAGATCACCGTTGCACCAGCAGCGGCACCGGCAGGTGGCGCGATTGCAACAGAAGCAGCAACGTGCCAGTATGAAGAAGAAGGAGCAACAGCAGCTGCTCCGTCAGAAACACCAACAGCAGCGTTTCAGTCCTTTGCGCTCCACCCCTCCTGTCCCCGCTGCTGCTGCAGCGCCGCTGCCCCCGCGACGCCAAGTTGCAAGGGCCACTCTCTTCTCGCTGCACAGTTCTCCGGCTTCACCACCAGCAGCAGCAGGAGCAGCGGCAACAGCAGCAGCAAGTGGTGGAGCGCGTTTGCCTGCGAGTGCAGTGGGACAAGGCACAGCAACAGACGCAAGGGCGGAGCCAGAAGCAGCAGCGGCAACGACGCTGGCAGCAGCAGGAGGGGCATTGGCGATCGGCGCGCCAAGGGAAGCACAGGTGCAAGAAGAAGCTGACGCAGGACCAACGTCAGCAACACAAGCATCAAAACACGAGTGGCTACAAGTACAAAGACCGGACAGCAGCAGAAGACTCAGTAGGAACGGTGGAGCTCCCACAGGTGAGGTTGCATCCCCATCTGCTTCTTCCGCGGTGCTTTCTGCTGCTACTGCTGCTGTTCCCACCGATGCCGCTGCCCCCGCGGCTGCTTTCACTGCTGCTGGCACCCCTGCTGCTGCTGTTTTCGTCTCCTCTGATGTTCCTGCGGCAGAAGCCACACACTCCCCCACCGCCGCCATTCGCATGCCTTCAGCCGTCTGTGCTGCTGCAACTGGTGCTGCAGTCACTGGTAGCGGCAGTACTCGTGCACCTGGTGGGGAGGGACCTGCGCACGCAGCTCCTGGTGATGGGGGATTTCTGGCGTTTGCCGGAGCGACGCCGCCGCGAAGGCGGCCGCGAGAGGAACAGCAGCAGACGGACGGAGAATTCTGCGCGGAACGACAGCAGCAATACAGAAGCGGGTCTGCCTATGCCTTCCAGAATCAGCATCTGCTGCTGCAGGAGAGGATGCCACTCGTTGCACGCCGACAGACTACCCCCCGCGGAGGTTCTCCGCTGCGCTACAGCGAGTTTCTGAAGACGCAGCGCCGCAAAGAAGCAGGAGCGGCACAAGGAGAAGTGGCACCAGCAGCGGGAGCACGAACAGCAGCAGCAGCAGCCACTGGAGGAGGAGGGGGAGGACTGCGGACCGCAGCTGGGGGAGCCACCGCAGCAGATGCAACAGCAACTGCGGGAAGAGGAGACGAAGCAGCAGCCACTAGCCCAGGTGCAAGTGGGGGAGAGAAGCAGCCCGCATCGCTGCTGCAGCAACGGCCATCTCTGCTGGGTCAGCAGACCTTTGCAGGCATCAGGTAAGAAAAGTTGTAGAGAGCTTCTGCTGGGGCAGGAAGAGAGCAGCCGCAGTGGAGCAACATTTGCAGCAGCACGACCACCAGGTCCTCGACCGCTGCAGCCTCGCCCCATATAGACGTGCAAGCACATACTACTTCTACGTATATATATATATATATCAGTCTAGACGCCGAGGTACAGGTGACTACAGGGGGACCCATACACACGGATGTGGGCAAACACTGAGTAGTAGAACACACAGGCCTATTCAATTTCAACCGTGCCGCCGCTCGTATTTGTATATACACTTCCCTAGGTATACGTATGTATTCCTGAGACTATATACGTGTACGTCCATACATGTGCTCCACACAGCGCACCCGAGTATAGAAGTCTTGTGACTTGTGTATATTCTGTACGCGCTCTTGCTGCGTGGTGTGCCACGCGCGTATAGCCGCTGCTGCTGCTGCACGCCCGTGATACGCGCACATCAGCGCACTGACACGCTGAATCTGCGTTGCCGTCAGTTGACCGCTCTTGATGGTCTTGCTGCTGCTGCTGCTACCTGTGATGTGGGAAGTCCTGTCCTTGCTCGTGCATGCATTCCCCCTTGCATACATTCGCACGCCGATTGCCGTGGGTGCTGCCGCGCTTGGCAGTGCTGCTGCTGTTGCTGCTGCTGCACACGCATCCCGTAGGCACAGCGGGTGCTCGACGCGAAGAGAAGGGAGTTCCACCTCTCGGGCGCCGACATGCCGCTGGCCTTCTTGAAATTTCGGACACTTGCAGCTCGTCGCATAAGCACTCCAGTTAACGACCGCCCCTTGCATATACACGAGTGTATCTATATATGCATGTGCATACATGTATATACGTAGTTGCTTCCTAAATGAACTGATATGTATGTGTCTACGTCCATATATATGTATATATATGGACGAATTCGCGTGCGCACGCATGCACATATATATAAGTGTGTGCATCCACAGATGCGTAAGCGTGTGTATATTTTTTTTTTATTTGTATACACGTACTTCTATGCCACGCCCAATGTATATACGCAGTAAAGAGGGTCGCCGGGCATTTGCCGCCATGCTGTTTTGCTGCTTCTGTCGTTCCGTCTTTGTAACTCTTGTCCATCCTTGCGTCGTCACTTCAACTGCTGCTGCTATTCCTCCTTTCCTGTCAATTCATGCAGAACAGCTGCTGCCACTCGCTCCTCCGAGGTAGACACTTGAGCGAGGGTGCTTGCTGCTGTTGTTGTGTTGCTGCTGCCTGCTGAGGCTCCTGCTGCTACGGCTGTCTGCGTGTCGCCTTGCGCGCTGTTCTTGGTTCGTCCCTGCTGCTGCGTCACACCTGCTCCTGCTCTTCTTTTTGCTGCTGCGATTGCTGCTGCAGCAACGCCTGTAGTCCTGGAAGTCTCTCCTTCTCTTCTTGGCGTCGCAGCCCCGCGGGCGAGAGGGCAGAAGCGCAGCTGCTTCTTGTAGACAGCCAGAGGAAGAGAAGAAAGTTTTACAAGCTTCAAGTGTGACGCGCGTCTACACTTATTGACAGTACCACGTATGTTTTTACATAGAATCACACGTACTTGTGTATGTAGTATATGCGTGTGTGTGCTTATGTAGGCGTGTGCACACATATACGGAGACGCATGCGTCTTCCCCGATAAGCGACACCACGCATATTTATATACTCGTGTATACAACGTTGACGCGTGCATACAAATGCGAAAAAAATTGGGTTCTGCCTATGCACACCCGTAAGCAAGCACGTGCATATATATATATATATATATATATATATATATGCATGACAAAACTACCCATGCAGTTGAGTCGCATGTGCGATACTGATACGGAAAATCTGCTCACGCGTGTGTTTTTATATTCGTTTCGTGATAAGAAGATGAAATAAAACGTTCGAAGTAGAAGTTCGGTAAACGCTCGCCTCCATCTCTTTACATATCTCTATCTGCACACATGCATAGGCGCCTACAGATATATATATATATATATACATGTGCCTGCGCTCGGGAAAGTATACCATTTGTACATATATACATCTATACCTGCGCGTCGCAGTATATATACATAGATGTGGCCATTCATATCCGCTCACCGCAGAATGAAGGGAGCGTCACAGGCGAATATGCGGGCAACACGTGTATCTGCATATACATAGATGTGTATATACACAGACATGTGTGCGGTGTGCCCATCGTGACATATATGTGTCTTACTAGTGTGAGACAGATATCTTTTCCCGCAAGATATGTGCGTCAAACAGAGAAAGGAACAATAAATTTTAATACACGCAGTCCCTCTGATGCTGACAAATATACACACGTACATGTACATACATACATATATGTGCATGTATATATAAACGCGTACATGTGTGTGTCGTGTGGAAAGAGAAACCGTAGAGCTGAAAACCAGCTACTCTAGTCCCAGCAACATCTACACTTATATGTGCGTATGTGTAAGTCTACGAACGCGGTGGTATCTTCGCATACATGTATATACATATATATTAGTAGATACGTAAGTACGTGCGGACCTATTCGTGCACATGTATGTCATTCGGCGCGTAATGGCGAGCCAAGGATGTGCAAGAAGTACCAGTCGGAACCACACAAACATGCGGCTACTCGTCGGCCGAGGTTCTGGGCCGCTGCAGCCCCCCACCAACAAGCTGCTGCTACTTTGACGCATGTGGAGCCCTTGGCTGCACGTGCGCTAATCCGCATGTGCCGGGCAGCGTGCTACGCATGTGGAATCCTTTCTCTCTGTATTTCTCTGTCTGTGTCTTTGTATCTCCATGTAGGGGAAAGTGACGGATATTACAGTGCGACCACGTATGGACGCGCGCGTTCCTGATTGGCTTTGTGAACAAGTTTTAATTTTCCAAAGTACAAAGTCGCACATCTGCTTTGTTTGCATGTAATGTTCATCCTGTGTGAACGAGTACCTGCAGACGTTTCTATCTGAATGTACACGTGTGCAAGGCCGTGCACACAAGTATTCGTAACAGGCAGGTGGCAACGCTGCTGTTGCACCCGCGTACAGTTGCACCAAATACGAAGGCAGGTTTTTCCAGCGCACACTGCGGCAGCAGCGTTTCTACACGGAAACTGGAATAAGATATACAGAACACTCTTCCACCCTTTTCTTTTACTATGTAGATTCCTGTGCACGGGTGCAAAGTTACACACGCACACACACACACGAGGTGACACATAAATACACACCTTGAGCGCGAAAGTTACGCGCACGTACTACCTGATCATGGACACGTGCGCACGGCGTACGTACACCGGGACGGCGACGCGTACGATGCCCCACTAGGAAGAGTTCAACATCGAGATCCAGGGATGCCTTCTGCGTCATCCACAGGACGTATTCCGTTACGAATATTTAGATAAACACGCAAGCCTACAGACACACGAGCAGACGTGGTTGCAGATCTACACCAGCGTATGAATACGTGACAGTTGAATGAGACGCACAGTTGTGAGACACGGCTCTGCAGACGTATCGGCACACCGAGTACGCGCCACACACGGAGAACCCCGCTCCCGACAAACGCGCACTACTACTCCTCCCGAAGTAGTTACACCCGCTTGTGTACGCCGAAAACGAACATACACGTGACTGCTTATTCGCACACGTGCAAATACATAAAATCGAAAGATACTCATCGTTCGTCATCACACCTGTAGGCAGCTAAACCTGAACGTTGACTTCAAAGACGGGAAATTCATTTGAGGACTTTCCACTACATCGGCCGCGGCGGAGCAGCGTACAACCTCTACTGTACATAAAACGGGTAGTCATACGTTGCTGCCGTTGGTCCCCGTGCTGCTGCTCCTCTTGCTGCTGCTGGTCTCGTTACCGGGCCCGACGTCCAGCTTGCACTGTTTCCTTCCGAATACTGATATTCTCTCTCCCTTGTAGCACGCACCCCGACCGCTGCTGCTGCGCTTTGCTGGCACAACACAGGCCGCTCTGCAGAGCGGCCGACGGGAGAAGGACAGTAATCGCGTACCTCCCGCTGCTCTCTTCTCAGCGGCTGTGTCTCCTGCTGCTGCGGTTCCTCTTGCGGCGGAGTTTTGTACCAGTAGCGCAACACGAGGGGCTGCTGCTGCGGCTGTTCAATGCGAACTGTCGCAGGCAACTGCGAAGGACTCCCTTCAAAAGTACGGTAGTACGTGGGTGCAGGTATGCTGCTTCGTGCTGCCCAAACTCTCGTATTTTCTCCTGCTTCTCCTGTTTGCGCTGCATTCGATTCCCCGGTGCAGAAAGAGAACAACTGTTGCAGCGGTCGCAATGGGTCTGCCACAGCTGTTGCGACCTCTTCAATATTCGCCGCTGCTCGGCGGGCAGCTTCTTGTGCAGCCTGTGCTGCAGCAGCAGCGGCTGCTGCAGTTGCCGCTGATGCTGCGCGCGGGTTCACTAGGCTTCCTCGACACCCCTTCGCGTCTTTCTTCTCTGCCGCAGAAGCAGACGCACCAGAATACTTATGTGCTGCGGTAGCAGCAGCAGGATCAACAGAAAAGCCGCTACACGACTGAGCACGCAAAGTGGCGCGCCTCTGGTGTCCTTCACCTGATATGCGGTCTGCAGTATGAGCAGCAACAGCAGCTTTGGTAGCACGAGGAAAAGTGACGGCCGCATAAGCTTCTCTTTCTGTTCCTGTCGCTAGCGTTGTTGTCTCCCCACCCTCACCCTTCTCGCCTCTGGGGTATTCATCTCGCAGCTGTCTCGAAGCAGTCAGGGACACGCCGCTGCCAGAGTCGGTGCGATGGTTCAGCAGTGTCCCCTGCTGCTGCTTCTGCTGTTGCTGCAACGTGTGTACATCTACCGGGGTGCCCATCGTAGCAGCAGCAAGTACAGCTATCGCTGTGTCAGCAGCTCGCGCTGCCTTTGTTGCTGCTACTGCTGCGATGTGTGCTGCTGCTGCTGCAGCAGTGCCCTGCGCTTCACGAGCGCGCTCCTGCCTACGCTGCTGTGCCTCTCCACTGCGATCTGCTGCTGCGTCTGACGGTGTAGAAGTTGTTCCTGCTAGCCCTCCGTTGCCCAGAGCTGATTTTATTTCTGCGTCTAAAGCGGCTCGGGCTACCGATCCGACTTCAGTTAGCGATTTTGCGACTGCTGGACCTGCTTCTTTGGGTACCACAGCAGCCAGCGGGGCACCGCTGCTACTGCTGCTGCTATCCGTTTCATCCTGTCGCAGCTGCTCCACAACCGACAAGTCCCTCGAGCCTCGTTTGCTGTGCCTGCTGCTGCTCTTCCTGCTGCTATTGTAAGGTCTCCTACCTCCTTCGTCGTTCGTTCTCGGTTGCTGGTCTTCCTTTCGAAAGGCCGCGATAGCCCCTTTTCCGTCGCATTCGTCACTCGCTGCTGCATCTTGGGCCTGCACTGCTGCAGTAGCAGCAGAAAAGAGAGTAGCTTTGTCTTTGACTGCCTCTGGTAGCAGTTCAGTCGCCCCGTCGTCGATCTCTCGATGATCGCGCTGCAGTCCCCCACGCCCCTCGTCACCCTGCTGCCGCAGCGGCTGCACTTGTTGGCACCGCTGCCGCTGCTGCTGTCGGTGGGGTTGCTGTTGTAGCTGCTGTTCCTGTTGCGTAGCCTGTCGGCCGTTACCTTCTCTGTACCGACTGTCCTGCAGGCACTGCTGTTGGTGGTGGTGGTGCTGCGGTAAGCCCATTACGCCCAGCGCGACGGATTCATCATATGGTGCTCCTCGGAATTCCTCCTCTTCGCGTTCGCGTGTGCTGCGCTGCCGCTGCTGCTTGAGGAGCCGCTGTCGCTGTTGCTGCAGCAGTCGCCTCTGCTGGAGCAGTCGCTGCACTACCTCTCCGTGACTCGCCTCCGTCTCACACAGGCGTTCTTCGGCTGTGACTTGCTGTTGCTGCTGTTGTTGCCGCTCCCGTTGCCGCTTGACGTCGATATCGGTAGCAGCGCCGGAGCCGTACTCCGGGTGTTGCTGCAGCCATTTTCTTTTGTAGTCGTCTAGAGAGCGTTTCTGTCTCGGCTGAGTTCGTGACATCCAGGCTTCATCTGATGCTGCTGTTGTCCCTCCTGATGCTGCTGCCGCTGCTGCTGTCGCACCCGTGTCTTCGACTGTTGCGGCCTCTGCGCCGAAGCGTATCCAGTTGTCCGGCACTTTTGACTTTCTCTTCTTTTCTTCGCCGCCACCTTCCCATTTATAATCCAACTCCTTAAATCGGGCCGCAGCCTTCCGTCTCCCTTTTCCACCCTCTTCTGCCAGCCTGTCCGTCGTACCTGCTGCCGCTCCGCATTCTGCTGCACCTTCACGTCCTGCGTTCCTGAACAGGGGAAGAGGCTGCCAGCCGGCGATGCCTGCTGCCGCGTGCCGGTCGAGCGGAAAGGCACCTGAGTCGTACGACCTGTTGTGCGTGACTTCTGCCGGTGTTACTGGTCGTAACGGTATATGTCCTAATATATATGGCACTTCCGCTTGCTGGACCTCCTTTCCTGTATGCAGAGACGGTTGTTGCTGCAGTTCAGCTATCGTGTGCTTCCTGTAGATACCCTGCTCTCGCCTCAACTGCTGCAGCTGCCGTTGAAACGCAAGCTGTTGCTGCCCTTCCCGATCACGCAGCACAAATGCACCTCCCTCCTGCGGTAGGTCGCCCGAATGCCACTGCTGCCGCTCCTCCTTCGGCGCTCCAAAAGAATAGGACAACTCACGCTGGTTTTTTGACTCGTCGACCAGCAACACGTCACTTCTCCACTGACGCTGCTGCTGCGGATCTGCGGGGAAGCCTGCACTAGACTGCGAAAAGGAGCGCAGCGCAGCAGCACCAGCTCTGCATGGGCACGCCGTCGCGTAAGCGGCAGCAGCAGCTGTGGGGATGGTGGGGCCCGAGGGAACAGGTGCTCTGTAAGCTGCTGCGCCGTCTTGTGGAGCAGCAAATGCATCACAAGAAGATCCCTGCGCACCATCAGCAGCGGCACGGTATGTTTCCTCTGCTTTCTCTAGGGCTGATTTGCTTGGCGAAACACGGACGGCTCCTCTGGCAGCTGCGTCGCTAGCAGGCATATACACAAGAGCCGCTGCTGCTGAAGCTGCTTCTCCTGCAGGTCGATTTGTTGGAGCCGCTGCTGACGTAGCAACAGCATGTAAACGCGAAGGTGCACGTAAAACACATCTCATCCCCTGGTCTTGCCCCACCTGCTCCTTCTGGAAACCTTCCAGCTGCTTGTGCGACGGCGTTTCCTGCTGCTGCCGCTGCTGTTTCTGCGGCACCCATTGCGCCACGTGCAGCTCCACGTCCTGAGGTGTGGGAAGGGTGGTGTAGGTGGGCAGTAGCTTCGAAGAAACCGGCAAAGGCACAGGACGTGCGGCGTCAGGAGGTGCCGCAACAAGAGTCGAAGAAGAAGCAGCTGCGCGCACTCCAGTCTCTCCTGTAGGCCGCTGAGGCACCACGGGGCGCTGCGTACCATGCTGCTGCTGGACCTGCTGCCGCAGTTGCTGCTGTTGTAGGTAATGCTGTTGCGGCTGCTGCAGTTGCCACTGCATGTGTACCGGTCTCTGCTGGTCCTGCGGCAGCCACACCATTGGAAAGACCTCACCAACAGCAGTTCCTGCTGTGCGCTGCACTTGCTGTCCGTTCTCTCCCGCCTGTGATGTACCTGCCGTAGAGGGCGCGTCGCTGCTGCACACGCATTTGGTGCAGCTGCTGCCATCGGTGCCTACCCCCAGCAGCAGCCGCAGTTTATCGAAGAGAGAAAATTTCTTCGGTGGCGGCGGCTCCGCAGCGGCAACAGGAGCCGCACTTTTCACAGCAGCACGAGTCACGTGAGGGAGAGTAGCGGAAGTGGCATGACGCGCAGCAGCAGTGCTGGGTGCACGAAGAGCTGCAGGAGCACAGACACCAGCTGCAGCAACAGGAGTAGCAGCGGCATGAGGAGTTGTCCTGGGGGCGGCAAGAACCGGAGTTGCAACGCCGTTAATGATGCGCCACTTTCTGATTATAGGTGCGTTGACTGGATGCCGGTCACTCTGGGCCGTTGCTGTTGTTCCTGCACCAGCAGGACAAGGGCCGCCTGGTGCTGGTCCTGCAGCAGTAAGAGAAGCAGCCTCGCTGCCGCAGACGCCTCTGTGGGCGGTAGAGAAGGCCACCAGTGGTAAAGTACTGGGAGAGTCAGTCCTGCCAACCCGTGCGTGTATCTTGGTTGGCTGCTGCCGTTGTTGCTCCGGCTGCTGCTCGCGCAAGACGTATTGCTTCCCCTCTCTCCACAGGTAGACTTGTTGTTCTTGCAGCTGAAGTGAGGGAGGTTGCAATGTTTGCTGGCGCTTCGGAAGCTGCTGCGGCTGAAGTTGCTCCTGCTGCCGGTTTGGCTGCTGCTGCTCGAGAGGCTGTGCCTGACGCTGCTGCTGAGGTGGCTGCTGCTGCTGTTTGACTTGCTGCGGTTGTTGTTCGACACACACCTGCTGGCGTCGTTGCCTTGCGACAGAAGCGTCGTCCAACTTGAGACATGAGGGGAGAAGGAAAGGCGTTCCTGCAGATGGGGTCGTTGCCGTGGCGTCGATGGCAGCCGACGTAGGTGGATGAGCAGCACCAGCAGGGGCAGGCCCCGAAGCAGTAGCAGCAGCAGATGCGACCTCCAAAGCAGCACTGGCAGCCTGCGCGGGAGCAGCAGTGAAAGAGGCACAAGAGTCCACAACAGCTGTCAAAGCAGTAGCAGCGGCAACAACGGGGGCTTCGGCGGCTTCAGGAGGCGCTGCAGAGACAGCACCAGCAGCAAACACGGGAGAAATTGAAGGCGAACGCAGTGCTGCGTCTGCTGCGTTGCCTAAGTGACCGGCAGCAGGTACGGGTACAACAACAACACGTGGTTGACTTGGAGCAGCGGCAGCTCCAGCAGAGATATGTGAGGTGTCCGGTGTCTCGCTTGCAGCAGACAACGCTGTAGGAGCTGCTGGTTCTGACTTCACCTGCAATGTCTGGGGATGCACTAGTTGAAACTCCGGATGCTGCTGCTGCTTTTGCTGTTTCTGCTGCTCCTTCTGCCGTCGCTGTTTTTGCTGCAGCTTTGCCTGCTGCTGGGAGCCCGAGAAGGTTAGGGGGCTGCTGCTACGCTGGAGGGGACTGTTGCTACGCTGGGGGCTGGACGTGCTAGACGAAGGCGCAGAAGATTTGCTGCTTGCGCTGCTGACGCTTATGTGTTGCGCGCCTCCTGCAGCACCGCCCGTACCAGTTGTTGTTGCCGTCAATCGAGTTCCTCCTGCTTTTGCCGCAGCAGCCAGACGTCGCGTTGCAGTAGGGGAAGACTGTGTGGGAGGCGGGCGTGAGCGGGATCGCTGCTGGGCTCGCTTCCCACAAACAGGAGCAACGTGGGAAGCAGCGGCTACTGCAGGACCGGCGGCAGCAGCAGGTGTAGAAGCAGCAACAGCAGGTCCAGGAGCAGCAGCAGCAGATGTAGAAGCAGCAACAGCAGGTGCAGAAAGAGCAGCAGCAGCAGGTGCAGGAGCAGCAGCAGCAGATATAGAAGCAGCAATAGCAGGTGCAGAAAGAGCAGCAGCAGCACTGGCAGGTGCAGAAGCAGCAGCAGCAGGACCAGCACTGTGGTGTGGGGAGGCAGCCACAGCAGCACCTCGAGCACCAGCAGCAGCAGCGGCACCTATTACATCGGGAACAGCAACGGCGGTTGCTGTAGGAGGAGCGCCTGCAGCAGCAGAACCTTCAGAAGGCGAAGCGACGTTCTCAGCAGCTAGAGCAGGAGGGACTGCACTGGCAGGAGGAATGGGCAGAGAAGAAGGTGCAAGAGGCGAAATATTATCCTGCTGCGGGAAAGCGGTTTGCTGCTTGCGCTCCTGCTGCTCCCGCTGAACAAGGTCCACCGATGTGATAGGCGGCTGCGGCTCCGGCGTAGCGAGCTCCTTTGTCTCAGCCGAACACAGTTCACCGGGACGTGAAGCCAAGAGATCCGACTTCTCCTGAGATGGCTGATACAGCAGCTGCTGCTGGTGCAGTGAAGGCTGCTGCTGCGTCGCCGGGTGCGGCTGCTCTTGCTGCAGGACGATAACGGCGCATTCCTGGTGCTGCTTCTGCGTCTGTGGTAGCTGCTGCTGCTCTGCCAGGGCTTCTATTCGGTGGAATCCCGGGCCCGGCACCTGCTGCCGCAGTTGCTGCGGCGACTGTGTGAGGTCGGTCTGCCACATCTCTAACTTCTGCTGCAGGTCCCGGATGGCGCTCACCTCGGCTTCTAGAAGTTGTTGCTCCTTCTCCTGCTGCTGGAGTTCCAGCAGCAGGCGCCTTTTCTCCTGCTCGGCAGCAGCAGCACCCCACACCTGCTGCAGCTTCACACGCCCCACGGCGTCACAGGCAGCAGAAAGGGATGCCGCCTCTCTTTCCGCTGCAGCAGCGGCCTCGGCCGCAGCAGCTTCTGCTGCCAGCGTAGCAGCAACGGGTGTCCTGGATGTGAAAGGAAACTCTTCAGATTCTCCGCTGTCGCTTCCTTCCTCTGCAGCCCGAGCACGAGGAGAACTATCCACACGTGCGAAGACAGCAGGAGGAAGGGAGGCTCCGTCCCCAGCAGTAGCATTCCGAGAGAATTGCGGGTGGCCCACTGCAGCAGCAGGGATCTGCAGCGGGTCTGCGTTCTGCTCCTGCAGTTGCTGCTGTTCAAAGCGAACCTTCACTTGTCGCTGCTGCAGCGTATCAACAGGAGACTGAGCAGCAACGCGTTGCGCTTCTGCTTCTGCCGTAGCAGCAGCGGCAGCAAAGCTTGCGGAAACAAAGGCTCGGCTCATGGTACTGCAGCCGCTTCTTTCCGCCCAGCTTTCCCACATGTCTGCCGTTCCTGCTGTTGCCCCTCCCTCCTCCTTACTCATCCTTTGGTCCTCGCCCCCAGTGGGCATGCTGCTGCTGCTCACGCTCGTGTACCCCACGCTCCCGCTTCCTCCTGCAGTAGTCAATCTGCCTTGCAGCAGCGCCAGCAGCTGCTCCGTCGGCAGCGGCAGCTGCAGTATCTTTTCCTCCTCTCCCCCATCTTCACCTGCGGCTACCGTTACATTCTCTTCTGTTCCTGCTGCACCGATTACAGCTTCCGCTGCTACTTCTCCGGCCTTCCCTGCTGCAGCAGCAGAGAACAGGGCGCTCGGGTGGCCATTTTGCTGTCGCTGCAGATTTCTCGGCTGCTGCTGCTGCTGTGACAGGTCGTGAGACGCCATGTACAAGTGAGACTGTCCGTGCTGCTGCAGCGGCAACAGCAGTCGCTGCAGCTGCTGCTGCTCTTCTCTCTGATTTTCGTACTGTTCAGGCAGCAGCACGGGTAGCAACTCTCCGAGATTTGTGTCGTCCGACCACGTGCCCTTCCCCGGAGCAGGCGGCACTACTGCAGCTATTCGGTAACTGTTGAAGCTGTTGCAGCTGAGCAGCGCAGCAGCCGCAGCTGCTGCTGCCTCAGGTGACTGCTGGGGAAGTTCCTGCTGTAGCAGCTCGCGTGGACTTCTGTCGCGTCTGCGGCGTCGTGCTGCCGCTCTTCGTGAAGAGAGAAGCCTGCGCATCCTGCTGCTGCTTCTACTGCGCAGGCGTGCTGCGAGCGACACGTGTGCTGCTCCACCGCCATTAGCAGCAGTCGATTTGCCAGCGGCAGAAGGTGAAGGTAACTGGCTGAGGCTGCTTAGAAACTCTTCCTCTTCCTCCTCGTTCTCGTACTCCTCTAGCGGAGGCGGTTCATGCGCTAGCCAAAAGGGATGCAGCACAGGCGAATAGTAGGGCGCGAGACAGGGAGATAGCTGCGATGAAGCTGGTAAGCACCGCTCTGCTGCTGCTGCGGCGGCACGCCGGACCAGCCGCAAGTCTTCGGTAGACGCACACGAAGCAGCGCTTCTTTCTCTCTCTGCTGCTGTCGTAGGCGTCGAGTCTCTCGATCTGCTACTAGAAAAGAACCGCAGAGCAGCAGCAGCAGTCCACGCCGGTTCGCCGCTACTGTTGCTGCTGCTGGGGTCACTGGGAAATGGTGCTCCTGCTCCTTCTTCTGTGAATAAGTTGCCGCTGGGGATGGACTTGCTGCCGCTGGTGCTGCTGCGGCCTGCGCGCGAAGCAGCACCGCAGTATTTCACCGCTGCTCTCCTTGCTGCTGCTGTTTCCTCCGACGCGACTCCTGCAGCACGCCGTCCCCGCTTGCGGCTGCTGCTGCCCGAAAGCTCGTCGAGCTGCTGGGCCAACAGAGACAGCTCAGACGACACGCCAGCAACAGCAGCAGGCGGCATTGTGAATACAGAGAGAGAAAAAAAGTGCAGCACCACCAGCAACAGCAGCAAAGCAGGCGAACCGACTGATCAACATTAACAATATAAAAATGCGTCGCGCAGAGACAACGGCGACAGCGTGCTGCCTCCTTCTGATGAGTATTCGTGAAGAGGTATAATGAATGCTGTCGCACCCAGGGAAGGAGGCGGCCGCTGAAAGAGCATTTAACAAGGCTGCAGTGGCTCGCACACGTGAACCGACGTAGCGTTCTTGTTTTGAGCAGACACACGTCCCTAATTCTATCGAAATCAGCAGATACATGTGCAAAAGTATAAAAAATATATATGAAGGTATATTACACGTGTATGGATACGGGCGTATGTTGGCGTGCATATCCAAACACGTGCTCCCATAGATGCCGCCTGTTGTTGGTGATGTGTACAAGGCAACACGCAATAATAAGGAGTGCACATATATATGTACATAGACAAATACATATATGTGTGCACATACAATGATACGGACACCGTCGGAAAATAGTAGTAGTCGAATCACAAACATCTACGCTTGTTCGCAAACTCTCAGGTATATATGTATATGTATGTTGCCATTTGCTCCATACACATATATATATGTCATATGTGTGTGCGTGTGAGAGAGAGGTGGCTGGAGGGTCACGAATGTGACTTCACAACGAAAGAGGCGGGTGTCGGTTAACGACGCCTTGCATAACATACAAAAGTAACGCCGTACGTCAGACAAAATAAAGCTTACACACTGACTCTACAAGCATATTCACTTCACGTATACGGACGTATATATACAGACATACGTACACACCTTCACACACACTTTGTTGAACCAATTCCTATGTGCTTATGTGTATACATATATACATACATATGTATATAATTATATGAATTACTACTGCGGACTACACACATATGTGTATGTACACATATCTATATATTTACGTATCTAATTATATGAAGTACTATTGCAGACGCGCAGGTACATTGTTAAAGCCGGCAGCCGCTCGACTCGCAAGACATTGTTAGTGCGTACAACAGTGACGCAAGACGTGTAATTGCTAAGTCGAGAGCAAAGGCGGAAGGAGTTGTGGGAGGAGCTGCAGAAATCCAATAGCACGAGAAGCGGCGCAACCTGCTGCAGCGCCGCCAGCTGCGGTTCTACGAAGTTTGGTGCCAGGTGCTGCAGCCAGGGCACTTGCAGTTGTTGCGGTTGATAGCACTGCCGATGTGGCTGTAGTCCTCGATGCTGCTTTCCACATCACTGCCGCCTTTGGTCACACTGCCGTCCTCCATTCGTTGGTGCTGCTACTGCTTGTATCAGGAGTTGCTGCTGCTGCAGCAATACTGCTGGCCCTCCTGCAGTAGTAGGTGCTGAAAGTGCTGCTTTTGCTTGCAGATGTGCGTCGCTGCTGCGCAGAACGGGCGTTGCACTTGCAGTGGGAAGTGGAGTGGATGGGAAGACGGAGGGGCGGCAGAAGAGAGCCGGGGGTGTTAGAAGCAGCAGCAGCAGCAAGGAAGACGGAAAGGACGGTGACGAAAAAGCGGAGAGAAGAGTCATAAGAGGTGTTGCCTGTGGCAATATTTTGCTGTTGCAGGGCGTGTCGAGTTGTTGGCTGCAGAAGCACAGAGACAGCGGTTCACAGGAAGCGGAAACTGCAGCGCTAGCACGATGCTAACAGGAAGACAGTAGCAGGAGCAGCGCCGGTAGAAATCGATGCTCTACGGGCACAAGGACATGTACAACAGCACTGCTGATTTTCTCTCCTTTGTATAGAAAACGAATCGCTGCGCTGCACAGTGACACTTAGACCACACAATCAACCGCTTGCACGTTTCGCCACAACATTTCTGCCATAACAATTGGTATACATGCGCTTAGTGTCCTCAAATATGAGACGGAAAAAATTTTGCCCTTCTGAAAGCTACGGGCCACCGCCGCATCTCATCATCGCGTGGACACTGTGTTGCTCTTGGCAACGCATTACTGCTGGTGCCAAGTCTGGGGCCTGCTCTTTCCTGCTAGTGCTGCTGGTGCTGCTGCTGCTGCTGCGGGTACTGCTGTTGCTGCTGCTTGTGCAGCTGCTGCCATTGCGGCTCGCGCGCCTGGCGCCGTGGTCATTCCTGCGGTCGCGGTAGTCCCTCCCTTGTCAGCGTGCCTTTATCGATACCGCCTTTTCCCTGCTGCTGCTGCTGCCGCTGCTGACAAAGCTGAACCTGAGGCTGCCGCGGGCCCCGTGTCGCCGGCTGCGTTGCTCTCCCGCTGTTGCTGCCCCTGAGAGTCAGCTCCAGATATGATGCTCGTCCTGCTGCTGGCGCCGCTGCTCTTACCTGGCAGTGCAGAGCCGGCGGGTGACATCTGCTGGTCCAGATGCGCCCCTGTTTTTTTGCCGCTGTCCGTCTACTGCTTCTTTTGAGGAGTGAACGACACTGCGGTTACTGCTGCGGCTGCGCCCACAACGGAAAGCTGACCCTACTCCAAGGAGCTGTCCGTTATTCTAAAGCAGATGCTCAACCACCGCGAAAAGTGTACGTACCCTTACACGGTCCTACGTAAGAGGAGGATCTACACATGGGCAGAAATATGTAACACAAAATCTAGCAGTAGATGTGCAGGAACACACGTGCTCCAATCTACAGATCCACAAATGTGTATGTGCAGGTGTGTACA
Source organism: Sarcocystis neurona (assembly GCA_000727475.1). Taxonomy (NCBI): domain Eukaryota; phylum Apicomplexa; class Conoidasida; order Eucoccidiorida; family Sarcocystidae; genus Sarcocystis; species Sarcocystis neurona. Next base: position 3,031,094 of record KL647297.1, read on the forward strand.
CATGCGGACCACACGCATTCCTACACAGGTGAATTTGTTTCAAGGTGCAGAGTCACCTGCGCTGAAGGGCACCACAAAGCGAACACAGTTTCCGCGGGTGCACATCCTAGCTAGAGCGGTAGTTACGTGGGGTAACGCGCTCTTGCTGCTGCCGCTGTCAAAAAGAAGTTGAATTAGAATATCCACCGTACTATGAGCCTTTCTGCAGTTCGCCCTATCAACGGCAGTCTATCGAACAGCTAGTGGCGACTGCAGCAGCAGCAACGGTAGTGGCGACGACGGAGTAAGGGAGCGAAAGAACTGCAGCAGCACCCCCAGCAATTCCTACGGCACAGACACAGGCCGACACGTGAACAGCAGCAGTAGCAGAAACTAGACACGACTCCTGCAGCTGACCGACCGTATGGATGTTTCTCCGTTAACACAACGACACTTTGAGACCCAGCTGTCAACTGCTGCTAGAAATCCCAAGCGTCCATTCTGATTCTATAGACTGTCTTGTTTGTTGTTCTCAGTAAGAGAGGATACACCTCGTTCGCTTAGGTACGTTATTTCTATATTCATTAGCACATGTGCTTTGTCCATACACACTCACCCATGTGCCAAAAAATCATAGAGACGTCCTTAAATGCACGCATGTATATGTAGGGAGAGAAGGGAAGCAAATCTCCGAAATATTTGACTTTGAGACACACATGTATTTCTGTGTGCACTGCGCGAGATAAATGGCACCTCCTCAGTGGTGACAGCGCTGAGAGCTCCTTGGTAAGCTGTGCGTCTTATAGTGAGCAGCAGATCGCGTACAAAGTTTACGATAAAATTTGTGGTGGTGAGGAGGAGCGATAGCGTGGAAAAAGCAGATAACTGTTTCCTCGGCTTGCGTGTGACAAGTGCGTATGACAGGTAACAAAGGTGTGAACCAGTTCGAATCCGACGAGCCTGCTGGGAAGGAAAAGTGGGGAACCAGGAAATCACTTTAACGAGAGCAGAGCCGTAAGCATAACCCTTTACAAACAACTTCAAGGTCTAGGTGTTTCGCAGAAGCAGTTGGCACAGCTGGTCAGCAGGGGCATACGATACAAACAGAGCAGTTTATGTAACATTTGATGTGTTCCAAAACAGAGTACCCTGGCAACCCGCCGCAGATGCACGTACAGATCACGAACATACACTAGTAGCACGACAAATTTCATGTACTTACGTACTTATGTGGTACGCAAATGAAATTGTGATCGGCAACGGGCAAGGTGCATTCAGGCATGCCGATAGTTCGGATCGTGCAAAACATTTGTTCTGTGCGAGATGCCCTGTATATGCATCTCGACAGGATTGCACCTCTCTTTTGTGGCAGTTCTGTTTGCGCATGGATACGCATGTGTATGTCTTTGAGACGTGCACGAGTAGACAAAGGATGATCGAAGCAAGTGACAAGCAGACCTAACGAGAGCGGGACAATACGGCCGTTGCCTTGTCTACGTGCTCGCAGACGTCTTTTGACATGCATTCACCTACTACGTATGCGTATATGTGCAGTAGCCACGTATCGATCTGAGCATTCTGCCTGATGCTCTGGCGTAAATTTCCTCTTTCCCAGGACGAGTGCAAATGGCACGAGCGTGCACATAAATACGCTCCACGCTTGAGGATAAGCATAAAGCTGTCGACGACGTCGTGGCACACAGCCAACTGTTCAAACATTTTTAGAGAGAGAACAGACGCAATACTGACATGATGTTGATTCCACAACCCAGGTGTCCGTCAGCGCGCCGCGCCCAGCAGAGATGCCTCTACGCAGATATGTCGGGAGAATCTTGCCTCTCCAGCCTGGGCTGTTACGCTGGTGTGTGCACAGTGCGCTACTATGACGAATGCTCTCAACAGCCACACAATGGCAAGGAAGATACCGTTGTTTAGTAGAGCGGTCCCTATGAGAAGGAAGAATACTGCGCGCATCTAAAAGCAACAATATGTATGGTCCTCAATCCTACATACATAAGCACGAAAAAAAAACGACTTAGGCTTACATGCTGCATGGGTACTTTTGGTGAGAACGCGTACGCGCACCACGAGGTCCAAACATTGCAGAGTGGGCGGCGTGATAGATATATCCGTGTGTACAAAGATCTGCAAAAGTATAGCTGGACGCGAACACACATATGTAGAGAGCTGCGTTTGTGCGATTACCTATGCAGCAGAAAGGGCACGGAACTGCTTAAAGCTGTACGCTTGTGTAGCGTATTCGGCTACTGTGGACCGGTCTGCAGCTTGCCCGTTTTTTATTCAGGTGACAGATCTGTGCACTGAATTCCTGGTTACTAGCTTCCCCGTTGCGATCCTATTCTAATCTCGCCATCCGGAGATCTAGTCCTATCGAGGAATACAACAAAATATACCCGTGTGTATGAATGCACACACTTCGTAATGCATGCGTGTATGCTCGTACTCCAGTATGTGAAATTACATTTTCGCCTACTGCCCGACCAGCGGCGTCTCACCATCTAGGCGATCCAAATGATCGCATAATTAGACATACACACGAAGCTACGTGGCATGCGCCGAAATTGTCGTCCTCGATGGCTAAATGAAAAATCGCCGTATCCAGTAGAAGCACAGCAACATGGAGGCATATGTATATATTTAAGTGTGAAAGCGAATGCCGGGACAACCGCACTTGCAAGGAAAATTCCCTTCGTCCGGTTGAAGTATTAATTTTCGTCTGCTTCTTCCATATATAAAGCCAGCGGGCGACTGCGGTGAAAAAACTGCGGGCCCCCCACGCACGCCACGGGCGGTGCATGGGCTGTCGTGTTGCAGTCTCATAATACAAATATTGGTATATGTGTTTGTATGAATGCTCACAACTGCACAGATATTTAGCCGTGGCGCGGGTTCAATGATAAACTGTTTGTGTTTGCGGGTGCACAGTTGATGTCCAACTTCCTTGGTACGTTCATGCACAAATCCTCGCAGCACCGCTCTCCTGACTACAGTCGAGACGCAAAAGAGAAACCTGTACCTTAGGGGTGTAAACTACGTCAAGTACATCGCTGTACACATGTCGCTCTAAATTGACATGACTTGCCAGACGCTGCCTGAAGGGAAAGCTTTGCGTGTGCTTGACGCTCATCTCCTCTTTGCTTGCTTCGCGCCTGCGCTCCTCTTCTTAATCTGGAGGTTGGGTGACACTTGATTACCAATTTTACTGATCAACTACTTCCATATATAGAGAGAGATTTATGTGTGCATGTACTGTGTTGTCTACAGTAGCTGCATGTGCAGACATGCATCGATGTGTAGAACTGCCGATAGAGATTAGTATACACCTACGTACGTGTACGTACACCAGTGGACAAACACAGTTATCCGCCCACTTCTTCTCCTTCCTAACGTACCAATTATAGACCCAGTCTTGCAGTAAAAAGCCCAAGGTTGTGTGATTCGTGAAGGGTTTTAGGCAACACCAGAGTTTTGGAGCGCCAGCGCGTGCGTCCTTCTGACCGGCACACCTATGTCGTTATTGGAAGTCGGTCTCAACAAGGCACACACTTGCATACCTCTAGACGGACACAAACGAGGCAATGAACAACAAGAAACTTCACGAATGGCCAGCATCTCTCGAAATGGTATACACATCGAGCACACATATGTTTATTTACGTGGCGGTGTTGGTGGGTTTCCTGATGTTTTTAATATGCAGTAGTATGTGCGTTCCTAGGTGGAAGAGTGAGCGCTGTCACCCTCGTGTTTCGCAGGCGTACTTGGATTTTCAGTTTACCAACACATATCCACAGTAGTGCAGAGAAAAGGCGTACGCGTCGGGGTGAGCACGATTGGCTGTGTCACTTCAGCGACAGCGGTGTATGCAGCGAGTCTTCGATGCTGCTACCGCGCCACGCACGGTTTGCGTGGACATTAGCTGTGCTCTCTATCCTCGTTTTTATTCCTAGATTTTCATTAGATTCTTCTCTTTGAGCACGTTCCTCTGCATATCTGTCTCCCTGTATATATGATTGCATGTGCACTTAGACAGAGATACGTGCGTATGTGATCTTGTACATACCGTGCATGTACACGTTACGCCAAGATACCTCCAACGTACGCACTTCTGCGTATAGGTCTGTGAAATGTACTCTGTATACACGAAAGGATGCATAAATACTAACACTTGCTGAGAGTGTTCTTTACGAAGGACAGTGTATAGTGAGAGCCACTTGCAGCAGACGAGCAGTAGCAGTGAGGCCATTGATACTGATTTCGACAGAAATGGAAATAGGGGCAATGGCAAGAGAAGCATCGCAAGAAATGGCAAGAGAAGCATCGCAAGGAACGAGAGGAGAAAGAGCGCTTGTAGAGTCAATGAGGGTAGCGCCATACATACAGGTTTTTCATCCCCTGCGGTGTTGCTGAAGCCGGCAACGGCTGCCGCAGCCGGTCAGGCGTAGACAGCTCCTTTATCAGACGTCCGAGGCAGAGTGAGGCTGCGGCTGCATTAGTCCGTCATGAGTTTGACTACTGCATAGAATCCGTGAAAAAGAAATGAATCAGCGTTGCGCTCCACTACTACGGATGCTGGACAACGACGGTCGACTTCCCTGATGATTTTGTGTCTACTTCGTTTAATGCGTGTCCTGCAGACATTATATATATAGATATATGTGCATATTTACATACATGTCTGCCTACTCACGCATACACAAGTGTACATCTATTACTACTGGCGGGCGGCCTTTACAAAAATACGTTTTTTCTCCTCAGCGGTCAGTTGTGCCCGCAAAACCCTGAGTACGTGGTAACGTAAAAATGCTTGAGGCACACCTATTCACGAATAGGATCATAGCCATGTGTAACAGTTGTGTCGGGTGCATGCCGCCTGAAGCAGTCAGTTGCACAGGTGGCAACAACCGAGTCCAGCTATGATATCTGGTTCCAGTTTTCACTATGATAGATACACACCTTTCCGCGAGCACATGTTGAGGAGTCTTCAACATGGAGGTCCACTCTGGTATTTAGTTAGTTTTTCCCAAGGCCCCGTGGGAATTTTTTTGTAAAGAGATCCAACTCACCTGAAGGCTACCTCAACGTCTGGGCAGCCTAAAACGTTACGTTGTTCGCCTTGTCGAGCGGCCTTTGAGAATTAAAAGAGAACTACTTTTGAAATGTGGTTCACCTCCATTTGCAAAGAGGCAGCTCGCCTCATGCCCGAGTACCTCGACTTACTACAGTAAGCTGTGCCAGCTGGCGCTGCCATACGGTGTCACTGATACCGTCGTCTTCGAACTTTTCTGTCTACGAACTGTTCTTCGTCTGTTGACGTCGCCCTCGTGTCAAAACACAGGACTATTCATGACTATGTGTGCACACTTCAGCGAAGGTATTCCATAACCGCACGTGACGAGGTTTGTTCAGAAATGTGTACGCACATGTAAATGTACTGATAGACAGACGTTGCGTATAGGGATATAACACTGTAACCCGCCTACAGGTGCCTGGACGTGAATCCAGTAAATCTTCTGCCCAGCCCTCCTGGCTTTGTCTGAGGTGTCGCAAAGGGCGTGAATGTGCTACCATTGTCGCACAACCTTTTTTATACGCTGGCGCCATCAGAGTATACGTGTAACGCAGATGAAGCCTCTTTCGCGCTACCAGTCGACAAACTGTGGCTCGCCAAGGGCATGTAATCATGTCTTCGCTGCTTGTTCATTTTGCAAGCTTTAAGCACGTGTGTGTGTGTGTGTGTGTATGTGTGGCTTGGGGGGATGGGGGGGGGCTGCTTAGATATGTAGAGAGAGAGCCATGTATTTGTACGGCTTAAATCGTCGACGCAAGTGTGAATCTCCGTCTATCCTTATTCAGGGAAGCTGCCCTAGCGTCCGAGCGGGAAGAGTGCGCTGCCATTCGCATTCAAACTTTCTACAGAGGAGCCCGTGCCCGGCAGGCCTATACTCGCAAACGGTAGGTTGTTCGAGATAGCGTCCACAACGAGCAAGTCAAGTGAGCAATAGAAAGTGAAGTTCCTGCAGCTTGCCCCTAGTACCGTCCTTAGGGGTGATGCAGAGTAAAGGCCAGGGAAACCAGATATCTTATCAATAGCTTGGCTTTAAAAACCGTTCTCCCAGCAGATGCAGCACACACGAGGGAGAAGGTGACGGTGCCTTCGCTGTACACTGGCGTTCACAAACGATAAAGAATATAAAGCAAACAGATGTTCAGAAGTGATAGAGATAGCGTTATCCTGTCAATCCTGCAACTGTAGAGAGCAAGAACAAAAGTACATCGTCACAAATAGACACGGAGGAGGGGCGAGTAGACCAGAAACAAGTGGAGAACTGGAAGAAGACAGTGCTGCGTAGACAACACTCACGACCTCGTCTCTTTCCCGCGATGGATGAATTCAACTTTCTAATCCACGTGAGTCGCTTGACGGCCAATGGCAAACTCTTTGAAAACTTACAAACATCCACTGTTGAGCGCTAGTGTGCACCTTCTGCGTGGCCTTCGAGAGATCCTCCAAGTTTGCGGGTATGCTCTTAGAGGGGTATATGTGCATGAAGAAGTATGCTTGTATAGTATGAGATTCAATACTGTACGTGAACTGATCTTACCAGGATTCCTCTTATCCATCCCTCTCCAGGTTTTGATCCGCTGGATGCCAACCTTACACGTATAGCGGCTTAGTCTCGTTTCAGTTTAAAACACACCAGCCTTGAGGCAGAGTTATGCTCTACAGAGAGAAAAAAGCAAATACGCACGAACGAGTGGCAACCTGTGTTTGAAGCAACTGCGATACAGGAAGGGGTGCAAAGCGGTGTACCGAATGGACACTCGAACGCTGGCGGCAGCCTTCCCACAACACGCTCTTCATGAAAACCTCATAGAAACACATGGGGAATTGTGTTTGTTGGCTGCGCTGCAAAGGGCAATTCAGCAGGCACACGCTTACGTGTCATGCGGCTGTCCTTACAGAATTCTCGCGCTCTGGGTTCAAAAGCATTACAGACGGAAGAAGGCGATAGAGGAGGCGCGCGCTCGCAAAAAAGCTCAAGAACACCACCGCCGAACAGTCTTCGATACTGCCGTGTGCACAACCATTCAACGATTGTACGTTGAAACTGGACACTTACGGGTTACAGGCGTAGTCGGAGAAATATGCGAAAGCGTTCCAGGTAGCACTATACGTTGTGGTCAAAAATGAGAAGAGATGCGTCGCGGAAAGTGGGCACTGCCAGGTGCGCAAACGCGACCACACAGATACGCGGTGTCACTTTATTCCCTTCCTAATGCAGACACGCTCATGTAGAAGACTGACATTCTAAACGCCGCTTGTAGCCCCCTCTCCCCTCTTACACTGGGCAGGAATTTTTTTCTTGCGCTGCGCGGACTGCTACGAGCTGCGCGGAAGAACAAGTTTTGATTCGATGCTCACCTTGAGTAGTAGTGTGTGCTCAACGTTGATTGCTTACCGTCTAGATACACCCGTGGAGCACAGTACGGACTTTCGTGGCACAGGTGCGAAGACGGTGAATGCACCTTTATGTGTGGCGTGCATTTTCATGTCTTCTGTACCGCCAGAGGGGCTTCAGCTCATATAGGGTTCTCACATGTACGTTGCACTTGGAACTGAGCCGCAAACAGATATATATCAAGTCCCTCCTCTTCTGCTATCGCACGCGTACGGACGTATAATGTGCAAACCCGTTCGGCTCAGCTCGAAGGCCATCCTCCTGGAAGCAAATTGTGTATTTAGTCCCCTCTTAAATGCACACCCACCTCCTGAGTACAGACGTTTGTCGGTTATGACTTCGTTGAACGCATACACATACCACAACGCGTGAGTCATTGGGGAGAATTCACGATTCCTTGTAAAATTTGCAATTTTTCTGGACGGCGAATCCACAGTAGAGGAAGGCTACACCTCTAGTGTGTGCCCATAAAATGATCGGGCACCTGGAAGTCTTGACCAGGCAACACAGCGTCATACACGTATGGCCTGTGTCGAGACGCACGTGCTTACTGAGCACTTTCGCTGTATAACGAAGACATTAGAACAGATGGATCATTTGTTCTTTTTCTTCGTGACTGCGTGACGGCCCGCTCTGTCGGCAGGCAACACATATGTGCTATCTTTGTATCGGGAGGGATGTCCGTGTCCTTAGCAAACACGGCAGGGCAATGTACGCGTGTGATAGATTTCCTCATGGCTTTGCGGCGAAACGTCATTTCACCACAATAGTGATAGTACTGTAGCACCAGGAAAGAAGGCGCGCGTACATGCGAACGGTTTGCATAAAATGCAGTCTGTGTGCGCATTGTCTAATACTTGCTACGTGAGTCACTACTCCCTGACGTACTCGGTGCAACGTGCTCAATGAAGTATCCTCTCTGTGACGTCACAGCTTTCGCGGGGAACGCAGTCGACGCCTTCTTTTCTGTTTCGACGAACGAAAGAAATTCGTTCAGCGCATTGCTGAAGAGGTGAGGATTGTTCCAGGAAGGAAACCGGTTGGCCAGCGCCGCCGTTCCCCCTGTAGCGGTCATTGTAGAATAATTCGAGGGCCCCTGTCCTTCAGTCACACGGAAAAAACAGGGTGGCATTTCTTCGCCTTCGACTTACAACAGAAGCTGAACAAACCACGCTTGTGCCACTCTCTCAAAGTACCTCTCAACTCGTTCTCTCATGCCTTTGTTGCATAGGAATGGTACAGGCTGGGCGTTTTTCCTTAAACGCACTTATGTCCGCGATCACACGGTTGCTGCTCCAGTTCAAACTTCCGTTACTAGAAGCAACAGATGCAGGTGCAACAGATCGCTGCTAAGCTGCTACGTCATCCAAAACGTAGGTTCCATCTACTTCGACTTGCCCGTACATGTCCTGATTGATAAACAGATTGAGAGATTATCGTATGCATGCCGCGAACGACACACGCCTAAGTCTTACTAATAATCCTAGTGTGATGCTGCCCGTAGTCTCCGGTCTCGCCATTTCCTTCGCGCTTTTACAATTTTCACGCGTGTTTCACCCAAAAAAAGAAAGGACGTGAATTGCGGGTGTTTCAAGCACAGACTCTCATGAACAACGTCTGCTGGGGAACAGACAAGGTTGTAGCGTGGGAAGGAACAGTAGTTGCGCGTGTGTGTGTTACAAGTCACCGCCATAGAGGAAGACGTCCGTCCGCAGGGAGGCCTGCACAAAACAACGCGCAATTATGTATTAATACGTACTTATCTTCTGCATCAGTATATATATATATATACATATGTATGCAGGTTCACGCATGCGTACGAGGCTACACGTAGCAAAGTCTCTAGGCGAAAAGTGCCTGCGTATGCATATGCAGCCAGTTGGGCGCAGGCTTCCGTCGGTAAAAGGCCTCGCCTGGGTAGCACTACGCTGCTGGTTCCTCGGTGCAATTGTACTTTTTGAATCCTGTCAGTTTGTCTCAAAAAGCGCGCATGGAGCATGATTCTGTAATGACCAGAGGTGTGCTGGCTACCGTGTGACGCTCTGGTAAAATGGGTCGTTGGTATTGGTGACAGTTAACGGCTACACAAAATTTCCTCGGTTCGAAGTTACGCGTGCCGCCTGGGCACCAAATCGTTTGACACCAATGCGAAGAATGTTCGCCTGTGTCCCTGTCGACTGAACTTTTGCTGCCCTTATTTATGCAAAGCACACACATGCACGCATCTCCGAAGCAGCGACGCCTATTTGGCGCGTATTTGGTAGTGCCACCGCTGCTTGCCGTAGGCGTGTATGTGAACGTGTACGAACGTGAAGCACTCTTCCAGAGAAGTGCTGTGTGCATCTACGGTAACAACCACGTTGTAAGGCGATTTGATACACACTATGTAGTGCTACCTCTGTACCTATTGTATAAACAAAGGTGCCCCTGAGGTCGAATTACCTGGAGTGATGCTGGCTAGCCAGTTCAAGGGTGATATTCTTTTCCGAGTGCAGGCTAAACAAATGAAGATAGAGCTTGCGGAAGAGGAGCGACGAGTGCGTGAAGAGCGCCAAGTAAGAATACCATCCACCGTTCTCATTCACGCTGAATCAGGAGCAACCAGACGCGTAATTATTCGTGGATTAAGATCTGCATGTGCAAGCATTCATATATGAAGACATCAGTCAGCTCTTCTTATGAAGGAATTGAGACTGTCTGATAACAAAAAGAACTACATGCACCTCTGCACGCATTTACTTGGTTTAGAGGTGCCTGTACACCAAAACAACTCAGAGGCACTACTCAGAGAGACCACAATCGTCTGCTCACACACGTGAGAAGATTCCAGCAGGAGGTCGTCTAAGTATAGCTTTGTGTTTGATGGCATTTCCGGCCACTGTTGTCTTCACCAACAAGAGGATTGTAACTGCTGCGTCTTTCTGGCCGGTAGATCCACTCACCGGTCGTCCACCGTATACCTGACGACACAGTTGCTCTTGTTGGATCCTATTCTGTTGTAGTGGTGTACCAGTTGTCTTTAGCTCTCTTTGCGTACAGGAGCTAGAACGCTCTGCGGCACTCAATGAGTTCTTCAAAAACGCGCTGAAGGCTCATCACTTGACATCGACGGCAAACACCCCAGGTGAGCACAAGCCACTATCGTAGGGGAAGAGCGAGTGACGCCAAACCGTAGGTTACACAGGAGTAGCAGCCGCCTTGTTCTGGACACCAGCGACAGCAGAAACGGGAAAGCAAGGGATTCATTGTCCGGTTCCATCAATGCTGCCCTGTATAACTCGAAAGATGGGCACATGTCGTGAGGACGAATTGCACGAAGGTTCTTCACCGCCGTTCGCCCGCCGGTTTGCGTTATACGCTGCATGTGAATATGCCCTAGAGGACTTTCTGATACCCTATGCAGCTTCCTAATTCGCCCCTTGTCGATCGCGAAGGCAACTTGATAGAGTCACCCTACAAGATCTCCGGGAGGCGGGGCATGGAGATTAGCTTTCCTGTTGAGTGCTAATGGGTCTGTTTGAACTACGCAACAAAGGATAATGCACTCATTCCGCTGCAACACGTACCGCTCGTAGGAATCCGCCTTTCGTAGCTGCGTAGACGCGTTGTCACACGTGACGTTTCTGATGCAGCTATTTAGTCTGCAGTGTGTTAGACCTCTGCTTGTTCATGTTGGTCACTCCAAGATTCACTGTCCTGGTCATGCTGGTATATGATGTTGTATGCCCAACCGTATCTTTCAGCAGACACACATCGGAGGGCTGATGGCCAGATATTCGATCGCATCTCAAGAAGCACCCCCGTAGTATCCTCACCAGTCTGTGCATATCGAAATCCAGTAAACAAATTGATTGGTTTGTCGTCACAAATTTTCTTCACTACACTTTACTAATATTATGGTCTTTTGCAGCAACTTGCAGTAGAGGTACCTCTCTCTCACGCCTCTCCATGGCACACACGCCTCGTCCGTGTGTACACGTTTTACAATTGTCCGACGTCGTCACACGTGTGTTATTCTATCCTTTTTCCAGGCATCTTCCGCCCGGGGCCCCGATGCCATCCGTCAACGGTTTGTAAAGCGACAAAAACCGGAAATTGCAGAGCATGCACCTGCATGACCTCCAATGCAGAAAGACCGTGCTGCCATCCTCTTTGCGCTTTTGGAAAACCGGTGGATACATTGTTGCAGGCGTACACGGCCGCTCAGATTTCTCAAGCGCCTCGCCCGCTTTGCCGAGTATCCAACCCAGTAACAAGCAGGAAGGCAGAAAAAGATGGAAGGACGAAGATAAGCGGCGTCCCTTAGAAGGTAGTCAGCTCTTTCGACTGCTGAACTTCCTCTGATGTTCTACTGCAGACTCTAAGTATACAGCTGACTTTGACTGGGGTGGGGAGCAAGAGTGTTACGCGTCCGTTCTTCACCACTCGTTCGTCGGAGAGCAGAATACGCATATATGAACTGTTGAATTTTTCTATGAAATTTGGGAGACAGAAGTTTCCCACTCGGAGGCGGCGTACGAAGCAGGCCGTTGCAAACCGACTGGGTCGTTCCTCGAAGCAAGTACCGGCAGGTGGACGACAGTCGGAGAATTATCTGTCGTAGTCTCTCTCTCTGGAGACATTCCTTCGAATGTCTCTACGTGTCAACAAAAATGTACTGGCGCATGTATTACTGCAGGCAGAAGTACACGTTCACGTAAGCGGTTGTGTAGACACCTGGATGTTCACGTCTGCGGCTGAGAAGCTTAGGCCACAAAAAGACAATCCTACAGATTTGGGTGTAACTTAAGCACCGTCCTGGTTGTAACATAAAGAAGTACGAAGGTCTTACTCTGCCGTCGTCAGGGGGATTCGGCTCTAGCGAAGTTTGTCCACGCCTTATATACAACCTCATCGGGAACCAAGGAGAGATAGTACGGATTCACTGCACTATTCACCGTAATCTCTGAATGCCTACGATGACTGTCTAGGCGCCGACGACGTACCAAAGGTGGCCGCCGGATCTTCCGAACATTTGCAGCAAGTCAGCATACCGCACTGCGTGAGGCAGGACAGTCGACGGCAATCTTTGCGGTCAAGAAAGCTTACGAGCTTTTCGCTAAAATTTTGAGTGGTGATCTATCACTAAAAAAGAAGCACTTTCTCGCGTTTTCTCTTCAAAGGCTCGTTTTAGTCGCGTCGTTCTTACTGACGTACAGAGCAAGCGTGCAGTCTGAACAGAATGAAGGTCCAAACTCTATCGCTAGAGAATCAAAATCAGCTCAGACTGGACTTTATTTTCGCAAAAGGGCAACACGAAAAGTGTGCTACCTACAAACGTGCTCGCACACGTAGAGGAATCCAGCTAGATAGCTGATGCGTCTGCCTCCTTTCAGCTTCATTTATTCGCGCACGCATATCCATGTAAGCTCCTTTTCTACACGTATCGTAAAGCCTATGCGCTCTCACCCGTAGGATGCAGCACGTACGCAGATGTCGCCTTTTACCGTGTGTCACACCTTGTACAGTGGCAGGGGGCAATGCTTTTACGTCATGACCGGGGAAGGATGGAAACGTTCCGGACGTCTGCTGAACGCCGTCGCCCTAATCATATGCACATCACTGTGTCGTTCGCGACGGGACACAGCCACGGTGTACAGTCCGAAGAGAGACTTGGGAGACAGTCCGGTTGATAGACGCCTAAACATTCAAAAGGGAGAATAATACTTATGGAGAGACAGGCCACATGAAACAGTCGCGTCCAGCGGCGGATCTCCTTCTGTGAAGCGGTGGAGCCGTGGAGCCGGGAGCACTTGAACTCAACTCTTCAGCCGAGCTAGTACCATGTTTAAGCCGAGAAAAACCTGCGAAGACTTGCTTGGGGCGCATGCGTGCCCCATTCCGGTGGATTAGAGTCGTGCGAAGTACATGGATGTGGCGATGCGGGTGCCAGAGGGTTGCCCAGCAACGCTGACATGTCAACGCATAGGGGATACTCAGTCACGAATCTTGGGCTGCGTTATGAGCGCGTAGAGGAGTGCGGCAGTGGTATGTGCAAAGAAGGCTCTCGTTAACAATGTGCTGTGTGCTTCAGAGTAGGAATACTTGGTAAAAGCTACGCGCTGCAGTACCCTGACGCGGCGGGCTTCAAGTACTTGACTAGGGAGAGGCACGCCTTTCCTTGAATGCATCCGGGAGGATGTGAAAAAAGTAGTGCACCTCCAGTTCTCCATCTTCTGGCAAATCTGTGCAGTGAACTGCGTTTCGCACTCTGTCTGTCCCATACTTTGCGCGGAGACTCTTTGGCCTGAGTGTTCTAGCCATTTCAGAGTCAAATGGGCCTATACAGGGGTAAAATGGAGATGCGAGAAAGAAAGGATGCGTTGGAAGGCAGTTAGCTACTTTCCGGAAAAGACGTTCCTGATATACTTTTAGGCGCATGAACGAATGTCCATATATATGTACGTGTGTATGCCAGAGCATGGAAAATGTCGGTTGGACACGAGCAAGACGTAAAAGAGATTAACGTAAGTCGCCTTTGTAGCCTGTAAGGAGAGAAGCGGACGGACGTGCCAACGTGCCCGGTGCTGCGGAGCACTGTTAGGTAGTGGACTTCCATATTTGCGATGCCCCAATTTGCAGCTTCTCTATGTCGATTAACGCAGTCCAATCTTACGTCGACCAAGGCGGATACGTGTACACAAATCAAACAGTGCGTTAGGAGGAGGTTTGCATCCCTATATGGATGGACACGGACACCCAGCTTAGTGACATAGGGCCTAGCATTTATGTATTTACAAGTAGCACATATACAGAGTTTACGTCGATCTCCGTAGCCACTTAAGGCATTGTGTTCTATTGTGAAAGCACACAACAAACTATTCGGCATCGCGCAGCAATTACCTGTCAGCTCTCTCAATCTTTTCACTGTGTCCTTCTCCGGATGCTCTACGTGCATCGCTATGCACATCCCTGATGTCAATTCTTCAACCATCTGAAGATTACGAAGGAGGGAACAACTGGAGAGAGAATATGAAAACTGCAAACGATGCGAATGGATGTCTTGAGTATATTTCTTATTCTCTGCACCCTAGAAACTGCCGCCGCCCACAACTATGTGAGCATAACAAATAGAAACGTATGGCAGCCACCAACGCTCTTATCTACACATTTACACTCTACGCAACAAGTTTCTGCGCCTCTCCACCTTAGACAGCAATTGCCTACCTCTTCTTTTGTGTTCTTCACAGCTGCTTAGCTGTCAGTGTGCGCAGCGCTACGGTAGGGGTTTTCTGACAGCTGTGATTTAGACGGGTTTACTGTCGCGCCGGCCATACTGTCTATAACTCTCTGGCAACTCAAGCAAGCCGTTTGTTCCGTTATGTCTCTCTTTGTGAACGTACAAAGAAAGTGTCTAGCTGGGCGACTTTGATTCTGTGTGGTTTCAGCATTTGTGACGCAGTTTACGAACTGCACAGCAGTGGCTGCGTCTTACGATGTGATGACTCTACGTGTCCAAAAAGCGACGACAGCTGCGCAAGGCGGTCTTGATTCATTTGACATGGACAGGGGATGGCACGGCAAAGTCAGTAGTTTGTAGACTTCACAGGAGGGCGTTCACAAACTCTGTCTGGTCAAGGTCGAACGCACCAGCGGCTGCTCTTTGAGTACGTGCTGATAAACCTCATAGAACTCGTTCGCCGCATTCTTTGTCAAGTGGTAAGACTGCATCGCAAGTATGTCAAACCCCGCGTCTCTTATATCACGTATGATGCATCCTGCGTGCTTCAGTCCGCTAGGCTTGACGATACAGCAGCTGCAGTCTGTTACGGCCACCTCTGCGGTACGGATGTTGCAGCTCGAGCGGACGTTGTCAGCAGTTCCCGCAGATGCCTCACACTGTGAGTTTGCCCAGCCATCCTCGTTTTCCACGATAGCAACAACATTTTCCTCCCTGGAGACACCGTAGAGGCCGCGCAGACTAGCGGGCGCCTCCTCTTTAGCAATAGCTGGATCTGGAGGACCAGCCACAGCAAGTACCCTTGAGTAGGGTGCAAGCATTCCACAGCAGAAGTTGTCACGCACAAAGTTATCGAGTGCGTTCAAACGGTATTGACGTCGATGCACTTGCTGGTGTTACCACTAGACTGTCTATCACACTGCGTATCACGCAGAGGGCTTTGGACCTATGTAGGCTTACATGGTTACGCCGCACTGTACGAGTATCAGTGTCTTCGCCCTTGGGCGTGCAGTTGTGCAAATACGGTATTGTATTTTTGTGCTGCGGGACAGATGCTACACGCTTTCTTTCCCTATTTGGTTGACAAACACGTCTATAAACTCTACGGATGTGTTCTCCAGATACTGATTTGGGGAAACACACGCGAAAGACGCCCAAAGCAGCGGTAGACAAAGCGGATGTACACATATCACAGAATGAACCTGTACCCGTTAACATAGCTGTGAATTTGCAAAGCTATGTCCGGTTTAACATAGCCGCGAGTTTGACAAGCTGCTTGTGTGTTTCTCAACAGAGCTACACACGTAAAGCTTTATCTAAGGCTGCTTGCTCAAAGTGCACCGCAAGAGGCTCTTGCTGGAGAATAAGCGTTCGTATAGAGTGTTGGTACGCAATCTTCGCACAAGCAGAAAGAATGACAATTAGGGCAACGCAGGTAGCCAAAGGACATAGGTGTGTTCGTGTACCTACGCAGGCGTTTTGTACTTGCATCCTTTCACGCACAGAGGTGATTCGTTTCTGTGAAAGCGAATCTATGAACAGCGAGAAACTTGAAATGCACGACAGATTCTAGACAATCGGGCAACATTATGTTGCTCCACTGTGCACCGTCTGCCCCGGATATGTACAAGCATGCTTCCTTGTATCAAACAAATAAATAGAGACGCTTGTACACTTCGGTGGAGGCTGGTATGCGTACGCTTGTTGACTGCGTATGTTTTCACGTGTGCTTTCATCTACTCGAACAGAAGCAGATGTGTGCACAGACAAGGTCACGCACTCGGAAGACTTCCTTGCGTCTTGTTTCGTGACACTAGTTTCATTGCAGTGCAGCAGGTAGACGCTCTTATATGTAGTTCTCTTATTCCCTGGTGATATGAATGCACCTCTGAAGGGCAATCACAATGTTGTCTTTTCAGCCATCCTTGATTTGGGTGCTGATATGTTAGGTCAAGTCTGTCTTTTAGGTTTGCACGTGTCTCCTCGTCGCTAGTGCCTGACAGAAGAATGGAAGTGCAAATTTCTGATGACGTTTCCTCGTTACCTCTCATATGCTTCTCGGCCAACCACCTCTATTTCGATCAACGGAACTCTCGTAAACGACGAAACTGTGTCGTCTTCCCTCAGTGCTGATGTGCCGCCTCCATGCGTTTCTGTCCCTTGATGTAGCTTGGTATCATCCCCGCCGCGCGTGAGAGACATGTGAATGTAAGACAGGGTAAGCTCTGAATCGAGAAAACGCTGGAGGATCTCTCCCACGTATTTGGATGCGTGAGGTTTCACAATTATTCGGGTCTTCGTAACTCTTTTTGAGGCTAGCAAGCGGCGGGTGCGCTCGTCCCCGTAGTCGACAATTTTCAGCTGTCTCGAGACCAACTGAATAGTGTTATTGATATATAATTGTCTCTCTAAACACGGAGGTGCTTTGCACCTTTTCAGGAAAAGGCGTCGAGATTTGGCTTCGTAGAGTTCGACTGTGTCGCTTTCCAGGTAGTAGAAAAGAAGATACTCCTTTGTCGTGTCACCCTGCGAGTCATAATAGTGGACCCGAAAGACGTAAGTAGCGTTTACGTCTTCCATTTTTTGTGACTTGAGGGACGTCAGGATAGCAGCAGATCGTATGCTCGAACTGAAAGCGACTGGGCAGATTATGCAGAGTGAGTATAAATGAATGGAATAGTGTCAGGCCCGACAGAGAAAAGGGGCGACGAAAGCCTCAGAACACACCTTTGCAACGCACGAAAGGTGCGTACTGACTCTGTAAAAATGGTGGTAACAGAAAAAACCTTGAGAAATGGAGCTCTAAATTTCAGCGTATGTGTAAATTGTCTCGCGCACTGTCGTTTGTGAATGCCTTACGGAGCGTACGGTGAGTGGTTCTGCTCACACAATTCAATGAGTTTGCTTCATTAAGGTTATACTCTGCACCTCAGTTCTTCGCATATAGTTAGCGCGGGTGCACCGGGCATCGTAGTGTCACGTACAGAAAGGGGATAAGTTTTATACACCCATTCACTTGCAGTCGTTTCTTTTTCAGAATGGTATGTGTACAACAACCATAACGACACACGCGACCTTGTCTTCTGGGGCACTGTGGAGCCCAGAATGGCAGCGTGCTTCTCCTTCAACGGAAGACCTTTTGCAAAGGATGCAAAAAAGTTACGGCTGAAATAATTTGAGTAGTGCAGCCCAAAAATGCCACGTAGTGGCATCGAGTGGGAATCAGACCAAGAGCAAAGCCATTGTTTTCGCAGCAGGTGGTAATGGGAACACTATTTTATTGGCAGGCCTGTACCGTCTTGCAGGTCAGCCTCCGGATGCATATATAAGCACGTATGCATATAACTTCATGCAGTTATGAACCTTCCCTGTACAAGCACACCAACGTTACTAAAACGGAAAATTCACTGTTTGAAATTCACGTATTCCGACGTGCGTATGACGCTTAACACGAAGTGCGTGTTGGTCTTCTTTTGACAAATGTCATTCACGCGTATGTAGTAGACTCGTTCGGTTTCATGAGAAATTCTTGTAGCTGGTCTTGGAGCTGTTGCCTGAATGTAACGCTTCACACCGAATGCTGAAAGCGGACTGCTTTCCAGAGAGCACTGTTTGACGCGCAAAGCAGCATAGATCTATGCAGGTGATGCGCGCGTGCACTGAGCATCGCCGTAGCACGTACAGCTGCCGAAGTCATACTTGCGCAGCAGTTACGTGAGATGGAAAGATCTCCGTTGAATTTCCCAACTTTATGACCCTTGTTCACACGTATGCTTTTGAGTGTGTGGTAGACAGCATACCCAGTGTGCACACAGATTTGCCTGGAAAAACTACCGTCGCCAAAGGCATCTCGACCTGGAGAAAGAACAAAAGTGAGTATGTTCTCAGTCGAAGCTCCGTACCCCGATGTCAATACCGTCGTATCTGAAGGTGTATGCAGATAGTAGTGTATAATATATGTTGTGGTCAGTACAAATACAGCAAAAGAGAAGCCGCTCAACGCGGGTAGTACGTGGCGCTCGAAAGATGGATGGATCAGAACACAAGTTAGCTTTCGCGTCGGTGTTGACTCGATGTCCACGCAGTTGATCTATGATTTCCTCAATGCGATTACAAACAGAGAAACTCAGAGAGGTCTGAGAGGAGATTTCACTTCCTACAAATGGGTAGGCTACGACTGGCCTTGTAGGACAGGAAACCTGCCGAGTCGTTATCTCAGATCGCCATTCTACTCAAAGAAATCACGTTTAGCTCATCTACAATTGATGGAATGAATGAACAGTATATGCACTGGCGATGATATCCAAGAATATTATCTAAGTAGGAACGGACAGCTGTATGGAAGACGTTGACAAACAGGTGGGAGGAAGACCTATAAAGCGTCGTTATGCACCTTTGTGGCCAATCTGACACGGGCGCCAAGGGATCTACCCAGTTCTATTGTTCTGCCAGACGTCCCACATTCATTAGATGTACGTTGTGCTTGTGCTGGTTTCGTACTAAAGAGGATTTGTAAACGTATGTACTCTGCGTGTTTGTGCTTGCACACGCATGCGGATGAATACTCTAACACGCTAACCGCCCACATACATATTTACACATGTACATGCAAATATAAACACATATTTTTGCTCTGGGCACTGACGCTGGCGGACCAGTCCCCACAATTGATGTAAAGGAATGACCAACCCAGTTTAGATTTTCCATTTTCTATCGTGACGCGTCTCACGCTCCTTGCCCAGATAGCCCTTGAAGATGGGCCCCACAGTGGGTTCCTGGAATACGTCGGTCCCCTCTGCTCATGCAAGAAGTGAGAGGGTCCACAACTAGAAACACAAGCAGGCAGACTGGCGGCTTACACACAACAACGATTGAATTTTGCTCGTCTCTCTGCGTCTCTCCACAGTGTAAATGCGTATACACTTATTAATACTCGTCCTTCGCGTGACCGTGCGAGGACACCTCTGACTGTACAATACGACTCCATTTCTACTTATGCGGATCTATACTCGTGTAGACACCGCATGAGAATTCGGTACGTAGAAATACGACATCTGCACGTGCCTTCACGTTGCTGTCCTGCCAGCTTGCAGGACAAGGAACTGCCTCAAATTTTCCACCTCAAAGAGCGGAGTGGTGCAAACGTGTTTTACACCCAAGGGCTGGAAGTAGTGCACGTAGAGAGTACAGTGGTGAGCTAGTTGATGCAGGACACAGAATTTTCCGTGATCGAACAAAAGTTGTACACGCTGCCACTGGGTGCGTGGCGAGTGTGACAAACACTTTACTCCGGGGTGAAGGTTTATTTTTTTTCGTTGTTGAATGGTCGATTGTCAGGGACTTGTTGTCTACATGGTGTCTAATCCAGCAATTTTAATTTCTGGATCCGCAGAATGTTTTCTAATGAAGCACTTTTGTGCAAGCGTCTCTCTTCGCTTACCTGGTTGACCTCTCTGAGTTTGTAGGTCGTCTGCATACGTACATGTTTCGCAGCATGCATGTACTTGCACTGGTAGTGGATGCGTTCAGGCGACTCCTTGCAGTTCGTGCTAGGATTACCTCCACTAGTTCTCTCATTAAAAGCTCCAAAGATGCATCCGGGCTCGCATCGTGGGCCTAAAAGAAGGAACACCCTTCCCTCATAAATTGTGGAAAAATGCGTACGAAATAGGTTTAGTAGGTGGCCGACTTATTGCGTCAGGCACCACCTGCGATGTTATCTCGTGTAGTGAGCGGGAACATATGGCAATTCATACTGCAGAGCAGCGTACTTATAGAAGCATGAAATAGTGCACCTACGGCATCTTCTTTTGCAATCTCCTCCTCTGCCACAGCGGCTTCCTCTGCTTCCTAAAACGTAGATTTGTCTAGCGTATCGGTAAACGGCCCGTCAGACGTGTAGAGGCGTAGCGTGTGCATTGTGTCAGTCCCCGTGTTGAGGGCTGTTCACTATTCTGACCTCTTGAACTTCGGCAACGTCAGCCACCTGGTGGCCCTCCTCAATTTTTTCGTCATAATCTTTCTCTCTGCGGACCAGTCGTAAGGTTTATCCGCCACTTTTACACCCCCGTACATATATATAGATATATACGTATGTATCTTCGATGATGTGTTTAGTGTGTCATGGCGAGATGAGTCAGACGCTTACGTCTGCACACGCGTATATGTGTATTCTGCGTTCTTAAGTAGTACGTATCTCTAAATCCAACTACAGCAGTATACATCTTTTTGAGGACACATTGTAACCCTGACGTATTTCATCTCTAACCTCATGTCCGCGGATTCAATATCGGAAATAACCTCCTCGGCTCCAGCTTCTGCATCGTCTTCTTCCTGAAATCCTTCATTCCTTCTCAGAGGAGTAATGACGGACATCCTTTGTGAAGCATATGTTACTTGGGCCACGTCTTCTGCCACTACCGTTTTCGTTGGCGGAAAGCAGCCGAGCAGCAGAATTCCTCCTGCACACACGCACGGCGTAAATACCTGCAGCGCTTTCATCGCACAGACGCAGTTCTCAAAAAAGACTCAGGTGCATCGAGATATTCGATGTGCAGTGTCGGACTGGTGGAAGTAAAGAGTAACGGAGACAAGCGCTTTGAGGCAGAATATGTCGTACTCGTCTGCTGCAAACACCTCGCGATACACTTCACGGCACACGACATGTACATACACCCAAAGTTGTACATGATTTTAGGAATTTTATGTGTCCAGAGAGCGACGAAGCAAACATTTTGTTCCGCCGGCTAGTGCGCAGGAAGTCTCCATTCTTGATCGCTCATACTCCTTGCAACCGCTCCTTCCTCCGGATACGCCGAGGGTCTCGAAGGCTCTTCAAAAAACCAACATGCAGATTCGCTTGTGCGTGAAAAACAAGTGGAGTCGGCGAGGTCTTTCGAATATAGCGCATCAGTTCGAGGACGTCCACTACACTGACTTCGCGTTGCACGAAGCTTTATGCAGACGATATTAAAGCCTACTTTCAGCTCCTGAAGGGACAGATACAACAAACAACCGTTCACCTGCCCTTCGTGTCAAGAACTGCGCCATCAGCTTATCTTCGCTCGCGCTAATATTTTTCATGTGGCTGGCATTACGACACACCTGCGAACATTTCTGAATAAAGTAATAGAGGCGGCGGCGGTACTTTGAAGCTTCTTCCTTCAGTTGGGTGGAAGTCGGGGTTGCAAACCAGCTGGAGAATGCTGGTGCATTCTATCAGTTGAAAACCAGATTTTGACTTCTCGCTAGCGACTTCACCAAAAAAAGGAAGCCTCGACTCGAAAGATCAAAGGCCCTTTCCCTACCATATATTGTCTCTACGGATAACGCCGGCGGCGCTAGAATAACGGTGTGGACTCTCGGATACTTCATTTGTGCCTGCGGTGCTGCAGGCGTCCCACAGTTCGTGTGCTTCTGTATGCAATGCTGTTAACGAGGAGCTGAAGTGCGTCAAGTGTTGCCAATTCTGTGGCTTATCCGCTGCGGTTTTCCGTGGGACACCAGCCACCACAAATTCGTAACCAAACTCTCCAGCATAGGCAATTGTGAATGTTTTTGTTGTGCGGATTTTTGTGCGCGCCACTCCTTTTCTGCCATATTTAGGTTGTTCTTGAACTACTTTCAATTGTTAAAGTTACGCGAAACCTGTCAGCTCGTGCACTATGAATGCGTCTAAATGACATCTACGAACACGGCTTGTATTTCCACTGTAGTGGCGGAGAGCGGCATCTCAATTAGTACAACGAAGCACACGAGCTCACTCAGTTCCATAGAAGACACTGGAGGTGGCCACAAAAGGTCGAGGTTCTTTCCAAATACAAAGACACTTCACGCTGATATTGCAAGCAACCCGCTGTCGACGCCGTTAGGCGAGGTGTTCCAGCGGCTTCGCCCGTTGCACACATTTGGGACATCCACACGGCAGAAAAGCTAGTCTGCCTGACGTTTAACAACCTAAAACCTTACCGTCTGCCCAAGAGGCAGGCGTGGTCTCCAGTAGAGGTAGAGGCGACAGGCTTGATTTGATGTTCAGTGTTGCAACGGTAAATGTCAGTGTTTGTTGATTTGTTGATTGTGACAATCTCTTTTAAGGAGCGGAAACGAAGTTACATGTCAGCGCAATAACGAAGCAAGCGAACTGCGTCTTCTACTGGAGCCTCAATGTCGCTGTCTGAAAGACTCAATCTGGGACAGACTGCCTGCAGGACTGGCACACACGCCGACGTAATCCAGCAAACATCATAGTGGTGACAGAAGATTTACACCATCGATGTTAGTTGCACCATAGATTTCGGCGACGTACGTATCCAAATAGATCGGCGGACGCAGTGGAGTTGACTGGCTAAGATGTCAACCACATGTAACTGCATCGACGACTTGTGCGCATACAGGGTAGGTGCAAGGACGCATTTACCCTGTGTGCGGCCACCAGGTCTTAGTGACTTCATATTTGCTATGTGTAGACTAAGGGATCCATAGTTGTAAGCTGTGCAGGACGTAGAAGTCCAGAAAATCCTTTTTATCCCTGAAGAACAGATTAGCAGCCCTTCTAGATTCTCAGCGGCCGTCCTCGTCACTCACTCTGCATCGAAGTCGCTTCACTAAGGACTGAACATCACCAATTTTGAGTCGGAGCTTGAGGCAAATATCGAGGAATCGTTACTTCTCCGTGGACGTAGGCACAGATGGAGACTGTAGTCCATGGGTACGTGGGCACCTGCACACGCGTTGGCACACCGTGTATCATATGTGTTCGAGCAAACCTGCTGTCAGATATTTTGCGCAAATTTTATCACATATATCAGTCCTCACACTACAGAGTACCTGCTCAAATGAACTTCAGCGTATGTGGCCGCAGCAAAAAAGGGTGTGTACATCATTCTCGAAACGCAGCTGAATTGGTGCTGCGTACGAAGGGCGCGCAGTTCCACCTTCCTGGTCCAAGTCAAGCTCATGCTTGATGACCGCGATGATCTTCAAGACTCGTGGAAAGTCTTCGTTTGCAGAGCACAAGTTAATGACTACGGAAACAATTTTCAGAAGAAGACGTACGGCAACAAGTGTGCGGGCTGCTGCATAACACAGTGCTTCTGGCTGCCAGCGGTAGTGACGCTGCGGCAGGCTTTCGCGAAGAGCGCTACACGACGGAGCAAGTCGTTTACAGCAGAGAAGAAGGGTGGGGGACAAAGTATTGCTGTTCGTCGTGTAGTGAGCTGCTGCCACTATAGATCGATCACACTGTATTTGAAGGATGCTGCTGGACCCTGCTGTTCATCAGTATTACGTGTTAGGCTCTGCAACAAGCGCAGACGTAATGACATACGATCATTGAGCCTCAGCGCATGAGGTCAGCGGACTTCTGCAGATGTGGCAAGACTTAGACTTCACCTGCAGAGCCCGCCTTGACTGAAATCACGCCTACTCAAAGCTGCACGAATCGACAGCTTCGCGGCAAACGATTTTCTACCAGCGTGTTACATGTAGCGCTTAATCTCGTTGCACCCCCTCAGCACAAGACGTGCAGGTGGCTGCCGTGTGCACGGCAGAGGAACGTTGACTTCATTTGGTATACATGGTATACACATCGAGTGCTGAATTCCGCAAGTAAAGGGAGACCAGGGGCTTCTCAAAAGCGTGCACCCGTGTCTACTCGACTGAAAGTGAGGTGATCTACTCCTCTGCACAGCGGCTAATTTCAGACCACCAGCGCACCGTGAAGTCATCGTTGTCCACTTCGTTGTGGACGCTTGCGCGTCCCTGTGTACGTCGTGGTATCGGCTTCAGTACCACTTTTTCCAACATCACTTTTGACTGGGCTTTCTCTACCTCCCGCAAGACGGGACCTTCTAGACGACAAAAACGAGAGAGTGGCACCAATCTGAAGGGGTCACTCATGGCAGGAGGTGAGGGTGTCTCTTTCTGGTGGTAGGGTTGATCTTCTACGCCCGAAGAGGCGGGTACCAGACGGCCACCACCACCAGTAAAAGCAGGAACGGCAGTTGCAGGACTGGCTGTCTGTCACACTGCGTGGTAGGCTGCGGCGTTGGAACTGGGACCCGGCACAGAAGAGTCAACCTTGGGCGATTCCACCCGAAGGCGAGTTTACCCGTATCGAGGAAGCCCGATGCAAAGGAGGCAAGCATGCGCAGAGTCGGGAACTCTTTCAGAAGTGCATTCGACACTATGGACATGGTACGTGTTACCACTACAGAGAAAATCGTGGATATAATTACCTTGAAGTGTCCGAAGACGCCAGTGAAAGACCTACTTACATGGTCAGGTTTCTATGACATTATTACAGGAGTGAGTGCGCCGAAATGCAGCAGACTAAAGTTGTGCGTTGCGTTACCTTGGATAGAACTGTTTTGCGACATTTTCCTGCCAGCAAGTAGACATAGTGTGGAACAGCTAGAAGACCAAACGCTTTTTCCCGCAGAAAGACGGAAAGCCACCCGCGGCGACGAGAGAGACTCTCAACCGTGATTTGTGAGAGACTAGTAGAAAAAAAGGATTGAGATTTATAGACTTGGTAGATTTTCCTGTGGAGACGGGAAATACGTGCTCCCTATCCCTGCGGTGGACGAGACACAAGGTTCGCGCTAGCCTGCGTTGATCCGCCCGCTAAACGACCCAATCAGAACGGCCGCAGGTGCCCTCCTACGTGCAATGCGGTGGCGCATCCTGTTGAGTAGTAAAAATTATTTGTTCATCGTATTTCAGGCTCACACGCGCTCAACGTGTCACTTTTTTTCCACGTGACTTCTTTCTGGGGAACAGTGCCCTGTCTTCCAGCTGCTCCACAGTACGTCTACTTGCTGTACGTGGCTGGAAACGACATCAGACAACCCTACTCAGTGCAACGCAGCGGTCAAAGCTGATTTTCTCTAAGTGTAGTGGTAAAGCAATTCTGGTTGTTGGCATATCTTGCTGTCATCAGAGCCTGCACCGTGAACCAGCCTGTGTTAGAAGGGACCACGAAGAGCTTGCTGATACACGCTGAGATAATTTGTAACATGTATATGGTTTCGCACGAGATCTCGACTGCGATCAATAAAGCATCTCTAGAGGCACTGCACAGCTGACCGTGACAAAATGGAGAAGGAGCGGCTCCACCACCACTGCAGGGTGCGCCATAAAAGCATCGCCTCTGACCGGACGTATCCAGATCAAGGAAGGCGCGTCCGTACACTGCTATTGTCGACGTTTCAGAATTGACACGTGCCGCGAGCACTCAGCATTGCTCGTGTATTTGTTACCATTGCCGCCACTTCTGTGATACTGTGCGTTTCCAGGCTTCTATTCCTGCTGCTGCTACTCGCAGTGTCGTGGCCGACCCCGCTGGTGCGAGGAAAGCTTCCCCGTTTTCGAACAGTTACCCGCTGAACTTCAGGCCAACGTATGACCCCGAAGAAGCGCCTCGCAGCCAGTGCAGGGCTTCGCGTCGGTTTCTATTGATTCGTGAACGTTATTCTTCAACAACCGGCAGTGGAGATTCTATTAGGCCAAGCGTTTGAGTATCGCGTTCTACGAGAGCACGCGGCGTGTACTACTCCCCTGTGCCAGCATCAGCCTCCTACCCCTATATTATGTAGTACATCGCGGTACATGCCAGCTCTGTGGAGGCACGCACCACCAGACAAGTCTGTACACACAGTACAGGACCTCTGAGCATGCAGCCTACTCCACTGGCCACCACGCTGTGTGTGCATGTAGTCCACATGAACAAATATGCTGCCGTAGGCAACTATCAGCGCTTGCTAGCTTGCATTTTCCCCCCCGTACTCAACCGGGAGAAGACGTGTGCAGACTGTCAAGAATGGACCGGTCATTCTGGATCCACGGCACTGCTGTTGCCTTGGGTGCGCGCCGCTGACACTCTGTCAACTAACTGTCTTCACTGTCCACCGCCTGACTGAAGAAGAACAATACTAAATCAGATGAGCGCAAGTTGAAAATTGTGGGCTTACCGGAATGGGCGCAAATTCAAGCGTTCGACATCAGAAGTGTTCATATTCAGGAAAGTAGAAAAGTGAGTACAAATCGTGGTACTTCGCCCCTCGCATCTGGGGCTTGCTAGCAGGAATCGCCCCTCGCCTGTCTGCCTAGGTATACGAATATGAATTTCGAGTGCAGTTGACTAGTAAAAGGACGGAGGGGCGGATGTCTATATTCAGTCAACATTCACGCACAAAGAGTTCTATGGATGTGCACATGCTTTCATAGGCGTATGGAAGAGCCTTTCCTGGTGCGGAGCTCGGTAATTACTCGTAAACCCGGAATTAAAGTGTGTTTCCAAAAAACCTAAGTATGCTACGGTGGACCGTCGTAAACAATATGGACAGAACTGACAAACGCGAAGTTGTCTGTTTTCACCGTAGTATACCAGCATCATTGACAGATCATAAAGTTACCAGCGACCCCATAAGCGAGACACTTGGCACAAGGATTTGCAATCGTTGAGTGGTGCACCTGTGTGCTGATTTTCCTGATTCTACTCATGTTTGGAGCGGAAATTTTTGCAAGCGATGGGCAGCAAGCGCTCGCTGTTGATTGAAACAGTTCAGCACACGTACGCGCACATGAGCGAATTCGAGTCAAAACGTCGTTATTTGATGGGTGCAAAAAAAGTTAAGGTCGATTCTCAGTTAGCCGTTGGTCTTTGGAGTGCGTTCTGATATGAAATAAGTCGAATGCCACTTTTCTGCCGACACGGTCATTCAGGCACACTTGTACGCAGCACACAAGCGCTTCAGTCCCTTCCCTTACTCGTATATTTCCGTGCAAGTGGACGTGGAACACACAAACACGTTAGTCCCTTCACGTAAAAGAATAGTTTTCGCATAGGTCCACCTGGCTTCTGATTGTCAACTGGGGCGTCCTTTCGACGAGAAAGTGAGACACAGTTTCCAGTGTGCAGAAGTTATTCTAAACTGGATGGCTTTTCAAAAAGCGTGGCTACCCACGTCGGGATAGACCTGCTTACGCACAGCCCACAGATCGGACTACCTTGGCAGATTGGATCCAGGAAACGCAGCGATGCTGCTTCCCGACCAAATGGCAAACCATGGTAGCATGGAATTCTGCTCTGGCTAACGCCGATACCAATACAATGGGACGCATGCTTCGTTGAAAGTATTGCGTTCGTGAGAAAGGAATTGAACATCTTGGTTGCCAATATAGGCTCTGAGCACGACTGCCTATAAAGAGCAGTCACACAGGGCTCCGGTATTTCCGGACGCCTCCGCGTCACGGCGCCTACCTGGACTACCTTGGGACGTACGACATTTTGCAACAGCAGAGAAAATTTTAATGTCGAGCAATCGTAGACACAGGCGGGACACCAAAAGGACGCATGCTGGACTACTTAGACTCTCTTGATATAAGTCGAGTTTACGGTTTTCGGCCACACACTTTCATGCATGTGTAGGTGTGTGTACACGTATTCCTGTATCCGTCGCCCGCGTGCCGGTCCCCTACACGGCCTAGACCTTTAAAACAACTGCATAGAACTTTGCGTCTTCCTAGGTTAGACTCGAGTTCTGCAAATAGACACACACGCCTCGTGGTACGCAAACGCACCTGATCGAGTATGCAAGCAGACACAAGTATACACACAGTTATACGTTCTCATGTGTTGGCGAGTCTTCGTGTCTACCTGGAGCGCGAAATTCGAAACAAGATGCTGAGGCTTCTCTCACTTCTGCTTAGATGCTACGCTGAACTTACTGGCGCCCACAAATGTGGCGTCCGGCTTGTTCTCCCCTTTAGTGTCCCAATTTGAGTGACGCACCCAATGCAGAGCACCAGTATATGGGAATTGTAGCACTAAAGACCTCGAAGTATAATGCACCAGCAAGATTTGCACTTTTCATCCTTTATGCGCATGCTTTGCTTCCGTTGTGACGCACGTACTCGCACATGCCTCAAAACCACCTTATTGAAAGACATCTTCCGTTCCTAAGCTGCTAAAAGGCTTCTTAAGCGCAATGAGGCAGATTGCTATTCTCGAGTGGGGCCCCGTTTCCCTCTGCCAACGGAGACCGAAGGAGCGTTTACATTTGAAAAGTAGGTTCAAGCGCGGGGGTCCGTTTCTCCCTCTCTTCTCTTCCGATACCACTTACAATCACACCCACACTACGCCCTGCGTCTCTGCTGCCTCGATTGATGCTGATAAGGAAGCTACTTGTTCCGCAGAGCACGTGGCCCTTCCCGAGACTGCTGCTTCTGGCCAAGTCAACGTTTACAAGTGTAGCGTTCGGTACGCGTTGAGCGCGCACAGCAAACTAGATGGAGCCATAAGGAATCTGAGGCTCGCGTTTGGATATGGGTTTCCTGAGGCTGTGGGCTACGTCAATGTAAAAGCGAGGAAGCACCGTTGTTCCATGGAACATGTCCAGTTCCTCCAGACGATGGAATCTTGGGCCATCATGAAAAACGTCGATGCCGTTATCTGGATTGACTATGAGAGCCTGGCAAGCAAAATCAAAATGGTGGGCCTCGCAGACTCTCTTGAGATGCAACAGCAGCTTGTACGGGACGCTTTTGAAGGTGCTCGCAGGTGGAGGCGCCCTCTGCTACCAGAACAAGTCAAGCAACGTCGTTTGAGACAAGCCAAAATTACTGAGATGACTTCCTGGACGACACGTACGCGAACGTCTGCCATTCAGAGGGTCCCCGGGACAAAGTTAGTGCAGCTGCAGAAGGCAGGCAAACTGGATATCTCTAACAATGCGTTTAACAAGTCTGGTGGCAGCAGTCGTGAGGCGGTCGGTCCTGCAGAGGAAGGATTCGGCATGCGAAGCACCAGAACTACACGAGCGGAAAGGTACGACTCGGGAGCATCACTCGACTTTGGAAAAGCCAGCGCAGTGCTAGGAACTCCTCACTGGGAGATGGAAAGCCTCAGCAAAGACTATTTTTTCACGGGGAAGAAAATTTCTGCCGGCAGGGACGGAAACTTGCCTTTTCGGACGTCGTCTACGTCCTCTTCACTTCGACGCAAAGGAAGGTTTAACTCTTTGAGAAGCACGTCACGGTGTATATCCAGGCGCAGCACTGTGCTGGCCCGCCTACTGAGAGATGCCCAAAGGAGGCGCACTGCTTTGCAGAAGCTCCTGAGCGAAAGGAGAGTATCAGATTCAACAACTGACATCAGCGTTTGCGACAACGGAGGAGCGGTATCGGTATGTACAGCTACAGCATCACCAAGAAGGAGCACAGCATTCACAAAAGCACCAGTGGCAGCAGAACTTACGAAAACCGGGAAAGTCATAAGGAAGGTTTCTCATGCGCTTTCAAGCAACGCTTTGCCACTCTCATACAAAGACTATCAGCGGGCCATAGTTTTTCCAGCATGGAGACGCAAGGACTTGAAAGAAGTGGACGTAGGGCAGAGGAAAGCGATACACAGAGGAGATACCAGCAGCGTGTCAAAGCAAGAAGTGGAACAACTACTGCGGAACACACATCAGCCAGAGCAAGCGTCTTCGCCTCGGTGGTCTGTGTCACCTTCCAGACGGGAGTCTCACATGGCAGGACCTAGGGAGCAGTGGGCTTGTACTGCTTCAGCAGACCAAAAGGTAACAACGTACCCTACTGGACCGCAAAGGCAAAAGACCACGCGAGAGTCAAGCTTGTGCTTCCGTGACGTGCAGTGGCGAATGAACGAGCTTCTCGGATGTGCCACAGAACAGGAACAAGAATCATGGGACTACGCAGATTACTTGGAGACAGCGCAACCAGAAGTCGTAGGTGGAGTCTCCGCAGATGCACACCACATGCTCGGTACTTTTGCTGGTGCATGGGTGGACTCAGGCTTGCACTCGCATAAAGTAACCTTCCGCGACTTGAGCTTTTAGCGAGGAAATTGAGGACATGCATATCAAGCACGGCATGATAGCAAGTCTGATTGCATTTGCACGACATTCGTGTTGTACAACGGAGGGCTGTTGTACAGCAGAGCGGCACCACAAGTAATGCACTGAAAAAGGTAGAATTGCATTTTGATGTTGCCTCAGTAGGAATCAGTGGAGTTACACACCGCTGTAACTGCTCTTTACGCTTGTTCGCCGTCGAGCTGCGCATCCACACTGAGTCAGCGCCAGAGACCTGCACATCCGCACTAAAACTGTTAGTGGCACGCTGTTGTTCTTTGGTCTCCTATTGAATTTCTTTCTCAGATCCCTCCTTACAATTGCATTTACCCGCGGACGTCGACACCAGGTTCGTTGAGCGCAGTGCGCTCTTCTTATAACACAATTCTAGTTGGTGCGGACTAGCGCATCCGTACGTCGAGCCTGTGCTCTGACCATCTTCATTTTTGCCCCAAGCCTATGTGTGCGTACCCTAGTTTTGCTTTCGCTTCTGTCACTGAGATATTGTCTGTCTCGCTGCGGGCACTCTCATTCGTACACAGGTGAATGTGGGAAATATCCACGTGTCCTGCACTTTAAAGAAGGCGCCCGAACTTGCAAAAAGATGTGCACTTAATTTTTTCATTTTTTCGCACCGTGAGTGTGTCGCTGTTCGTTGGGATGAGAAAACTTTATGCATATGTCCACACAGTCCCGGATAGACGTAGATGTATTTATATATATGTATGTATACATATATATATATATACATACGCATGTCGCGGCACACACGTTTACGTCGATTTTGCAAACAACCATGTATGCAACTGCGCTCTAAAAGTTCTGCTAGTGCTTTCACTCAAATGAATACACTGACACAAAAGCATATCATGAGTAGGTCGAGAGCATGCGCACATGTGTCTCAGTTGGGTTTTCACGTAGGTCCGGATCCTGCGGAAGCCCGACAGAGCAGTTGCGTCTGCGTGTCGACCATATACATATATATATATATATATATATAAACAGAGGGGCGCGTCCTTTTGCACTTCAATATATATATATATATATATACATATATGTATGCATATTAGATCCATACGCCAGATACGCACCCAGCGCCCTTGCAGACATATATATATGTCTCTCTATATATAGAGAGAGAGAAAGAGAGAGAGACACATACATATGTGTACATGCGAGTATACCCATGTATCTATAGGCATACATATGCATACATACACCATATACGCACACGGCGCCCTCACAGACACTTACATATATGAGTATACATACATACATGCGTACATGCATACGGACACATATGAGTAACTATACGTATCTGCATGTTCATATTTTGATTCATACTGGACACGTACTCGGAATGCCCTTACATATATATATATATATATATGCATACATACATATATGCGTCTACATGGAGTTGACGGTGAAACCAACTCCGTGTGGGTGTATCCGAGCATCAAGTCTTTGCACGCGCACATGCGTCTAAAGGCGAATGAGTGAAAGCTGTGTCCTCACACTCGTTCGTTGCACGGTCAGGTCCTTTGCAACATTTTATAGCGACATATACCATTTGATATAGCAAGGCTTCTGTCCAGCCAAATGATATCTCGAAAAAATCCTTCATTTGTTCTTCTTGAGGAGCTCGGTACAGAGCGAACGCACGTTAGTCAGAAGCGCGGTCTGTGTGTGTAGGCAGGTTAGTCAAAGTGTGAACACCCTGGGCATGTTGGATTTCAAGGAGCACGTAACACAATGGTTCAGTCCTGTCCATTCACCCCTACTCGCCTTACGGAGGCGGAGACGCTGTTTCTGTCTGAGAACGTACGTATGTGTGGCTCGTTTTCACTTCCCCGCTATGTATGTACGTACGCGTATATATGTTCCCACGAGAGTGTGTAAGTCAGCTCGCTTCCGCACGCGAGTGTTGGCCCCCCGAAGAAACAATCGCATGCACACACTGCAGATATATGTCTATATATTCATATGTACATGCATGTACATATGTATCTTCTTATGACATGTATGCAGGCATACACGGTTCCAAGGGGTGAACCTTGCGCACGTGCAACCCGTATGCATATTACTGTACAAGGGCCTTCGTGATCGCGTGCATTTGTGTGCCTACCGGTGCCCGTGTATCGTTGAGTACGAGTTGCAGATGGCGGCAGTTTCTATGGAGTGTGTGAGCGGGAGGTCTTCCTCAGTTGTGCGGCCTGCTGGTGTGCAGGCCCTGGGCGATACGTTTACCCGGATTTATGGGGAAAGTTGTAGGTGAAAATTGCCGATGCGCCAGACTCCAGAGGCGTTTGTGAAGAGCAACGCGGAATCTAGTTTTCCGACTGCTCCTTGCTACAGTAATTTATTGAAGAGTAGCACTCATTATGCATGGCAGTAACTTGAATTCAGGGAGCGCTCGTGCTCCGTGAGCGGACAACAAATTCTCAGTGAGAACCATCCTTTAGTGGGTGGTTTTCTCTTCGACGAAAGTAACGCGCATGCAGTTCTGTAGAGTGTTGAACAAGCGCATCTGCTTATCTATGGAAAACACGCGCGGAAATGGATAGGACGGTGAAATTTATGTGTATTCGGATGACAAAACCTTCCGACAGGAATCAGCGATAAAAGGGGGGCACGAGTGCTCCGTGAGCGGACAACAAATTTTCAGTGAGAGCCATCCTTTAGTGCGTGGTCTTCTCTTCTTATTTGATCACTGCTTTTCAGCCGAAACCGCCGGTTTTCGAATGAAAGTAGAAGGCCCCCAACCATTTTTGAGGAGCTGCAAAGGTGATTCACCTACGTCATCGAGTCATCAAACAATATACGCACCAGAGCCGAGGGACGTCTGGCTAATGGATCGCGCACTCGTCAGTGTTTACTCGCACACGCGTGGATCTTTATGTCCCTAGACACATGAATCATGACCACGTGCACGTAGATTTGTACACGTATGTTAAAATTTGCGCCACCATGGAACAATGTTGATATTGCTAGCAACCACACTTAATTCCAAACAAAATCCTTTTAACGGGAAGCATTCGCTTAGTTCCTGCTTTTGAAAGCCGATGTGACGAATTTCCCGATGTGTCCCCTTCGTTGTACACATCACAAGGAGATCAGCGGGAATACCGGCTTGCACGGACTATCAACCTGAAGTAAGAGCCGCACACAGCCTCACCTATCCGGAGGAGTGCAAGGGCAGTCACGAATGGGCAAGCCCAGCTAGATGTCTACGTAGACTGCACACGTGAATACAGATGTACGTATACATAAGCTTATACACACTTTTCCTGTTCACCATGCTCAAAAGTATTGCCTCAGACATAAGCACTACGTCCAGGTAGAGTTGTGTGCATGTACTTGTCTGCACGCCTTCTCGCATATGCTATCTTGTCAAAGAGATGACTCACGGATAGGCAGGTGCACGGAAAGCGACTAGCGACACGTACGCAGTCCCTCCACTGTATTACCTCCCTCCGGCGAGCCGTCGGGGTCGCACTGTCCTTTAATCCGCATTCTTTTCTTGCGTATCCGAAGCAAAAAAGATGAAACAGGAAGAATCAGAAAAGAACTACCAACGTTCCAGTTGATTTAGCGGGAACGGTCCGGATTGCTGGTCTTCGATCAACTTGACTCAGAAACCAAAGAGAATCTCAGGAACGCCGTTCTTCTCCAGAGCACCTCGACACGTAGAGAACGAGGTCCGTACACGCACACTAGAACATCTGCCACTGTGTGCACAGAAATACGTCGTCGAA
This sequence comes from Sarcocystis neurona, assembly GCA_000727475.1. Classification (NCBI taxonomy): domain Eukaryota; phylum Apicomplexa; class Conoidasida; order Eucoccidiorida; family Sarcocystidae; genus Sarcocystis; species Sarcocystis neurona. Next base: position 3,065,406 of record KL647297.1, read on the forward strand.
GGCGAATCTATTTTGTGTGCACTTGTACACTGTAACGGACCTGCTCAAACAGCTATGCGAATCAATATGATGTTCTAACACGTTGTTCTGTAAGGTACTTTGGTACGCGTATCAGCTGAAAAACCCACGATGTGAAATAACATGAAAATTGACGTGTGTGTTTGTGTGTGTGCGTGTGTGTGTGTGTTTGTTTGTGCGTGCTTGCGTCCACGTGACGATCCAAAATGAACAAACTCAACGCGATGAAAACGCACTTGTACACAGTGATGCCTTTGACTATTTATTCTTTCATTTCGTCCTAGTTTGGCACTGCGGTTACGACGGGTACAGGCGCGTGAGAACGAAACACGCCCATTCATCAGCAGGGACCATATTCTCCACAGTGCGAGGAGTGGCGCACTTCCAGGTACGTCAAGGCAACAGTTTGAAACATGAGCTTACAGTTCTCTTCCTCGATATGTTTCAATATTTGCATACACATGTCGGTGTAGGTGCGTGTGTGTGATCTGCCAATGTAGGTCTGCCATAATACGCGTGTTTGTCGTTTCTCATAGCAAGTACATCTATAGAGGGCGGCACGTCCAGGTACTTTTTTGCAAACGGATACATGATACAAAGACACGTACGGGACCCGCCTCAGGCACACGCCGTGGGAAACGCGGAGCACGACACCTAACTGACAAATCTCGCACCTCCTCAGGCCGGGGCACGTCCTTTGACAACAGTGGACAGACGTAGATATACACACACAGATTCAAAGACGTTTTTGAACCGACAAACATGTACATGCCACGTATATGCAAGTGTCCGGACGCATCTGCTTGTGAGCAGCACGCAACCCAGTACACATCACCGCACTTAGATACGTATATACGTTCATGTATGTACAAGTAGATGTGCGTGTATCGACTTGCACACCAGTAGACATCCGCAGGTGTGCGCACGTTTTGGTCGGCCTCACGCCGTGTCGTATACACACGTACACGTACACACGTACACGCACACCCGCAGACAACTCCGTGGCAGAGACACGCTTGCAACTAAAGAACGGCAGCAGCACCAGAAGGCAGCAGTTGGCGAGGAGGTGCAGTAGCAGTGGCAGTAGAGCAGCGCGTCGTGCTGCAGGACGGAATGGAAGGTGTGCCTTCTGGAAAATTTTGGCTGCGCACAACCTGTTCATCTAGCCAGGGTAGGTGCTTACTGCTAAGGCTGATTCTCACGGCAGCTGCTGGTCTCCTGTGTGGCTGTTACTGCTCTTGCCTGTCAAAGAACAGTCGTACTTGTGGATTTCGTCGCTACATTGAAGCACCCACCGACATGCCTAGGCTTCTTCGCCAGCACCAAACCACTCTGGTCTTTCACACCTGTTGAATTTCGTGTGTTGTATCGTTTCATAGACCGCATGGGGTTAGATCGGAGTTACTCAACTCTGCGACCAGCGGTATACAGCCATATCTCTATTTCTGTTTCGGGTTACCGCGACAGTGAATCGTCGCATAGAGACGGTGACGTAATTCAAATCTTAGTGAATGGACTGCTTTGACTGATCGAGTGTACTGAAGGAGGTCCGTGATGGAGTTGCATGTGTCGCCAGAGACCATTGCACAGGGAGGTGTGCTTCGACTCCAACACGCAAGTGAGGGGGGTGATTCAGCAGGTATCGGTATTTGCGAGGCGTTCTTTCGTGCAGGTGGAAGTACGGGTACCCTGTATTTGCGTGAAATACTTATGCACCATATTTCGCTCTTTTGCAGGTCCAGGCGCGTACGAAATTTGTCAGGCAACGTCTCCGCAAGCGCCGCAGTACACCATCGGCCGCGCACAGCGATTTTAGTGAGCACAGTCCGTGCAGCGAATTCACCTCTCCTGCATCCCAGACCTTCCAGCTACAGATTCAGAGGAACAGATTTACCGTCAACGTGTCGATTCAGATAGGCGCATGTATGTATGTACGTATATACATATATATTTTCTGCGCAGTGGTACGTAGGTCGACGGCAAAGACGTTCTCCCTCTTTCCATGTACGCATGTATGCGTACAGTCCTCAGGAGGTTTTCGTAACGATACAAATGTTGTCTCATTGATTCCGTATGCACGTCACTAAACCGGCGGACCCTGTGACTAGTCGTCATCCCGTGGGGTAATGTTTTACAAGGAAAAGATAAAGTCGGAACTTCTGTTGGAGAAGGGCTCGCCGACAGCAGTGCTGCAGGTGGTTTCGAAGATATGTTCGTGGAAAGCAGCTTTCACCGCGACTGTACGTTGTGTGCATGCAGAACGTCTGTCGTGCTTTCCTTAGCACATTCCATTTTCGCCTCGCTATTAAGGCCTCTTCGACAGCACATGCTGTCGAACACACGGAATCACATCACACAAACAGACAGTGTGTGACGGTTCCTGTCAAATGTGCCCCACTTGCGGGGAGAGGCACGTGCTCGTCTCTGCGGGTGAATGTGTGCGCATGTTACTACGTGTGTATGTTTGTGCCCATTAGTGCCTGTACGTACATATGTATATACGCGTGTATGCATGGCTGTGTGTATGTTTCCATTTTTATACGGTGTGTGTTGAGGCTTCTCTGTACTTGCACACTTGCATTTGCAGATATACACCTATATAAGTATGCATCAGTATAATGATTCACACCTGGTGTGTGCATACGTTGGGTACACCCACACGTCTGTTGCTGGGAGCACGTGTGGCAAGAGAAAGTGCCTACTGTGGCCAGGCTCTCGCTGTCCAGCGTGAGGGTGGTGGGCTGCACGAGCGGAGGTCACACCAAGCTGAGGAGTAAATGCAGGCTGGCGCCTACAACGTCATCGGCCTTGCTGATGTCTTGGTTGCTATTTCAGTTGCGTTGTCCTCTCTCGCCGCCGTTGTTGCTCTGGCGTTGGTGTTTCGTCTTGGCAATGTACGTGTGTTTCGACGTGCTTAGTGGTGGGAACTCTACGTACGCAAACGGCTTCCGCCTTTGTTTCCCAGTACGTGCGGCGGCACTTTCTTGGCACGGTGTCGCTGTGCACCAGCCAGTGTCGGTGCTGCTAGGGTGCTGGTCGTCTAGAGCTAATCGTGCCGCTATTTATTTGGTGCAGTGCAGCAGTGTTGGGAGCAAGACGTGTACTGCTGCGACGTAGGAAGAGCTGCTGCTCCTCTGGACTGTACTTCGAGAGAAGCATATGAGGAGCTGCTACTGCTTTTTGTTGTACATGTTCCTCGCTGTGATGTTGCTGTGGCCGCGGGAAAGCGGTGTGCTCCTGCAGTGTAATAATAGTCAAATTTTTGGAAGTGAAATTTATCGAAGTACGTGTCGCTGCTGGCTCCCGTTGCGTTGCTTCATGGTGCAGTTTTTGTGCGGGGGTTCCTGCTGCTGCTTTCCGATGATGCGGCGATACCCGTGTTAACATCAAGCGGGCACCAGAAATCCTTCGTATGCAGTAACACGGCGCCCCAGGATGAATTTTGTACGTATGCTTGGCGTGTGTGTCTTTTGACAGAGCTTGACGCAACTGCTTGTACTAGTTTACTACTACTGCGGTGTCCGCGGACGCCAGCGGACAGGAACCGTGCGGCATCGCTTGTAAAACTATGTAGCACCTCATCACCCAGCAAAGGCTAATCACGCTGCTGACGCGGCAGGGGTCAACGGAAGCAGACGCAGTAAAACAGGCTGAGACAGAGAGCAGTGCGAAGACAGCCAGAATTCATTGAGCGGAAGTCAACAGAGCTGCTCAACCAGGCTACTCAGAAAGTAGCCTGAACTGTCAACAGAGCAAGTAGTGCTGAGCGAGCGAGAGCTCCTGCAACAGGTGTGTTACTGTTTCTGACGTCGTACACGCTGTCAGTGCATCAGCAAACATTTACTATTCAGCGAAAAGCGGTGATGCAAAGACACACAACAAAGTCCACTACGTACAAACCCCTATTTCTGCAGTAAGTACTGCTACTGAAACAGCGAAGCCTACCCACGCGTCTGTAACAGAGCCTCCTGCTGCAGCGCGCGCAGCTCGTGCAGCGTGCATTAAACATTCCGCGTACACCAAACATGCTGAAGCAGCGACGCTTCGCCAGCAACAAGGATCCTCCCTTAAGAAACAGCTGCGGGTACCTCACGTCTTTCGACGCAGTGAAGAAAAATTATGCCGCACGACGTGAAGCACGATTAAGCGATACAACGAAAACTGCTGAAGCCGGAGGCGCCGTCCACTTAATTGCTTTTGAAGTCACAGCTTTATAATCGACATGCTACCGCCGTGGCGTCACCTACAACAGTGAGCAGTGGACGCTGTTTCGCTGGCCCGAACGTGTGAAGCGCAGCAACTGCAGGAACACTGAGGACCGCTTGTAGTTACGTCTACCACAAACGGTCCTGCCTGACGGTCACTCTTTTCTCCCCGGCTGATGCTTTTGTAGGATCCTTTTTTAATCCTTTCCCAAATTCAGCCGGCTGTACACACCTGCCCGCGCAGTGTGCAGCTTCAGCCCGCACCTCCGTAGGTATACGGGCATACAGATACGCACACGCGTGCAGACTACGCACTACACATATTTAGGCGTATCCGTGTATACACGTGCACTCCTATCAAGATAAAGTGTAGCAGGAGCTGCACTAGGATACAGCTCTTTTCTTGGCTAGAGTGGCCGCCGCAATAGCGAAAGCTTCAAAGATACGGACGGGGGCCCTGAAATCTAACGCGAAAACATCCTTCGATAGTTTCCCCATCATTAGATAAATACTGGTATTCGCCTCCTCATCCTCCGCTTCCTCCTCCTCCGTAGCAGCAGGCGCCGATGCGGCAGCACCTGATAGGCCTTGACCTGCCTCCCTCCTGCTGCTACTGCTCCTCTTGGTCTTGCTGTTGGTGTTGCTTCTCTTCTTGCCGCTGCCGCTGCTGCTCACCGCGCGAGTAGGAGTAAGCTGCACATTCTTCGCGGATGGGACTTTGGCTCTTCCGAAGAAAGGAAGGGAGTACGCCCGGATGCTCTCGTCCCATCTCGGCTTCACGGACTCCAAGTTGTAGGAGCCGCCTGCACGCAGGAGCAGCAGCAGCACACGCTCACGCTACAGCGGCCGAGGGAGTACCCAAGACGGAAAATTCAAGAGTTACATGTGCACAAGAGGACCCAGTGCTGCACCGAAAAAAGAAAACTCAACAGCTTTCAAAGCAAGGAGGGCGAAAAACATCCGCAGCAGCGGCACCAGTCAAAAGTCTTGCATATATATTTGTATATATTACCTATGTGACTGCGTGTGCACAAGTGCATCTCTATTACTATAAAAGTCACATCTGGGCAGCAGCCCAGCAGCAGGAAGCGCTGCAGCAACAGCAGCAGCACCTGCAGCGGCAGTTGTGGCCAAAGGCGAAAGGGAGGCAGTGGAACAGAGAAGACCCACAACTATACTTACTCAGATCAGCGAGGGAGAGTGAATAAAAGTATAAGAGAAACACGTAGTGAAGTACATGTGGACAGAAAACTGCATATAGATCTAGGGTGCGTACACAGAGGTGATGGACGTAGAAAGAAACTCAGAGACGCATGCGCACCTGTTGCGTTGCATACAAGCGAACGCGTGCATCACATGCCCCCGGCTACGAATACGCAGGCGATCTCCAGAGAGCCCCACACGCTGCCGAAGATTGCAGGTGCACGTACACTAGCCTATTTGTAGACCTGCATACTTATGAAGGCTGCGGCTGCCTGAACAGCTCGCAAAATAGATTCCCATATACATATATATGTAGACAGTCACGAGGGCCAGAGACTTAACAGCGCGGCACAAGCCTGCTGAGTGCCAGTATGTCCCCCCAAGAATACACCAAGACGGCACACAAGCGTGTCTCACGAGGTGCTCAGGTACGTCCAAATGTACGTCGCTACAAGAGAGGTACGCGTCTGTACATGTTCCTCCACACACGTGTGTGAGTATATTACTGAAGAGAAATTCAGACTGCCGCCTAGAGAAAAAAGATGTACCTACATACAGAAGCTGGACACCACGTATGTAAGACACAGACTTACATTTGTGAGCCTCGTGCAGGCACTTGCACAGGAACCTAGAGACCACTGCACGCTGCAAGCTCACTCGGATTACCTACGTAGCTGCGCGTTTACGCTGGGCCCGTGAATCACAGCGCACGCACCACAAAAGGGGAAGAGAAAGGGCTGCAGCGGCAGAGCACACACACGAACAGGCATTCTCCCCACTGGCGGTATTCGTAAAAGCATACGTCGACGCGAAGGGTGAACAAAAACAGGACACGCGACCCCGCACAACAAAAACAACAGAGTTGCCTATTGTAGGTTTCCACGTGGACGCAGCCGCACGGCAGAGGCGTACTGTCTCGAAGCAGCTTGACGCTCATTTGCCGTGGCAGGTCTCCCCGCAAGTTCGTTTCAAATTCGACTGTACAGAGTTCTGTCTCCTGCTGGTGAGGGACTACATGAATCGGGCGCAGCTCTTCCTGAGAGCTGCTTCCTCTGGATCCTTCAGGAGTTTCTGAGTGCTGCTCGCCTTTGCAGCTGGATCGCCGCCCGGATGTATGTGACTGCTCTGCTGTTTGCACTTCAGCAACTTCCCCTGCCGCTGGGAGTGTCTCGTCGCGGCTGCGGCCGCAGCTAAAGAAAAAGGGTATCCCGTTTTTCGCAGGCGACATTCCACTTTTGGCAGAAAGTTGCTGCTGCTGTTGCTGCTCGCGCTGATCAACGTCGCTAGATGCAGGCGTCCCCGATGTCGCATCCGATGTTTCTCCGTATCCCACGTCCCCCCCTACACTTCTTACATGTTGCTGCTGTTGCTGTTGTTGCAGCTCGTACCGCTGCTCTGGCGGCTGAGGCAGCCGCTGGTGCAGCACGTAATCATCCGCTTGCTGCTGGAAGGCGTACTGCTCTAGAAGTGAGTACTGTTGCTGCCGTGTGTACTGCTGCTGCAGCTGCCGTGCGTACTGCTGCTGCTGCAGCACGTAAGGCTGCGGCAGTTGCCCGTGAGCAGCTGCTGGTGCTGCCGTTGCTGGAAACGTCGTGTCCTGGAAGTTTACGGGCTGCTGGTACACCCTGATTACCCTGGTGTAGATGATTTTCTTCGAGGACGACGCAGCCGCACGGACAGCGGCTGCAGCAGCAGTTGCAGCTGCCGTCGAGGCGGCAGCAGCAGCAGCAGCAGAAAACGAGTAGGGGGCGTCGGCCTCAGACGTGAGGGCCAGGGGTGAGGGCAGCGCTTCACCTCCTTCAAGTTTGCACGGCTGTTTCATTCCCCAGTGCCTAAGTGAGAAGCGGGTCCCCCAGAAACCTGCGTGCAAGGTGCCCAGGTAATCCTTTCCGTAAGTTTCAGCGGCTTCCGCCGCAGCCAGGAGCTGCTGATGGGCGCCTGCAGTTCTCTCTTCAACGCCCTCCTGCTCACTAGCGAAGCCGCAGCGTGAGGCAGCCTCCAGCAGAGCATGAGAAGGAAGAAAAAAATCGACTGCTGAGTACTCAGACTGTCGTCGACCAAAGAGCAACATCACTGGCCCTTCCTGGTGTTGCTGCGTACCCACTTTCCTCTGTTCCTCCACACCCTGCGTCTGGTGTTGCAGTGCACGGTGCTGCGCCTGCTGCTGCTGCGGCTGATGCTGCACAGCAACCTGCTGCTGCAGACCGAGCTGGCGGCAGCTTGCAGCATCTGCGAAGAGGAAGTACGCGTGCGGATAGACGAAGGAGCTGCCTGAGGGCGTACGGAGGCGCCGGATCTCGCAGTGGAGATATCTGCGCATGCAGCAGTTGCGGAAGAACATGGTAAAAATACGACGCAGGGAAAACGCACGCAGCAAACGAAAAACAGTAACATCACCGCGGACAGCCCTGCCGACGCCAAAGATAGACAGAGGGAAGCTACAGAGAGCAGACAATGAGGAAGACGCACGCCCACACGTGAAAAGGTCTCGACAACACCTGCAAGCAATCTACTTCTGTCCACACGCGCGCGCACAGTCCGCCCAGAAAGTAACAGCTGCCTGCATGACTGCGAAGATAAGAGATGCGCTACATGAGGAAGATGCCTTGCAGCACTCGCAGGAACAGGGAACATCGTAGATAGCAGTGCGTATCGCGCCACAAACAAGAAGCATTTGAGAGAAGAAGAGGCAGCTGTTTCCCCCGGGCACGAATGGAGGGAAGGCGTAGCGCCGTGCAAGAAACCGCCCATAAAATGAGAGGACTACGGGAAGAAGAAGGCAAGCAGAAATGCAGCGACGAGCACCAAATGCAAAGGAGGAAGAAGGGAGAAACCGATAGGCGGGACGGAAACGCGTCCGCATACGAAGCCCACGAGAGGGAAAAGAAGAGCCAAAGGGACGCAGCAGTAACTGCAACGCGAAACGCAGCATCAGCCGCGACAGGCGATTTCATGGTGGGGGCAGCTGTTAGCAACTGCCACGTATCATACGGTTTCCCCGATACAGCATTTCCAGCAACTACGGCCTCCAGGGCAGCGGCAGCCGGAACAGCAGCAGCAGCAGCGGCCACAAACGCAGGCGGAACCGCAGCACGAGCAGCTGCAAGAGCAAGAGCAGCAATAGCAACACTCGGATTAGCAGAAGCAGTTGCTGCAACAGCAGTGGCAGCAACAATCAAGTCAGCAGCAGCAGCCATAACAGCAGCGGCAGCAACACTCGAATCAGCAGCAGCAGCAGCAGCCACAACAGCAGTGGCAGCAACTGCAGCAGTCGCGACAGCTCTACGGCGGCCGTAGGAACGGCGGCGGTCGGAAAAGCAACGGCACTACTGTTTGCGGCAGCAGCCGTCGGAGCAGTTATAGCAGCGGCAAGAACAACAGGAGCAACAGCAGCACCAGCAAGAAGAGCAGTAACAGATGTGACGCTCGCGACGAGCAGAGTCAAGAGCAGCAGCATCCTACCCTCGCGGTTCTGCAAGAAAGGCGCTTTTCCGTCGCATCTCTTCAGCGACAACTCTCCAGAACACGGTCAAAGGCACCTGTGCACCAGCAGGAGCAGCAGAGAAAGCAACCTCTGCATCAGCGACCCGCGTAAGCGACAGAGACGCGAGGTGTAACAGCAGGCAGCAGCACCAAGCAGCACCACATCACACAGGAGCAGCAGCAACAGCACGACGCAGCAGGACACTGCAGCCCCACACAAGCCGCAGCCGAGGATTATGCGCTCCGCGAGCAGCATGCAGTAGTCAGCCAGAGATTGCAGGAATGGCCAAACACCAGCTGCAGTAAAATTAGAGGACAGCTAGGTGCTGCGGAGAGGCGCAAGAAGGTACAGACACAAAAGTAGGACGCCTCATCAAACGTGAACGGGCAGAAGGAGTGTTACGGGGAGCGGCAGCACGCGATCCGCGGCAGTAGAACTGGCAGCAGAACAGCAACAGCGGAGGTGGCACGAGCGACAACACATACGCAGCACCAACAGCAGCACCAGTGAGAGAGGAGGTGCAGCAAATTCTGCAGCAGCGACATCAGCAACAGCACATGGAGAGGGTACCCTTGTATCCGGAAGCAGCAAGCCGTGACACATGCAGCAGCATCAGCACCAGCAGAAGAGAGAAGCCGACACCTAACAGGAGAGGCAGGGTCCAGTTCACGCACCCCGGATACCGCAAGTAAAACAGCAGAAGGGACAGCTACAAGCACAGCTGCACGCCAGGCTGCTGCTCACAACGTAAGAGAGATGCTGCAGGGTCGCTTCGTGGACTGAAAAACACGCTTTTCTTCCGGTGCACTGAGCAAAGAGTGAAGCAGGCATCCAGCTGTCATCTTCTGTTTGCTGCTTTCTCTCTGTGCCTCCTTCTCCATCCCCTTCTTCGCCTCCTGCTATATGCAACAAACCCTGTGCACGTTGCTGCTGCGCCAACGCGTGCGGCTGGAAGAAAGGCGACTGGCAGTAGAGCTGCTGCTGCTTCTGTCCAAGCTGCTGCTGTTGTGTGAAGGACTCCAGGCTCTGGTGTGGCTGCTGCGGCTGTTGCTGGGGCAACTGCTGCGCCGTACACCTGCCCTGATCCCGTTGCTGCGCGACAGCATCGCTCGCGTCCTCTGGTTGCCGCTGTTGCTGCTGCCCAGAGGAAGCCTCCGCAGCAACAGCAGCAGCAGCAGATGCTGTTCCCGGTGGACCCGTCTGCAGGTGCGGCTGTGCCGACGGCTCCTTCCACTCCGGTGGCAGTCCTTTCTCTAGCAGGAGGTGCCGTAGCAGCCAGTAGCAGCTGAGCGGCAACAACACATAGACGCAGTCTGCGCACCTGCAGTGGCGCGAGGTATATCGCAAGCAAAAATTATATGCAACAGGACGCATGTTTCGAAAGATACACGTCGACTCGACACACACGAGGTGTTTGTCTTGCTGCTCAACCCCTCCTCGAGAAAAGCGGTATGTTGTAGGTACTCAGACACAAGAAAAGACTTTACTTTCTCCACATAATCTAGATATACTCTCGTTTGTGCTTGTTCTCCTGCGCGACGCTTCTCTGTATTCGGTGACACATTTAAATTGAAAGTCTAAGAAGCTTTTGCGCAACTGCAAAGAAATGTAGTCTCCAACAATACCCTAGAGTACACCTGTAAATGTGTATGTATGACTACAACATACACACATACATACGTATTTGTGTATGTGAGACAGTTGTTCTACAGGTACTTCGTTACACTATCATACAAGGAGATACTACCCATGTTGTAGGTTTTACGTAATAGGTACATACATCTAGATGTCGCAGGTCAATAGCTTAAGTGTGTTCCTCATGTACACGTATATATGCGTATTCCCTACGTTTTTTCATTCTCGGTTTCTCTCTCTATATATGCAGACATACATATGTATATGTCTCCGTGTCTGGTGTACGTACACTTGAGAAAGTTTATATCTCACGACCTGTACGTAAAAAAGACAGAGGAGACACCTCCATAGAAGAATGTGGAGTATTCCTTTTTCCTGCAACAATGCATGCCGCTCTTCCGCAGCACAGCCAATTGCTTCTGCGGCGATATATTGCGCGTGGCGCCCAGAAGGATATAGCAGCAACAGCAGGAGGCACGCATGCATTTCCATGTGACGTTTACGTCTCTCTAAGTAATCTGAAAAATAATCATAGAGACTTCACACTGAGACATGGAAGGGCGCACGTTCACGCCAAAAACGAGGACGCACGGGTGCACACGTCCACACATACACACACGTACATGCGCTGATGTCCACAAGTCTACATTCGCATGCAACTATATCCACAGATGCATGGACTTACATGTATATATATGTATACGTACGCGGATACACATATGCATAAATATATATACATATATATATGTGTAAATACGTACGTATGCGGTATTGCTGAATGTAGGAAGCCAAAGATATGCTTATGCTCAGGGATTCTAGTTTATGAATGTACACGAGATTGAAGTGACACAGAGAGAGACAGAGAGAGAATGAAGGCCGCGGAGTTGCAGGCAGGAGCACACCTCCCTAGCAGGCGCAGGTCGTCGTAGCGATGAGCGATACAGCAGCAGACGGGGAGGAGCGCCTCATCCAACACACGTTCGAGTTTTGCTGCTCCTGCGTCTCTGACATGCTGCAGCACGAGTAGGGGAGTCACTTGCTGTTTGTCTGCTGTTGCTGCAGCAGCCTGCTCACAGCCAGAAGCACCGGCAGCACGAGGAGCGGCAGCGCAGGTTTCAACGCTGCCCGTCTCCCGCCCGTATCCCTGACAAATCCCATTCTCTTGCTGCTGGTGTGCCGGAGGCGGAAACAGGTACTGCTGCTCCTGGCCTTGCCACGCTTGTCCATGAAATTGGTGCTCCTGCTGCTGCTGCTGCTGCGGGCAGCTGAAGTGCTGCGTCGGTCGCGTGTAACTCGAGTGGTGTTGCTGCTGCGGGTGTAGCAGCGGCTGCTGCTGCTGTGCATGCAGAAAAGGTTCTGGCAAAGTGGTCGGCGTCAGCTGCTGCTGCTCCTTTTTCTCCTCCAGCGCATCCTGCTGTTGCTGGAGCCCCTGCAGCTTCTTCAACAGCAGCAAGCAGCCCGCATACGTCAGCAGCAGCTGCTCCACAGGCATCCGTGCGACAAAGTGTACTGCCGCAGCTGCGAGACCTGCAGCAGAATCGCCAACAGACAGTCGCATGTTTCTCTTCACGCGTATCGGTGCCTCAACCATAAATCCTCGCACACAAAAACAGGCACCTATACACATGTATACACTGTTCATGTAGGCTTGCGACGACGTGTGGCTCTGTAGTGTCCACGCGATGGTACGCGCAAGACCACGTAGACAAAGCAGCCCGACAGCTGCAGCATCAGCAGGTCTCGCGAGCACACCGCAGCGAGAGCGGCATCTCCCTAATCCCCAGAGGCCTCTGCGGAGTTTTCTCTCTCTCTCTCACCCGAAACAGCCGAAGCACAAAATGTAGCAGCAGCGTCGGCTGCTTCACGCGAGAGATCAGCAAGGTTGGAGCCATCGCCGGCAGCAGTAGTAGCATCCGCACAAAAAGCAGCAGCGGCGGGGTGCGTTTGCAGCAGGCGGCAGAAGTCCAGCAGACGCCAGAGTGTCTCGGCAGAGACGTGATCTTCTTGCTCAAAAGCCAGCAGTACGACTCGCTCAGGTGTTCCAAATAGTTCGCTGTGAATGCGACCAAAGAGAGGCAGCGACTCCAGCAAACTCGCGTGCACAGCAGCAGAGTACGTTACTGTAAACGGCTGCAAGGCCATGCAGCCCCCTGCTTCTTCACTCTTCTTTTGAGATCCTTTATCTGCGCGCTTTCCTGCGAAGAACAATATACTGCTGCTAACGCTGCCGCCCCCTCCCCCCTCCCCGCGCCTACTGCTGCCAGCAGTGTTGCTGCCGCTGCCCCTGCGGCTGCTGCGACTGTCGCTGCTGCTGCTGCCGCCACTGCAGCTGCTGCTGCTAGTGCTGGCGACGCTGTCAGCGAAAGACTCGCTCTTCGTGCCGTTTGCTGGCAGGTCTTCGCCGCTCTCGTATTCGGTCTTTGACCCTTTCTGCGCGCAAAGAGACGTCAAGCAACACACTACCGGAATATATCTATATTTAACTACACAGTCACACAGGGAGACATATACACAAATGTACAGATAGAGCAGGAGAGATAGAGACGAAAATGTACATGTTATTCTACACATACTGATTACTCACATACACTGGATGAGAGAGAGAGACAGAGACACAGGGCTATATCGTGTATCCATGTAACAAACCGCGTCCATCTACACACATGCCTGTTGTGTGTGTGTGTATCAGCAAACACCAGCAGAATGCCATCACGCCACATTATAAAGTGACGCATACACTTCGCGTCTTTGTTCAGTCATAAGCCTGTCATATATATATATATATATACACATTTATGTACGCACGTGTGTATGGAGGTATATATATATATATATATAGGTATGTATGTATGTATGTATGTATATTTTTGTAGATACACGTCCGTCCGCGTATCTTCTGGCGCGTCCCTCGCCCGCAGTGTGAAGTGCGAAAGAACGAGAAACAGAGCCTTCTTCGGGTCCATCATCCCTTGGTAGAACGCCGCGCAAACACACCGAAGCAAAAGATGTTTGTGCCACACGTCCCCCACCTGGGTGGCTATTCAGCTTATTGCATCGCTTCGAATGTATGAATATTCATACACACCTGCATACATTAATACTGATACACCTGCACGAATGAATACATACGCATATATATAGGCATACATCAACATAACTGCATATACATATATGGCAGAGTATGTCACATACGTATATTCACATACGCATACATACATATACACATATATATATTCGTACCCACATGTATACATTGATACTGATACACCTGTACGCGTGAATACAGATGCATATATATATATATATACACACGTACACACATGGCAGAGTATGTCCGTACGTATATATACATACATATGTATGTATATGTATATATATAGGGAAGGAACGTACCCATGCATCTACGCGGATATAGTATATACGACTTTGAAACCTGAAATCAGTCTTTCTAACACAGTTCTCCTGTCCATTTATCTGTCTGTGTGTGTATACCTTTCCTCACTAGTACAAAAGCCACTGCCAGGAAAACAGAAGGCACTCGTACTGTTCCAGCGACATCACCATCTATTCATTCTCATCTGCCTGATGATTCTCTACAGGAGTGGCATATAGACGTATGAGAACGTAAGAACCCGCCAGCCATGCTGGGTCCTCCAAAGTCCCTCAAGTCCTTACACGTATAAGCATAAGTATATGTATACACACATATACACGCATACATTCATTTGATGCCATGTATATATATACACTGACGTATATACATGTATATATATGCTGTGTGAGAGGGAGAGGGACAATAATCACATTTACGTTTCCCTCTATGTATACATGTGTATCTGCAGATGTACCATCACCTCTGCAGCAGCAAAGGATACATGCAGCCTTACTCGCGGTGCAGCGTGCCGGCAGCGGTATTTCATCACGGTGATTGTGAGACGCACTAGTGGATCTCCCTGGGGTCTCTCTCTCTTTGCAAAAGGCCAGTCGCATCCCTGCAGGTACTGCTTCTGCTCCAAGTACGTCCGCAGCATTTGTTGCTGCAGCGTGGGTTGCTGCAGCGCAGGCAGCACATAGTGACAGTCTTGCTGTGGCGTGTAAGGCTGCTGCACACACCGCTGCTGGAGATTGGCTTGCTGCAGGTGCTGCTGTTGTTGCGGAAGAAGGAGAGGCGGCGCCTGCTGCTGGACGACGTCACCTGGGTGGACAAGTAGCTGCTGCGGCAGGGGCTGTTGCATGCAGTGTTGCTGCAGAGAGGGCGTAGCTGCCGCTGCTGCGGTCCCCTGCAGATGCTTTGCGAAGAACGGCTGTCCTTCCTGTCGCCCGTATAGCTGCTGCTGCTGTGCCGTGCCGTACAGACTCGCCTGCTGCTGCTGCTGCTGTGCGTGACGACAGAGGAATTGCTGCTGCAGCTTCCGCTCCTGCTGCAGCGGGCCACTCAGGGAACCCCCTGTCTTCCAGGCCTCCTCCATCCCTGCTTTTTTATTCCACGCCTCACTGCGTCTCCCCCTGCAATTCTCCCAATCTGTAGAAGCGCACACGCTGCTGCGGGTGCTGCTGCTCGCTCCATCGCTGCTGCTGCAGCTGAGCGCTTCGTCAGCGCCTATGGTACCCACACCACGCAGCTGCTGATGCGACCGTTGCGGCGCGGGTGTGTACGAAGGGAAAGGAAACGTCATCGGTATCCTGCTAAATACACGCAAGCGCGTACACCGTATCAATATACTCCGAGTATCACCCTGATGCTGAAAAAGAACTGAGCACCCGTAGTGAGGCCGCCTCTGTATTCAAGCGCACGCATACATAGAATAATTCGTATACTTGGGTTGCCAGGACACACGGATACGACGGAACCGCTAGAAATATTTGTCAGTGTTCGCGGGCGACCCTAATGAGTAGGGAACGTCCTGCGGTCGCAACAACCTTTGCTACGAGTTTACACACCAGGTTCCACACAAAGCATAAATATATCTAAATATATACGCTGGGTGTGTATTTGAACACAGATATATACAACATACAAATACGCCTATTGGTACCTGTAAGACTGCATACTTTTTACGGGAGCCCTGCGCACTTTGTTGCGGAACGAGAGAGAATAACAGGGAAAAGACGTTGACAAATCGGGTCCCTGCAGAAAACTGTTCAGACTAACCGTCTGCGTCTACTGCTGGAGAAAGGTAAAGCATGCAAACGACTATAGTGAATTAAACGCCTCTCTCTCTACATTCATATATATACCATACGAGCACATATATGAACATGCACGTTGAGAGCAGGCTATCTGCGTGTGGAAGGAAGAGCACTAGCAGATGGTTCGCTCTCTACACATTGTTTGAAACAAGCAGGTTTTTTCTGGAGGCGAGTCCTGCTGCCGGTGAAGAAATTTTGCTATAGCAAATTTACTTGTTGGGGTCGCTACGCAGCGTGTGTGCGTACCAGTTGACGACGTAGCGTTTCTGGGCCAGTGAACACGTGCTTCTCATGTCCCGAGGACGGTCGAGATAAGCGGTGCTACCGAGGAAAACACGCACGACGTTGATGGCAACCACATACCGTTTTGATATGTGAGGTCTACGGACTGTTTACGGAGAAGGAGGAGGCCACTAAAGAAAACCTTTTCTTAAAACAACTCGGCTCTCCCAACGGCGTGAGAATGCGAGAGGAAGAGCGAAATAAAAGACTGTTACGGAATGTGGATTTGACAAGGCAAAAGGCTGTCGCGTAGAAGATAGAAAGAAGCCACAAGCACCGGCGGCGTTGCGTAGCACCACTTGATGTCCAACCATTAGCCGCTTTGCTCCTCAGCCTTCTTAATCATTACTATTAAGCATAATGCGTGGTAAAGACGCCCCGTGCGGTCCTCACATACACTTCACAAGTCCGCACGAGGACGTCAGTCAGTCAACGCTACTTCTAGTTTGCGAATCCCTGTTACAATATGCAACAGAAGCTTGTCACTGGACGCGGAAAAATATCTCTGCTACGAACAAGAAAGGTAATTATTCCACAGAGGCGCGACACGCAAGACACAAATCACGTCTTCTAGTGCGTGCGGTGGTCTCCCGGTTGGTGAGCTAAGCACACGGCAAGGGGTTGTCTTTTACTCACTCGCGTGTTTAAAACACGTGTGTAACGCGTTCACGTAAAGTCAGAGGGAGAATTCCATTAGACGACGATACTCCACTAACGTCCGAAGTTGCCGTGCAGGTATACGGCGTAAAGGTCTGTCAGTGAAGTCAGTTCTGCATTACGTAGTCATTTCTGTGGTGAAGACAACAGGAATGGCGTCTGCTCGGGGACAGGCACGTAAGACAATTTTAACGGTCATGCATCCTCTTACGAGATACCCACAAAACGGCCGCTTTGGTGTGAACGCTGTCGTAACTGAGGGACGGAAGTCAGGGACGTACACACCGACCAACAGCAGTCAGTGAATATGATGGCGCATATCATGTCGAAAAGCGCACTCAAAAGCGAGCTCATACGGCAGCCGACACTATTGTGAGTGGCGCGGGAAGCTCACGGCGTCGTGATGGCAGCGGGTTGCTTTGGAAGGTTAATTCGTAACGCCCTCATGGCCAGTTCTCGGAGACAGTTTTCCCCGAACATACAACGAAAATGCAAATGTTATTACACGTTTGCTGTGGAGAGGCACAGCCCTTATCGGAGAGACAGGAAACCTGACTGCCGGAAGGGGACGGGACATCCTGGCACTCCGCTTAGCGTCCCAGTTTTCAGGCGTACGTACTCCAGAAAATCCGTAGACACAAACAGTTTGGGCGCACGTACACCAGAGGGACCTCGAAGGCGTGATAATAGCAGCGCAGCTACCCGAATTTGGACTTGCGAGCACCGGCAGAAACATAGCGCAGTGGTGGAAGCCGCGCAGCTACCCATCTTCGCGTGTGCACGTGGCGGTGGACTGGAGCACAGGTGAATTCTTCATCCACCTGTAGTGGGGGTGTAGGTACGTTATATGAACTGTTGAACGGCACCACTAAAAGTACGCTTTTACGTTGAAAAGGAGACATATAGTTGTTATTCTGTGTGATGTGTCTCCTTGCCGAGTGTGGAGAAAAGAACTAAAAATGGAGCCAGGGCCCTGCACACGAGCGAAGCAGATGATTCACTCTCCCGCGTTTCCATACCTGTGCGAAGAACAGCGGTGAAACCAAAGGAGACTACGTACGCAGCATGTTACATACACGGTAGCAACGATTGAGCGCCACGTTGTTACGATGGAGGGAACACTCTCACCAAAACCGCGCAGCTAGCTGTCCTCAGGATGTGCCTGCACTGAAACGTATCAAAACTGCGCACACATGAAATAATGGAAGTTGTCGACATACAATGGCGGATGCAGTACAAGAACACTGGAAACGGGAGAGGACTTCAAGAAGGACAGGAAAATGAGTTGCTTTCTACAAGATGTAATACTGTGAAAAGATTAAAACAAGGGTTCGAACGCCAATATCCTCTGAAGCCCCGGCGCTCTGCATGCGCACAAGTACTACGTGACCTGCACGCACGTTCGTACCGCCACCCCGTTGGACACAACGAAGACAGCTGGTGTGCACGACCAGCGTACTAGTTAGTTAATGACTAGTCGTAACTGAGACGAAATCATAATGACGTTGATAACAATGCAATGCTCGAGCAAAGCGCAATCTCCTCATACAGAGGCTAATGTTAAAACGTAAGATATGATAGGGCAAGGGAAAAGACCGAATAGAACGGAACTTGTCAAATACTGAGACACCGGGAAAATGTCTACATGCAGAGATAAAATGACACAGTGGGAAGCGTGTACCTTAAGGATGATTTTTCCAACCTCGAGGCGCTGCCCTGAGCAGCGTGAGTACGTTTAGCAGGGGGCATTTGAGCCGGATGTGGAACTGTCTGCACCCTTCTGTAACAAGGGCACGACATATATTTTAGCGTTCAGTGCAGTGAAATCCTCCCTCTTGAGTAACTGCGACATTGCCCATGGAATTCTACATACATCCACGAAGAGATGAATAATAGGGATCCAGCGGTTAGGCCGAAGACACCTACTGACCTGGCCAAATGTTCGCTGGAAGCAGGTATTTGTGGTGGCGTGAACGCCAAAGAGACATGACTACAGTGTTCTCGTGTACAGTTTCGCCTGCATCACAAGCAGACGGTGGTGACGCCCCCGTGTGACCCAGACAACTTGCATGATTGCTTGTAAGGTGTAGAGACACAAGCCGTAGTTCCTCCTGCTACAAATGTTATATGGAGGACGAGTTGGAAGTGTTCGGGTTGTTGGTTTTCTAATACACGTATCAGTCGCTTTAGTGGTCTGTGCATATGGACTCAAATGCGTACACCTATCTTTGTATGCGCATACACACACCACACATACATACATACATACATGCATACATACATACATACATACACACACACACACACACACGTCTATATTAGAAAGTCACTTTTGGATAATTGTGCGATTATGTCCCACTTTGCCGCTTTAGGATAATGTTACCCTGTGCAGCAGAATAGGCAGCGGGCACAGGGCATACATTGACGTACACGTACATCTGTAGGACCCTAGACGATACCGACCCATACATGCTACACACATATTTACACAAATATACATATGCATATATATATATATATGCACACGTGAGAGATGGTGTGTACGGCAGAAGGGGCAGCGGATGCGGGGCATATAGTGACGTACGCGCAGATCTGGAGGACCCTACACGATACCGATCCACACATGATACACGCCCTCAAAAATTTTCAGAACCGGTACGTCGGTTTCCGTTTTTCGTCCAGATCAGTACCCGCAACGTATGAAGAGGCCAAGGGCGAACGCGTAGTTTATACGTGCACTTTCGCCATCATGAGTGCAAAACATGAAAGACACAAGCTACGAGCACGAATGCGTATGCTACTGCTCAGTTAAGTCGCAGAAGTACGGCAACGTTGGAACAGGGTGCGCTCAGCACCCAGGCAGAACCTTTGTCCCGTCTGTTTTTTCATGTGACACCAATATATGCACACGCATATAAACACGAACCACAACAAACCGCATGTATACTTGTGTGTGTATATACGCACCCCAACAAATAGACACGTAAATGTCGCTAGGGACACATTTATACACATGTATGTATTCATCGAGAGGAAGACCAATAAAAGGGTGAACGTACGTCTATATATGTGGAGAAAGGGCTGTAAGAAAAGTGGACAATACTCGTTGAGAATCCCTCAATGCAGGACAACACGGTTTCACCAAACAAGCAAAATTCAGGTGGAGGAAGCAATATGGTTACGTGTATATGCTACCGGGGAAGCAAAGCGGTGCGTTGATGGGTATGTGATCGTGTGTGGATCTGGCAGCCGTGAAAAACAACGTACGCTTTCGAAAAAGGTCTTCAGGGACTGTGTCACATAAAGGAGAATAGGAACTTCTGAAACAGTGCGTGTGTCACACAAGTATGAGTAGCTAAGTATGCGACTGTGTTTCGAAGACTCAAGGTTGCTGCGTAGTGTGCGCACTTAGAAGAGGGTCGACGACCACCGCTTCCTTTAGGGAAACAAATGCAATGCACAGTGCATTTGCACAGTGCTGGCGCTTCGCCACAAGGTTCGATACAACGTGTTGTGCACTACTTGCTCACGTTTATTTCAAAAAGGAAAAGCCACGCGCAGCTTTCGGATTGAACACAGAGTTCAGCATGAGGGAAGGGAGAAGCATTTGTGCAACACATAAAGGGAGGACTCGCACGCTTTGTGGTGCGGAGCGTGCGTTCTCTAACTGCAAGCATTCACTTCATTTGTGGATTAATTTTAGCTGCCCGACGTGGCGGAAGTACTGTCGTAACCGTCTCTTTAATGTTGGACAATACCAAAATGTACAACGTGTGCATCCGTTTCGAGTGTACACGCTATTTTACACACTTACGTTTATTTCCTTACGTGTGTGCATCTATATGTGTCCTTGCGTATGCTTACGTATGTGTTTGCTTATAGGCGAAGCACTGCGCTCAAGTAAAAGTGGAAAATATCCGCACAAGGCTGTGTGCAGGATAGGGCGAGTACACTCCTCAGAAACGCTCTTTCTGTCGGACAGGTGCTCACATAGGCGACCAGCTGCATGTTCTAGAATATCGCTGCGGCTTTTCTAAATTCCACTTCACCTTTAAAAGCAGACGGCGGGAATGGAACACAGCCATTCACTGCACGGCGGCTCACAAACAGCAGATGAGTGTGTGTGTGTACAAATTCCCTTTCTGTTGAAAGCCGTCTACACCCGCAAAGACGCCACTGTAAGGTACATGATCTCGTTCCCACGAGAATTGGGAGCCGGACGCGCCGTGCGACTCGTTATGGTGATTTACGCTAGCTGGTGCTTGTAGTTGTTTCTCAATTGCAAGTCACCGAAGCAAAGTGCCCTATCGCTCCGTCGACAGACAGTTACGTGAATACGTTTACATGTCTTTCGGTGTACGGTGATACATCTAGATAACCTCAATAGGTATTTTACTCACAAGAAAAGTCGCTGCGCAGAGGATACCTCGTCGGGAGGTTCGTCGAAAGATACCAACTTTGCGTTTGTCCTCGTGCAAAAATTCTTAAGGTCAAATCTTCTGACTTATGTATGCAAAAATGCATCAGTAGTACACGTACGTACACATGTTTTTACTGTTCCAAACCATACAGGGAAGCAAGCATATTGACGTGCCTGTAGGACTGTCCTTCAGCTGCCGTGTATTACTGCTATAAGCAAACAAACCCTCCCCTCCTGTCTCAATACGTGTATTACATCGCGTACTTTTGTGTATGTGTTGGCACTTTTCTTACACTGCGGTTCCGCGTTATTGTATGCTGGGTGTTACAGTCGTACGTATCCCCATATTAGCTAGTTTACGCGCTAGTGTTTACAAGCACAATCTCGCCTGCTCCAGGATAATCTCCCCTCTTGAAAGCTAATTCGTATGCTTCTTTGTAGCGAAACAGCCACACAGGCTCTCTCATTACCTCATCCAGATGCTTTCGTGTGTTAGGAGCCATAGGTAGTACTTCCGTGGTAAGTATACGCGGACGCCTTATAAACCTTAGATTCCTCTTCCTAGACACAAGACCTTCGACGCACGCCCTCGTGTTTCAAGAAGTAGCATGCGTGAGCAAAAATTCATGTAGACGGAAGCGAATTTTCATTCCTTTAGAACAACGCCGGGGTACACGGGAGCAGTTGTTTGCCTTGAGTGCGACACCTGCTACCACAGTCTGTCTTAAGGCACTGTAGAAGACGCACTTAAAGAAGGAAGGCGTCTGCCGGCGTCGCACATGTCTATACAACGACACATCTATGCATATACACATAAACGTATACGTTGGGGGGACGTCTCGCTAACTACGTGGAGAAACAAATACCTAGGTGCATAGGAAACTTCACGACAGACGCATTTAAGCGATCTTTCGCCACGAGTAAGTGAACTCATCTGTACCAAAGTCAGGACAACTTTGCTGGAAGGAGTACCTTCCATCTAGGTAGGTAAGTAGTAGGAGGTCACAGTGGGAAACTTGACACAGCGTCTTCGTATCTGAACACTGCTTCTGTAGCAGCAGACAAACGCTGTTCTGTCGTATTTAAAAATGTACTTGGACGTGTAATACCGAGTGGTGAATTATCTGAAGTTTTAGTAGGCGTGACAAGTGGGCATCATACGCATCATTATACAGATACATATGCCTGGTGTAAAGGGGTGGTACGCACATACGTGTGCTCTTATCTCTATCACAAATGCACAGGTAATTACGGACACGGTAGAATTATGGAGAGAGAGAAAAAGAAATATGTACATAAGCAGAATGCCTGAATAAGACCTTCATCTGGGACCGAATTGCGACACACATATAAATTTGTACACAGAGCAACAGCTAGAGGAAGAATTTATGTATCCGCGGGAGTCAAGACAGGGCGTACACAGGGTACACGTATAGGCGCTCGTGCTCTTCCACGTGTACACCTAGAAATACCCTACACTCATGCATCCTTTACCGTGCTCATGTATACATTTTCCGTAGTATCTACTTATGTGTTCATCCATCCATCCATTTCCCGTTATGCACCATGTGTACGCACATGTATGCATATTGCAAATCTACGCAGTGGATGTGCAAATGCTTGTCTCGAACAACTGAAGCTCCATATATATCCAGAACTGTATGCAGCACGCCTTCATACTCTTTTCGGACACATGAATATTCATGACCTGCCGAAGTAGAGAAATACACGGGACTGCTAGTAAGTGATAAAAATCTACACACTGAAGGTTTGCCTACATACACGTGGAACTATATCTGTATTTCTGCATGCGTACCATACTCTGTGCACACCATTATATATATGTATATATATGTATAGACATATGCATATACGCGGGTGCAGCTATACTACTGTTTCTACATGCTTATCATACTCTGTGCCCGCCATTCATTATATATGTAAATATTTGTATCGGTGTGCAGAAAAGACGCAGGGCTAGACGCCGGCTGCCTCGCATGCACTGAAGGAGAAGCCCTCGTGGATGTCTTGCGGTGTCTGCTTTCGGTTGTGAGTCTGTGGATTTCTCTTCAATATCACTTCCCTCTTCTGGCTACGGGCAATTCTTCAGAATCTTCGGTCCTTTCCTTCGTGTTGTTCAACCGGTAAAGCAAACAGGGGACCGTGCTATCGCACATTGCAACCACGCCCTGTGGCTGTGTGTATTCTCCATTTTTCCGACGCAGAGCTCCAATGTGCGGACACACACAACACGCACCATATTGCTAAATTGTCCCTTTCGGTCTTGTACCCCGTGAATAGGTTTTTCTGCTCCATAATCAGTCTTCGGCGCTGTGCGCGACACGGAGTAGACAAGTCAAGGCCATAGTAACTTACACGACTCTCGACGAAAGTGGTTTGCACGCAACATAGCAGTGAACCGGTATGTTTTGCCTTCTTTTTACTACATGAGCATATTCGTGAATCCGTACGCAAACGCACGCGCGTTTGTGTTTCTACACGCACATAAATGTGCGTGTGTGTGCACTTGCGTAGTTGCACGTTCATGCGTTGCCTGCCGCCGCGCACACACGTCGCGTATGTAGGACGTATGGTCCAAGCGTCCTTTTCAGATACATTTTCATACAGATGCTGCCTACATTGCAGAGTCCTATCTTCACAGTTACATATAACTCCATATATGCGTACAGGACACTTGTATATATGATAGGTATGTGTCTACTCTATGCACAGGGCTTATACGCATATACCTGTGTATCAATCACCGTCTCTATCTGTGTGTCTCTCTCCCTGTACACACAGACAGCAAAAGACCGCTCGATACGGTAAGTATATGTATACGTATCAAATGATATACAGAGACAATAAATATCTCTGCTCCCTTGCAACACAGGTGAAAAAGCCCCGCGGCTGGTGTGGCCGTGGAGCCATGCGTTCTCTTCAAATGAGCTAGTGATGGACCTTCCTTTATTTGCACATCCTGTCTGTCCTGAATAGTTACGTTCTACAATATCCCACCTTTTCCAGGGAAAGGCCTTGCATCTGTGTGTCTTATCTGCCCATAAATAGATCAAACGCGCATCTATTTATACATATGCGTACATTTGTATATAGATGGAGTTGGGTGTCTTGCGATGCTAATCCTTTTCGGAGGAGAACAGACGCTATGCTTACTCTGGTCACGCTGGTGGGTCTTTGAAGTGTACGTACACCGCCTCGCCCGTGAGTCTACTGCCCCATTATGTGTGTGCGGGCGTAGTCCTGCTGTTAATACGTCTTCGATATACGGTACCGCCGCCGTATTTTTTACTACAACGATGCTTTCTTTTATAGTTCGCCGCTCCCGTGATTTGCAGGCCTTTCTGCTGCCGGCACTGCTGTGCTTCCGGAGCGACAACTTTCTAACATCGCTGCTGACAGAACCTCCTGCCGCTCTAGGACTGCGGTCCAGATACTCTGCCTCGCTCGTCTGGCTGCTGTTGCTGCTGTGAGGGAGCCCGTGCCAAGTTTAGCTCACAGCTGCAACTGCTGCTGTTCACACTTGCCGCTGCCTCTGCTAAGTCGGCTCTGCTGACCTTGTTGCCCGGCTGCTGGTTCTGCCGTCTCTGAGGCACCGTGTTACTACTGGTAGGCTGCTGCTGCTGCTGCGCGCCGTAATCTGTCTACGTTCCTGCTGCTGCTGCTGCTGGCACTGATGCAGCTGCTGCGGCTCTGTCGACGCTGTTGGGCTAAAAAAGTCCGGCTCTGCAGCCTGGCAGTATCTGTGTATCGCACGGGTCTCCGGCTGGTGCAGCATCACTACCTCGCAGCTGCCCTGGTGTATGCGCACCGCTTCTACTGCTGCTGCGAACAAGAGTTTTCCACTTGTCCCCTTTTTGAATACCTGCTGCTGCAGCTGCTGTCACGTTGCTGCGGTGCCTGGTCGTCTGCTGCTGTTGCGTGTGCTGCTGCGGCTTCTTTTCTGTATCGCGGCAACTCTTTGTGAAGTGCCCTCGCGTGTGGCCACTACTGCTGCTACTCCTGCGCGTGGCTCAGTATCCACACGCTGCTGCTGCTCTTCGTGCGCTTCCCTGCGGCTGTCTAAAACTGCTGCGACTCTCTGGTTGCAGGGACGCTCCCCGGCACGCGAACATCCACCTCCCCACACCCTTAACACAGGCACCCTTGCAGATCTACACACATATGTATGTATTGTATGTATACATATATATAAGTGGTAAATGCGTGTGTATATGTATTGTTGCGTATCTATAGCAGTGCATATACATATATATATATATATGTAAATAGACGTGAGGGTTAATCTTGAATACGTATACAAGTACATGCATGCATGCATATATATACAACGCAACCAGTTGTGTATGTATCTTCCCAAGTGTCAGGCGATGTCACTTGCGTCAGAGAGTAGGAATACGTAGAGACGGCAGGGATGCGGGAGTTGTCTTGTATAAGTCTTTTCCCTTCTTCATCGTATTTGTTGCTGTTGCCTCTCCTATTCTTGTGCCCACTTTATCCTGCTGCTTGCTCTTCTGCTTTGCGGCTTCTTCCTTTCCCTGCGACAGTAGGTGAAGTAGGTCCCTTCATCTGTCTGGAGCTGCTGGACCATCCTTTTTCTTGTTGTGGTCCATCGTCTTACGCACGTCTCCGTGTTTGGGCTGCCAGTGCTGCTGCTTCTTCGCCTCCGCCTAGGCGTCTCCTCTCCCCGTCTCCACCCCACACATGCGTGAATTTGCATCCGGGACCCACACGGCCACCGGGCCGCTCCTCGAAAACTGCTGCTCGTCTCGACTTCGCGTGGCCTTCTGACGCTCCTGCTTCTTTCTGTGTGCGTCTCTGCCTCGCTGCTGCTGGCATCTGCGGCAGTTTGCCCGTCCCAGCAGAAGACCCGTGTCCTCTGTGCGGCTCCGTAGCACTGACACAATTGCCTTCTGGTGGCGTCCTGCGCCGCCAGCTCTTCGCCGCTGCGGCCACGGACAACGGCGCGACTGGTCGCCTCTCCGCATCTGCAGCAGCCCCTCCGGTGGCAGCAGCGGTCGCTGCCCCCGAACTCATCCTCTCCTGTTGTTGCATGCGGCATGCGCTTCGTCCCAACGCCGTCTCTACTAGCAAAACCTCTTTACCATGTTGTTCTCGACGGTGGTCACCTGCGAAACTGCTGTTCCCGGAGGACGGGTCTTCTCCTGCAGCAGCAGCGTCTCCCGCAGTGCTGTTGCTGCAGAAGAGCCGCGCCCCGGCTCCGTCGAGGTGGACGAGTCGGTGTGTCTGCGGCAGCCCCAGCTACAGGAGCAGCAGCAGCAGCAGCCGCGTGACCTCACGGTGCAGCGAGTCCAGCACGAGAAGCACGCACACCCGGAGCAGGAGGAAGCGAAGCAGCTCTGGGAATGAGGGCAGCCGCCTGGACCACAGCTGCATTCGTGGGGGCAGCAGAACATGGCCAGGTCACAGCGGTAGCAGCGATATTCTACGCAGCAACAGTAGCAGCAACTGCAGCAACACTGCCGGTTGGAGCAGTCGCAGCTTTGCGGACAAGGGCAGCAACAGGAGCCGCGACAGCAGCGGCGCCTTGGGGGGCAGCACAGGCAGAAGCAGTTCCGCCAACGGGACCGCCAATATTCGTCTTTCCAAAAGTGTCGGGGAAGGATCACTGCAGTGCAGGTCGTGCCTCCGCGGGAGTCGCAGCAGCACTTCGGCAGCAGAGAGGTCTGCAGCTGCTGCAGGAGAGGCGGACTGCTGCTACTGCTGCTTCGGCTTTGTGGATTGTTTTCGTTTCCGAGCCGCCCCAACTCGGCGGGCAGCGGCTCTGCTGCGGGACAGACGAATAGGCAGCTACGGCGCCGTTCAAGACACAAACGGCAGGTCGCTTTCTCTTGCATTTCTTCGCTGCAGCAGCCCTCCGCCTTCCCGCAGCGGGAGCAGCAGCTGGTGCTGGTCAGCGGCGGGGCATTGCAGCACCGACTCTGGCAGCTGCACAATCTGCCACCAAGGTCGCAGTAGACGCGAGGGTGGTCAGCGCAGAGGTGAGACACACACCAACCGGAGGAGCAGCGTTTTCAATCGCAGGAACGTCAGCGACTTCACCAGCAACAGCAACAGGAGACGGCGCTGCAGCAGTGCCTCGTTTCCTTCCGCACTGCGCTTGAGCAGCAACAACAGCAGCACCACTTCTGCGAGACGGAAGCAGCAGACGTTTGGCCTTTCTTTTGCGACTGGATGCCTCTACGCTGCTGCCACCATCCGTGTGAGTGTTGCAGCCGCTGGGGCCGCGATCGTCCTTCCCGCTGCTGTAAGTTCCTGTGGACCTTCGATTACTGCTGCATCTGGTGGATCGCCCCCTGCTCGTGGTGCTGCTGCCGCGCACAGCCTGCTCGCTGCGCCGGCCTCTTGCACACGACTACTGGCCCTCCCTGCCAATGCTGTGGATACGAGCACTGCTGCTGGTGAACAGCGTTGGTCTGCTGCTGCTCCTTCGAAGGGTGACGCTGGTACTCTCCGGCCACCTGCTGGTGCGGCTTGTGTCGGTTCACGTGCTGCTCGTCGTAGTGCGAGATTGTTGCCTGCTGCAGCTGTTTCCGCGAGGCGGAAGCCCGCAGCTTCTCGTGCTGAAGAAGACGTTTCTGCGGATGGCGTGGCAGAAGACGTTTCTTCTGCTGCTGCCACGCTGCCCGAGTACTTCCACTGGCAGCCGCCTGCGACAGCTTCACCGTCGGGCAGTCACGAGGGCGGTCTGGGGAAGAAGCGTCCCATGAGAGATGGATTGACCGAGGAAATGGAGAGACAACTCGTGGGGTATGATTTTGGCGTCCGCTATAGTTTTCCATCCGATGATCTCTACGTGCCTGGGTTCACGCAGGCACGTCTGGCGGCCGCGATGCGGCATCACAAATCGATTGAAACGGCTACTCTTGGTGACGCTGTGGGGCCGTTTCCTCCGTCCAGAGAGGAACAGCAGCAGCGACGAAGACAGCAGCAACAGCGGGAGCGGGAGCGAAAACAGCGGCGGGAGGAGGGAGAGCCACAGCAGCAGGAAGGCGCAGGGAAGCAGCAACAGCAGCAGAGGGCAGGAGAGCCGCCGGGGGAAGAAGTGGAGAAGCAGGCAGCAGGAGCGGTGGGAGCGACACCAGCAGAAGGTGGAGCAGCAGGAGGGTGGGACGGAAGAGGACCGGCAGCTCCTGCTGCGGAAGAGAGAGAGAAGAGAATTCAAGCTGCGCTGTATGACGTGGGAGCTGCTGGTGCAGCACCAGCGACGCCGGAGGAGTTTGCTGCTGCGGAGCGACGCCGTGAGGAAAGAGAGCAGCAGCGCAGGAGGCCGGCAGACACAAGCGTCAAAAGATTTCAAGTAGATCTGCAGCTGCAGCTGCTAAACGAAGGAGTGCTGTCTCTTCTGAGCCGCGACACAAAAGCAGCACAGCCGCGAGGAGAAGCAGGCAAGGCCTTGGCGCGGCGTCAAGTTCCTCTCCACAGACTTCGCATGTTTGGCTGGAGCAACCTGAGTGAGTTACTGCTGCCGATACCACAACAATGCCCGCAAGCAGCAGCAGCGGCAGGAAGCGTCAGCCGCAGACGGCACTAACAGCAACAGCAGCAGCAGTGTCTGCCCAGCAGGAGCAGCAGCAGCCCCACTAGGTAGTTGCAGCATCATCTACGAGCAGCACTTTTCCACAGCGGCACGAGAGAAGCAGCGGCGAACCTCGACCGCAGCAGCAGCAGTAAGACCAGCAGCAGCAACGTCGGCAGCAGCAGCAGCGGCGGCAGCAGCAGTAGCCTCAGCAGCAACAGCCCCTGCAGTAGCGTCAGCAGCAGCAGCGGCGTCAGCAGCAACAGCGTCAGCAGCAACAGCGTCAGCAGCAACAGCGTCACCAGCAGCAGCAGCAGCGGCGCGACATTGTTTTCCTGAACTTGTCAGGCCGTCACGTGTCGTATGCAGGGCCTTGTTGTGCGCAAGCGCGTTAGGGACTGGGCACGCATGTAAACATCGACGCTGGCGTGGTCGTTTATAAGTGTCTGCTTGCGCATGCACTTGCAACTACCGCTGCTGTGCGCCTGGTCACCACGGACATGCCTTTTTAGTGATCCTGCGAAGCGAGTCCCTCGCGCTTTAAAGAAAAAGCCCTGCATCTATCCTGCACGCAGATGAATCTCCTATATACATCTCCCTGTTATACATTTGTGCCTGAACGACCATGCAAATGCGCACGGATGTTCACCTACCTGCATTTGTACGTGCGTATATATATGTATATACATATATATATGTATATACATATATATATGTATATATCTGCAGGAGCAGGAGCGTCTTGCAGCCGTCCCTGCGCTTGTGTCTGGTCATGCCCCTCTCGCTGTTGTTGCTGGCGGTGCTGCTTTGATGAGCCGGGGGGCGGCTGGAGAAATACGGGACGGTCGAACTTGTGCCACTACATGCAAAAAATCTCTAAGTGCCCATCACCGTCCTGTTTTATCTTCTTCTCTGTATGTGTGTGTGCTACTACTTCCCGTACTGCGCTGCTGCTCTGTCGTCCGAAGTGTCTATACACAGGCGAACAACTCGTAGACAGAGGGAAGATCAAGCAGCCCGCCTGCGACTCAGCCGCTGCCTACCACCTTCCCTTCGCTCTGCTGCTGCAGCTGCCTGCGTGCCACCACCCGCTTCGACTGCTGCTGACACGATGCTGCGGCGCCTCTTTTTCCCGGCGTCAGGGTGGCCGCTGACGCGGCTTACGTGTCGGCCTGCTGCTGCGTCTGCGTGTCTGAGAGCTGCTGACTGGCCTACACCAGCACAGAAAGACTTGCTGCTGCTGCTACCGCCCTCGCGTGCTTGCTGCAACCTGGGCACACGCCGCAACCCGTCAGTCTGCCGGCTGCTCCGTCTCTACCAGCGTACACCTCCTGATCCCTCTGCTGCTGTACGCACGCTTTAACGGCTGCTGTCTTTTCGTCTGCCGCTCCTGCAGCTGTGGCCCCGCTGATGCCGTGGCTGGTGCGTGTGTGCTGCCGCGCGCTGTCGCTGCTGCCGGGACGGCTCGTTTCTGCTGGGGAGGTGCTGCAGCTGGGCTAAGACTCGTCCTTCAGCGGCTTCAACTCTCTCGTTTTCCGGTGCCGGTACCGGTGCTCCTGTTGCATGCGTACGTCAGGAATGCAGGCGTGCGTCAGTTGTTGTGGAGTGGGCGTTGCTGTTGTCGGCGTGTTCTCTTCCTGCTGCTTGCGCGATGCTGCTGCTGTCCGCATGCACTTCCACACCACCGTCTTGTCCTGCCCTCACCTGTCACAGCTGCGTGTAGGACTTGATAATGAGGAGAAGTGGGCTGCTGTCGCCGTCTGTCTCTCCTGTAGCGTCCTCGGGGCAGAGTGTGACTCCGGCGCTGTCTGTTGCCCCTGCCTTTGAAGCGGTGGCCACAGCTTGCCGCGAGACTTGTCCAGCATCTGCCGTGCAGCAGGAGGAGCACTGCTGTGTGTTCTTTGCCTACGACTACGAAGATATACAAATACTTCTCTGGCCTTTCTATGCAGCTGTCAGGACGTTGACTGGGACGTCTCTGTGGCCCAGCCAAACACGTTTCAGCGTCCCCCTCCCGCCGCACGTTGCAGTACACCCAAAACGAGCAGCCGCAGGGCAAAGCGGCAGTACGATTATGGTTTAGACGAAGAAAAAGCGAGTGCCTCGTGCGGAGGAGCTGCTGCCGGCCACAGAGTGTTCTCTGTGCCACGTTTACTTTGATGAGGATACCCTTCCTATTCATCTACACACTTGATCCTAACAAAAATATGCGTACATATATATCTGTGTCTCACTCTCCGTTTGTGTGACGCTGTCTCCCCCATTGTGTGTAAGCCTGGTGATAAGTTCCCTGTGTATATCTGTCCACGCCTACGTAGATTCGTCTGGCTCTTCCTTATCTCTGTCCTATCCCTGTCTATTTACATCGGCCTGACCAGACTGCTTCGCTACCTCTGTCCTTTCGTACGTATGTGAGACTGGCCACTTCCGTTGTGCACATCTCTCCAGGTATATACAACGCGTCCTTCACATAAAACTTTCTTCACCGGACCACGTACATATATATATATATAGATTAAGCTGGTGCCACAGTGTCCTCTTGTAGCAGTCTCTCTCGTCAAGTATACATTTCGTCACACGGCTTTGCTGTAGTGGGGAGGAAGGTATGAGAAGTGGCACGTAAGCTGCAGCGGGCTGACCCGAAGTGCATGCTTGCGCTGTGGGTGCCCCTGCATGCGGCGGTGGCAATTATTTTAAGCGTGTCCGCTGCAGCAGCAGCTGCTGTGGGGTGTGGGGCGTTGTGCAGCAACGGCGTCAGCAGGAGCGTTCTTGCCGCCGCTGCATCTCTCGCTAGTGCGGGCGGTAGAAGCCCTGCTGGTTTATCATCGGCTGTACGGCTCACTGCTGCAGCTGGACCCTTCGTTTTGCGTCCCTGTTGGACCGGGGGAAGACCAGCTGCTTTCTCCTTCGAAAGCCGAGGAGGAGGCGGCCCTAGCAGCAGCAGCCGCTGTGTTTAAAGACGAAGAAGAAGCAGGAGCGAAAGACCACCGCCACCAGAAAAAGAGTGCAGAAGACGCTCTTGAGAAACTCTACCAGCAGGCAGACCAAAAGCTCCGAGCAGGTGCTGCTGCTGCTGCCTGGCCTGCCTACCTGCGAGGGCTAAATCTTGCGGCACAGGTATACACTACTGCAGCAGTGGATTGCTATTCAACATCGCTCCACCTCGTCCTGCTTTTCCGTACTCCGCACCAAGCGACGCTGCCTCTGCTGTGCTGCCTGAGGCTATTCTGGTGCCTACTACTACGATACCTGCGACTACTACTATTACTACTGCCACTACTACTAATAATACTACGGTGTGCCTCTAGTGCTGCTACGGTGGAAGGACAGGGCTGGGACGTGTTGCTGCTGCTGCTGCAGCGCCGTTTTCACCGGCTACTACTGGTGCTGGACGCGGATGCTGCTGCATCGATTTTCCCCTGTTGCTGCTACATGCTGCTGCAGGGCTGTACCTCCACACGTCGTAATACTGCAGTGCCAGCAGGCGGCTACTTCAGCGTCATCTGCTGCCGCAGCTACTACATATATGTAGCTGTATACAGTATACCCGTCACACAGCGGGTGTCGTCTCTGCGCTTCTTAGGAGATGCGTGTTTGCAAGGGCTTGGCCCGCTGACTGGCTGCTGTTACAGTGATGCCTGGCTTGCTGCACTTGTGGCCGTGCGGTCAGAGGACCTGCCGGGGCTCCTGTTGACATGGAATTAGTTGCTCTAACGACTTCTACAGTATTGTGACCTGCGGTGGTTGCTGCTGTTGCCCAAGACCAACGAGAATTCTTGCTGCTGCTGGTGGTGGTGCTGCTGCTGTTCCTGCAAGGGAAGCTGAAGCACTTGCTGCGGCTGTACTCTTATGACGACACTAGCTGCTGAGATTGACTGGGGGGGAAGACCTGCAGTCTCTACTGCTGCCCTGCTGGCGTTGCGAGTTACTGCTGCTGCTGCAGCTGTGCTGACCGTGATGACGGCTGCTGCTGCTGGTAGGGGGGACGTCTGCTGCTGCCACTGCTGCTGCTGCTGTGCGAGGCGCTGCAGGTCAGCTCTTTTTGCTGCTGCAGAGACTCACGCAGTTGACTCTCCTGTCGCCGCACCCATCACGCTGCTGCAGCTGCCAGAAGGGCGTGTTACCTCTGCTGCCGCTGCTCTGCTCCCACGAGATATGCAGCTCCCTCGGATCGTCACAGCGTTGCGGCTGCTGCTGCTGCTGCCACTGCTGAGCTGGCGGTCGTCGCGGCTGCGCACCACCAGGCTGTCAACCACCAGAGCAGCTGCTCGCGCGGCTACGCCGGGACTCCCTGCGGCACCGCGTAGCTACTGCTGTGAAGTGGCATTCCCAAGCCGCAGCCCGTTCGAGTGGTCGAACCACAGCTAGCTCAGCCCAAAAACACCCGTGCGTCTCTGCGCGCATATATATATATATATATATGTATGCATGCGTTTGTAAATGTATGTGTCTTCGCGTGGTGAAGTACGAAAATGGGCACAGCTGGACGCCTGTGTGGCCGTACTACCTCGATGTGTCAGCTAACATATATATTGAGATCTGCGCCTCCACCAGTGTCGAAACGCAAATATTTACATATATGTCTATATGAATATGACTATGGATCTCTTCTCTTTATATACATATATATACATATGAATATGACAGTGGATCACTTCTCTTTTTTTCTCCTCTCTCTGTCGCTCTCTCTATATATATGTATATGCATATGTATTTACCTACTTATATACATACATAGGTGTTTGCATATGTGTTTGTATGTATATAAATATGACTGTGAATCACTTCGTTACACACGCGTATATATATATATATATATCTTTTGGCATACGTATGCATATATATACATATGAAAATATCTGTAGTCGTGTGCGTGTGTCTGGACATGTGGCCATCTACGCGCTTGTGATTTCACGCGTAGTGTGTCTCAGTTTTTCGAAGACGAGAGTCGAAGCTCGGGCCTGCTGCAAAGCTCTCACCGGCTGCTTCCTGGCCGGCCTTTTCGGCAGCTGCTATGTTGAAACTTGCCCGTGCTGCTGGTGCTCCGTCTGCCTCTTGGAAAGGTTGCTGCTGATGCGACGACGTGACGCCGGTGTTGCAGCGTCTGCGAGAACCTGCTGCCGCTGCTGCAGCTGCGACGGGGGGGTGCGTTCCTGCCGTTGCGTCTGCTAGAAACTCCTGCCCCAGTCTCTGGTGCTGGTGGTGTTGACGCCGGTACTGCCTCTATCACGTGCTGCTGCTGCTGCTGCCGGTGCGATGCGAAACGCGTCTCCTGCTGCATCTGCTGCTGCTGCTGTCACAGGAGGAGTTGCTGCGGAGTCACCGCAGAGTTGTCGAAGAAGATTTACCCGCAGCTTTGCGGGAGCTCCACAAGATTGGTACGAGGACCTTTTCATTATCGATAAAGGGTCCATACGTACATCTCCATAAATGCTTGCATGCGAATGCCCCTACATAAATGTGTGACACGTACACGTTGATACACACATATATACATATGTGCAATGCATGCGTGCGTATAAAGCATATTCACGTACGTATATGGGATGCACACGTACACACACTTTCCCCCGTGTATTTGTGACGCCGTCTCTGATGTGTAACGCGCACACAGATCCACACAAGTGTCTACATATTTGTGTAGGAAGTAAACGTAGATACGTCTGTACTCGTGTGTCACGTCGACGCTCATCTATGCCGTGGGACGCATACACGCATGTATTTGTCTGCGGAAATACTCGCTTGAAGAGGCTCCCGAGGACAGGGGAAACTCTCGTAAGATTGTCTCCTTGTAGAACAAACCCACGAGCGAGGTGCGTACAAAAAATGTAGTAGTAGTAGTAGTGGAAGGACTATACTAGAAGGAGTAGTAGTGAGGTGAGGCCCAGGTTCCGCGTGTCTGCAGGGGAGACACACCAAGAAGGCAGTGCCGTTTCTTCGGCCATTTCTTTTTTTTCTTCTCGTATTCGGCATGAAGACTTCCCTGCGCGCAGAAAGACGCAGAGGCGCAGGGGCACAGGACCCCCTGCCTGCTCAGAGAAGCAGAAGTTCGCAGAGAAGAAGAAGACAGGGGGACGGTCTGTCTTCTACGATTGACACAGACCGCGGGCCCTGAGTAGATGTCTGGGCGCGCGCCTTTTGCTTCTCTATTTGCGGAGACACACAGGTGTGTACACCTCGGTGGAGATACGTAGCTTCCAGGCGGACAACTCGCAGAGGTGTGCTGCTGACTTGATGAAGATTCACCAGATCAACGTCAACTCATGCACATATATAAGAGGCAATGTGAGAGAAAGATATTCACATGTGTATATACGTAGAGATACGCAGGCATATGTGTAGATGCAGGGGCGCGTATATACACCGGGGCAGAGCCCTAGCGACCCGCCCAACACACGTGTGTGCAAGTGACTGGATTAACAGTAGCCCAATAAACGTATACTCATGCACATACTTATAAGTGATGTGAGAGAAGGATATATACGTACAGATAGAGAGAGAGATAGATAGTGGGAGAGGCACGTAAACATAGGTGGAGACGCATGAGCGCGTGCATATCGGTCTCTTCTTTTTACACGGAGAGATGTATATACACTGGGATAGACACCTAGCTACCAGGTAGACACAGGTGTGAGCAGGTGACTCGATAAAAAGTAGCCAAAAAGACGGAAACTTATCCATATATCAATTTAGCGTGAGAGAAAGATATACATATATATATATATGTGTGTACAGACACGTAGGCATATACATCTATACATGTGTAGATGTTAGACAGACGCAAAAATACACATATATGTAGATGATGTGTGACAGGAAAAAGTGTACACATATATGTGTAGATCGAGATACGTAGATATGCGTGTGTGTGCGTATATATATATATATGTATGTCTCTCTCTCTCTTTATATATGCAGGTGTTAGACAGATACAAATATACACATATGCATATATCTGTTGCAAGAGAAAGATATGTATAGAGAGAGAGACACGTAGACATATACATCTACATATATGTATAGATGTTAGATAGACGCAAATATACACATATATTTGTTGTGGGAAAAAAGTGTACACATATATGTGTAGGTGGAGATACGTAGACGTACACATCTATATATATGTTAGGCAGACAGAAATATACACATATACGTATATGTGTTGTGAGACAAACGTATATATATATGTATAGGTACGTTGATATATATAGCTATATAGATATAGTTGTAGAGGGGCCCAGAGAGAGAGACGGAGGATCGATAAAATACATATGCGTTTGTATATTTGCGTCTATACTTCCATGAACATCTACGAAGAAGAGGCTCCGAAGTTTCGCAGAGAAGCAGAGCGAAATAGAGAGCCTCGTGCGCTTTCTGGCTTCGTCTACATGGCGTGGACTCGTGCGAAGTGCGAGTCCGCTGCAGGGGAGAAGCGCGACCACCTGGCACGCGCTGCTTGCGGCTGCTGCTGGTCTCCCTGGTGTGTGGGGACGTGGACGTAGGAGTCGTAGCTGCAGCAGCAGGCGAGGTGCAGGACCTGCAGCAGCAGGCGAGGTGCAGGACCTGCAGCAGCCTTGGCAGACACTCCTGTGGGGAGGACTCTTTTGTCTGCTGCTGCTCAAAAATGCGTTCAGGCTTTCAGTGGGATGTGCCGGTGTCTCTCGAAGAGCAGCGCCGCCAGGAAGCAGAAGACTTCTCTCTGTTGCTTCGCGCTTTCCCCTCCTACTTGGTGTGTGCTACGCACAAATGAGTTCGTTGAATCCACGAAAAGTCCACAAAAAAAAAGAGAAGAAATACGAATGTTCTGCAGACTTCTTGGACCCCCCCCCCCCCCGCCTGCGTCCTGCGCCGTGCGGCCTCACAAGCCGGGCCTAGTTGATCCACATGCACAGCACGTGAGATGCTCCTCTTTAAGTAACGAAGATAGACGCCGCGGGACAGAAAGAGAGACAGAGAGAGAAATGGGTGGACTCTCACGGTGGATATATGTGGATATTTTCCCTGTAGATATGTATGTACCTAGTAGATCATCCGTATGCACACACGTGTATATATATATATATAGATGCATATCTTGTTCGTTTTACCCAAAGTCTAAGGAGGGGACATACACGTTCACGAGGGAAGTAATAAAAAGGCGTATCTGCTTCCGTAGTCGGCATACAAATGTATATATATTTCTAAGTACACCCGTACACCTGCGTGTGGATGTGCTCACATCTATATATATATACACAGAAATTACGCGTGTTGATCTACCTATACACATATAGCGATGTACACGTGAATATATCTACGTGTGTAGAAAGAGACACAAGATATGTCCATCCATACATATATATATATATATCTGTATATATATATGTATATATGTAGATGGAGAGAGAGAGAGGAGAATCGGCTCTGGGACTTGTGCGGCATCACTCCCGTCCCTTCTTATTTGTTGACGGGGTGTGCTGCTGCGTCTGCTGGTCTTCAACGTGTCTCCCTCGTCTGCTGCAGCCCGGTGGCACCATCTGCGGCAGGTGTCTTGCAGACTTTGCTTTCCTTCCTCTGTTTGCTGCTAGTCAAGTAGAAGTTCTTATCCTTGCTGGCATCTGCTTCCCTGTCTTACAAAGTGGGGTCGTATGGTGCTGGCTTGTTCATGCGGCTTTGCAGCTGGATCAAGA
Source organism: Sarcocystis neurona (assembly GCA_000727475.1). Classification (NCBI taxonomy): domain Eukaryota; phylum Apicomplexa; class Conoidasida; order Eucoccidiorida; family Sarcocystidae; genus Sarcocystis; species Sarcocystis neurona. The sequence continues at coordinate 3,102,727 of KL647297.1, forward strand.
GCAGCAGCGGCTTGCCACAGCTGCCGCCGGTGCGCCACGTGAGGCTGCGGATATGCCTGCCCCAGCAGCAGAGTTCTCTGCTGCTTCGAGCGATGCTTCTCCCCTTCACCGTCCTTCTCCACCTGCTGCGGCTGCTGCTGCGGCAACGCCGTCAGCAGGAGGAGCTGGAGAAGAAGCAGGGACGTCGCCAGGTCCCCGTGCTGCTTCTGCGGAGCCTCCTGCTGGGAAGAGTGCTGCTGCTGCTCCTCTTCCGCTTCCGGCGCCGCGTTCTGTGGCCGCAGCGGCACGTGCAGCCATCGCAGAAACGGCTGCAGCGGTAGCTGCTGCGCCCCCGCCCATTCCCCGGAAGCAGCCGCCCGCTCCGCTGCCGCCTCGGCACTTTGTCGTCCCGCCTAGGGCTCCATACGCGCCCGACACGTGGGGCTTTCCGCTGGGGGCAGTCGTCAGCGCCCTGAGGCGTGGCCGACGCTTCCTCTCCCTACCTCAGGCACTGCAGCAGCTTCGCGCTATTCGTTTCCCTCTCCACCTGATCGACGATATCGAGACGCTGCTGCAGAGAGAACAGCAGCAGCCTGCTGGATCCCAGCCGAAGCGTAGCACATACAAGCAGGATCTCGACGCTGCAGCAGCACTAGCCGCGGGTACGTCCGGTGGAGTAGACGCTACGGGTGGGGAGGAAGTTGCCGCCCCTACATCAGTGCTGCATTCCTTTGACGCCATACATCTGCTGCTTTAATTGCTGCTGCTTCTCTGCTTGACGCTGTGCTTCCCGCTGCGGCTCCGTGGTCTGCGCGCTGCTGCGGTTTCTCTTGCAGAAAGTGTCTGAGGCCTCTTGCTGCTGCGTTCCCGGCTGCGGCTCGACTTGTTGCGCACTTTTTTTCGTGGTCGCTGCGGCCCCTTTGTGAATGTCTCTGCTTTTGCTGCTTCGCCACACTCACGTGCTTCGGGCTCGCTGCTGCTGCAGTTTCTCTTGGGTCTCTGGGTCTCCTTTCTAACGTGTCTCCTCCGCCTCCGCAGCTATCTCCCAGTCCGCCTCGCTGCTCTCTAGTTGCCGTCTCTCTGTACCTTGCTTCGTGGACAGAACGTCTTTTTCAGCAACTCTTGCTGCTTCGCTCGTAGCTGCTGCTTGGCTGCGTTTGCGGCCGCAGCGCCTTTATCTGCGGCACATGCTGCGGCGCTGCTTCTCTCTGCACCGGGGGTAATGGACCGGGCACGACCCCAGCAGCAGAAGCAGCAACAGCAACTAGGTGGTCGTACGTGACTCTTTTTGCCTCCCGACGACGTAGAGCAGCTGCTTTTCAGTCGCGTACCGAGGGAAACTGCTAAAAGTGTTGCTGCTTGCCTTCCTTGCTACTATGCGACATCGAGTAGCAAACAGCAATATTCAGAGAAAACGGAGTGCAGCCGCGCCTACCTCATCCCCAGAGTGGATGAATATGAATACGACCTACCAGTCACTGCAGCAACGACCTGGTGCTGCTGCCGCATCTCCCATTCCTGCAGTGGCTGCTGCAGCAGCTCTTCCTGCACCAGGCTGCATGAACACGAGTAAATAACCGTCGCTCTAGTTGTCGAGAGGCACACACGTGCGTATACATACGGATATATATGAGGGACGCGGCGCTGTCAATACATATCTACGTGTGCACTTGCGTGTTTTTGTATATACAGACTTCATCTTCCTTGCCTCAGAACACACAAATATATATATATATATATGTATCCATCCAGAGAGGCTAGGGCCGCCTGTGCTGCTGCACGCGTTTGTCTACGTCTACTATTCGTACAAACAGCCTGAGGGTTTTCTGTACATGTACAACGAGGTGAATAACATATCTCTACAAACACGTGCGTGTTTCTCTATGTATGTAAACGGATATATAAACAGATGTAGATATGCGTATAAATAGATGAGTATTGACAGGGAAGGAGAAGGACTAAATCACTACGCCTTTTTCTGATGCATGCCCCGGCAGCAGCAGCAGCCGCAGCTAGGAATTCCTGACGTATTACATATACACCTACAATTTTGACGACACATACGCCCGCACACGTACATATATGTGTATATGTACATATATATATATATATATATATATATGCCAGCGTACCACATATACACCTAAAATTTGTAGGCGTATTCAAAGATACATACACGCACATATATATATGTAAACATGTGTGCACGTATACGTATATGTATATATATATATATGTAAATATGTGTGCATATACATATATATATGTATACATACAGGTATATATGCATAGAAGGTTAGATATCGCTCTGGTAAAGCGTATATTATTGTTTCACGCCGTCTTGTCGTAGGTTGGTGTCCGTGTGTTGTTCCGCCTTTGTGTTGCCCTGCTGCGGCTTCAGAGGCAGGTCCTGAGGAGCAGCAGAAGCAGGAAGCCGGCGGCGCCGAGCAGCAGCAGCAGGACGGGGAGGCGATGCAGCAGCAGCAGCAGCAAGCGGAGAAGAAGGAAGAGAGAAAGCAGTACGGCGAGGAGGAGGAGGAGGTCGAGCAGCAGCAAGCGCAGCAGCAGGCAGAAACGAAAGACTCAGGAGAGCAGCAGAAGCAGGAGGAAGACGAAGCTCACCGGGAGAGAATGCGAGTCGTCAAAGCGATGGACGTGCAGGAACTGCGAGATATGTTGGCGCAAGCAGCGGACTTCGGCGAGGCCGTCGCTGCTGCAGCAGAAAGATCCGGAACAGGAGTCCTGCAGGAAAGGCAGCAGCAGCAGCCACCGCTTTTCCCCGTAAGCGTCCCTCTCCTTCATTTGCTGCTGCTGATGTGTCTGTACCTACACACACATATGCGTAGGTGTTTAGTCGAATAGAACTCTATATATTCCATAGGCATACATATATATGCGTGAAAGTATAGGGAACGTCCGTACAAGTAAGTATGCAGGTAGGGACACGCCTGGGTAAGGAAGTGTTTCACCTGTTCGGCTGATGTATACGTGCTTGTCTCGGTCAAACGGCGCAGGCGTAACCCCCGTTTTCCTTCTAGCACACCTCCTCTCACAGATGCAAAGCTGCCCCACGTCAATGGATGTTTCTCTGCCCTCTTATCTTTTTTTTCTCTCTCTCTCTGAATATATACACATTTATGTAATATACGCCGCCACTATAACTGTAAACATATATAGATATATATAGATGGAGAGGGACATCAATCTGTACACAACATTACGTGTGACTCTGAAGCAACATATATATATCTATATATACATATCTATCTACATACATGCGCATATACATGTGTACATGTACACACGTATTTACCTATAACTATATATATATATATGTATTATATACGTACATCTGCATGTGTGTTGTATACACACACGTATGTACGTGCGGATACACGTATTCTCCTATAACTATATATACGTATCTGTGTATATATGTACGTGTGTATATGATTCGTATATTCGAACGTAGCTCTAACATATACGCATGTGCTTGCCCACACACAGTCACATACATATATACGTCTGTGTGATTCGTATGTTCGAAAGGAGCTCTAACATATACATATGTGTATGCCCACGCATAGTCACTTCTACATATATATATGTATAAATATGTACATTTGTGTGTGATTCGTGTATGGGACGATAGGTCTATTGGGACGCATCTCTGTGAAAGATGTGCTGCTTGCATGCCCCCAACTCCCAACATGACTACTGCAACGTCATTTCGGCCGTTCTTCCCCACTTTTGCCGCTTTTGTGTTGCTGCTGCGGCTGCGGTGTGTCAGTTATTTCTTCGTTGGTGCATCTTCACAAATTTTGTTCGTCCTGCCGGCGATTTGCCATGAAAGAGGCGCTTTCCGCCTTCCCACCACGCGCCTCGGGAGACTTCCCTGCGTAGATGCAGTGGGCCGCAGCAGCTCTGCTCACGAAAAAGATGGGCCCCTCCCAAACACGCGTGCGTATTTCCGTGCTAAAAAGCGCCCACTTCCTTCGGGGCCTCTTCCTTATATATTTATATACACACATATGAAACACTACGTTGCCTACATATATATATATATATATCGGGTATCCTTGCCTTACGCATATGAGTTGGTGTAGTTGCACACACTTGCGCCCTGCCGTTATGTTTGTAGATGTATATAGACGAGTGTAGATAACTCTACGTGTATATATATGTATATATTGTATATGGAGTATACTTACTTTATATATATATATGAATAGATCTACTATACATATATATATATATATATGTATACATAACTACGCTTGTAGGTATAAATATATACATATTGTATATCGCTTGGCCCCTTACGTTATACCCGTATATATATATATATATAGTTTATATCGAGTATACTTTTTTCTACATATATGAATAAATGTACTCCCACAGAGTTGGCCTCTACCGGTGTTTACGTATATGTGTGTATGTATATATATATATATGCATGCCTGTGAATATATATATCTATATATATATATATAGATACATATATACACGTAGCTATATGAATGATATATGTAGGTGTACATCTGCGTTCGCGTGCATATGTATATGTATGCATATATATGCAGATGTGTGTACAAGCGCTCGCCTTCTGTTTCCATACATTTTTCGGCTCGTACCTATTGGACTGCTATATACATCTCTATATACGTGTGCATGTGGCCTGCACATATATTTACGTGTATATATATATATATATATGTATAGATATGCAGGCAAGGTGAGACACACGTATGTGTTCCTGTGTAATGGTGAAGCTGCTTCTTTTTCTCCCCGTAGGCGTCTGCGTATTATCACCAGTTGCTGCCTGGGGACTTCCCGCTTCCACCGGCCGTGCGCATTCCACGTCGTAGGCCAGGCCTTCGGTGGGAGCTGCAGTGGCTGCAGCAGCGGCTGCTGCGCGAAGAAGAGCAGGAACAAATGCAGCGACTAACCCAGCAGCAAGTAGACTCTCCCCAGCAGCAGCAGCACCAGACACGGCTGCAGAAACACCAGCAACGACAGAAAAAGCAGGAGCACCAGGAGGAACAGCACCAGCAGGAGCAGGAACAGCACCAGCGGCAGCAGGAGCAGGAGCAGCACCGGCAGCAGCAGGAGCAGGACCAGCAGCAGCACAAGCAGCAGCAGAGGCAGGAGCAGCACCAGCAGCAGCAGACACCGCAGCAGGAGGTAGGAGCGGATCAGCAGGCAGTGTGTGTACAGCAGAGAGGAAGCAGCAGTTGTGGGGTCGTCGCTGGCAGCGGGAACAACAAACTAAGGGCCCTTCGGTACCCGCACACGCTTTTCTCTCGGCGACACGTTGAAGGCGGCTTTCACTACGCTTTTGATAAATGGAGTTTCGACGATGTCGTTGAGGCAATGCAGTACTTTAACGTAAGTTGCTTCTCGCCTATGACTGCGTCGGACGTCCCTCTTGAACCCGCTCACTTCTTCGTAGATCCTCTTTTCAACGTACGTACATATATGTAGGTGTGTGTACACAGACGTGTGTGTCTGCATTTGGTCTGTACAGGCTCCTCTGCCGTTGTCTATAGTGTAACCCTGTATTCATAAAAATATACATATATATAGAAGCTGCTCTTGTAATGTCCATTTATATCTGTAGATGTATACACAGATATGCGTATCTGTGGTTGATTTGTACAAGCACTACTGGCGTTTTCTATAGTCTAATTCTGTGCGTGTATACATATGGGGAATCTGCTGTTTCAACGTACATATATATAGGTGTGTGCACCGGTTTATGTGTTTCTGCTTGGTTCGTACATGTTATGCTGCCGTTTTCTATAATCTAGCGCTATGTTTCTACATAGGGGAACCCACTGTTTCAACGTCCACATATTGTATACATAGATGTAAATGTCTTCGTTTATTCTGCACGGCCTCCTCTCTGTCGAACCTGCTGTCTCAACGTCTACACATATGTATAGATAGACATAAATGTCTTCGTTTCGTTTGTGTAGGCTCGTCTGTCGCTTCTTCCTTTTGTCTCCGTCTGTCCATGTGTATGTATGTGGAGGGCATGGTGTTTGTTGCTGCCGTGGGGTCCTCCAGACTTGCACGTGTGAGGCAGCATGAAGCAGAGGCTGCAGGTATGCTTCTGAGGCCGCCAAAAGGTGCAGGCGTTTGTGTCTCCACGTCCTCCTCCCGTCGTGGGACGGTCACCTTCCGGTAGATGAGCGCATGCGTCTCGACCCGCTTACACACGTATGTGGTGGTCTGTATATATTAACGAGTAGACCGCAGAGAAACACCTCGCCCTGCCACTCCTGCGCAAGAAAGGCAGAGGAGCCTCCTGGCTCGCGCGCCCTTGGAATGAAGACTGCGGCTTCTTCTCGTCGCGCCCACTGCCTGCTGCTGTTCTGCTCTCTCTAGCTGCTGCATCTGTGCCTTGCTGCGGCAGGCGTCTTGGTCGCTACCTACTCGAAACAGCTGCTTCTCTATGTTGCACGGGCGAGCGTCTCGCTTCTTCAGGAACCCGCTGCTGCGGTTCTTCGTCGCGACGGCCTCGCTCGTGTCCCTCCCCCGGCAGACTACGTGCAGGACAGCTACCCAACGGCAGTGCATGCGTATGTGCTCACACGCGTGAAAGTAGCAACTTTTTGGCAGAGAAGCACTTCGGCATGTGTGGCCAGAGAGTTAGCAGACAAACAAGCTGCAAGGGGTGTAGAGACCCGGCGGAGACTCGTCGCACTCCCTACCAGACTCAGCTGTGTTTCTGCTCCACCGATCCTCCACACGCTCGTATTGCTGCCTGGGATTCACACGTCTATGTGTATACATATACACATCCCTTTGTAGATGTATATATATGTATACACATATATGAAGACGTTCGCATGTGTTCCTTACCAGGTGTCTACATACCCGAGTAATACAAACGTATATATATATATATATGTGTACACACACCTTTGCACATATATATATATATATGTATATAGTTATATGGGACGTCTACGTATGTATATATTGTCGCGGAAATGTGTTTGCTGAAAAGGACTGGGTTGTCGGGCCCGGGTTTGCAAGGGAAAGGTGTCTGCTGCCGTTGGCTGCTGCTGCTGCAGTGAAGCGTGTGCAGGTGTTGGCGCCGGAGGTTGCGCGCCAGCAACAGCGAGGCAGAAATGAGACGCACATTCGTCCTTTCTCGTCTCTCTATTCGTTGGCGTATTAAAACGGCCTGCCCTACCAGCAGTTCTTCTTCTCTCTTTCGACACCTACAGACATTTGTGTGTACCTTCGCACGTCTTCCTTGTTTTGCTTATCTTTCTGCCCGCATGCGCTTCCACTTCGTTAACGCAACAACGCCTATCTGTTACCTGTCGTCGCAGTATCGGACATATATATATATATAACAGATGCCGTACCCATCTGGACGTCTATATGGAATACATGCCACTGCGCATCCGCGTGTGAATCGATGTATATTTTATATACTGCTGCGCAACTACGTATATATATATATATATATCCATGTATATATATGTATACATATGTGTATTAACAGATAGGCCGGGTTACTGTAGTGTATTTGTGCCACTCCAAATCCGTTCTGAACGTGTGTGCGTCTGCCTTCTCCACGACCACCGAGCTTCACTATACAGATGTGAGTCCTTGATCTTGATTTCTTCACCTTATATAAATATAAATGTAGATATGTACCTGTGCATGCGTGTGCACGTGGTAAGTTTCTCCGTGGAAAATGCATGTATAGGACGTAGCAGCGTATAGGCGTCGGTGTGTGGAGATGGTATCTCTTCTATTTTTGCCTACCTGTCTTCTTTTAGGATATGTATGAGGGGGTGCGAAGCAGCGAAGATGGAAGACCCATCACTTTCAATATTCTCCCCAGCAACTGGTGCATTCCTTCCGGTGAGAAGGCTGATTTTCGTCTCCCTATACTTTGTGTCTCTACTAAGCTGTCTGCGTACACGCGTAGATATGCAAGACAACACCCGTGAACACGTATCGAGTCACACATCTGTATCCGTCTATATCTATCTATCCATCTCTGTCTACATCTCTCCCTACAAATATATATTTCTATCTACTTCTGTATATCTCTGTGTATCTGTCTATCTACCTATATCCAGCTGTTTCTATCTATGTGCGTCTATCTATTTGTGTCCGCCTATATCTACCTGCATCTCTCTATCTGTCTACCTGTACATACATACATATATAGGTAGACGCACACGCACCTGCATATATTTGCAGTATATATGTATCTGCAGGCACACACGCAAGTAGAAGGGAGAGAAAGTGTATGAACTTGTCCTCCTCTAGCGGTGTAAAATGCCGGGTGTTGAACTGCAGGGAATACTCGGGCAATAACTCTGGTATAACTTGTTGTCGTGTTGCTTCAATACGTAATACACAGAAGCCTCCTCCGTCAACGCCGGATCACGCTTCCCGTCGTTTCACTTCTTTTTCGTTTCTTTCTGACCGGCTCTTCCTGCCTGTCTCCGTCTCCTTCTCTGCGTGTCTCTCCTTGGCTGTTTTCTTGTCTGTCTTCCCTTTTGGCTTTCTCTCTACACGTACATACTCGAGTGTAGGCTGCATGCACACACACAGACGTCCTCTGTTTCTTGACTCAGAATTCTCATGAACGTGTCCAGCTTTTCCACCTGCGTTGTTATTTGCTCCAACTCCCGTGTCGCTCGGGTGTTATTTACAAGTAGCTAGCGCATGCTTTTGGGGTTTTCCAGGTTCTTCGTTGTGGACCGTTTACGTCGCACTTCTCCCTCTTCTCGGCATGCGCGTCTGGCCCGTCTGTTTCCCAGCCTTCCTAAATGTGGGGTTTCTGTCTACTTCCTGCCCACGTGCGACCCTCGTGAACACTCCTGCTAGTCTCTCCTGCTTTCTCCTGATGTGGCCTTCCGAAGACAAACCTTCTTCGACCACCACCACCACCGCCACTTGTGGCCCTGACGCTTTGTGAACAGAAAAAAACACTGCAAAAGAGTCTCCCAACGTCACGCCGCTGCAGCCTGCTGCTACTGGCGCTTCTTCCTCGCTTCCTTCTCCGTTTTCTCTGCCCTCTCCTTTCTCTTCGTCTTGGCTTTCTGCGTCTTCGCCCTCTTTGTGGCCGCCGGAGTGGCACGGCATGCCTCTGGGGAGGTACATTGACGAATTCCGCTGCGGGGACATCGACGCGAAGTTCCACCCTCGCAGGCGACCGCTGCTCGATCGACTCGGCATGGACTGGGGAGATCCTCTGCGATATCTACACTTCACGTGGATGAAACTTCTCAAAGGCATGCGCTGGTGAAAAACAGGCCTTTCTTGTCTCTGGAGCCAAGTCTACATGTGTATGTGTAGCTGGGTGTCGCGTCTTTCGCTTCCCGTCTCTCCGTTTGTGTCCCTCGGCGTCTCCGTCCCGCCCCGCTTTGCTGCGGACACCAAAAAAGAGAAGAAACGCCTACACACACCCACACATGTACGCGGGAGGGGGACAGAGCGCCACGTGTAGCCACGCCGCTGTTGAGTTTTTGCCCAAAGCAGCGCCCGGGGCCATCTGAGAAGGGCACATCTGCAAGCGGGGATGATCTGTGCTGACATCTGGTGGAGACACGTACGCATGCCCTGCCTCGATATAAATTCACAGCGCCCACGCACTTTGAAGTGGAGCTGATGTGTCGTGCCGCCGGTGGACGTGCGCGCATGTGTTCGCACGAGTAACCCTCCGTCGAACGTATACAAAATGCCTGGGTAATGTCTCCGTGTCCATATATATATATATATATGTGAGGGTGCGCATCGCGATTGACTGGTAAAGTTGGGGGTTTTCATACGTATATGTATATATACGTATGTATAGATTTGCATATGTGTGGACGCACGCGGCGGTGGACTGTTATAGTGTGTATATATAGAGACAGGGAGGCAGACAGAAAGACAAATTGTAGGTGAAGAGGTGTCGCGATTGACTGAAATAGCTTCCATATATATCCATATATATATATATATGTAGATAGATATATGTGGATAATTCTGACACTGGTATGGAATATGTACATACGTACATATGTATATGTAAGAATGCGTGTCGCAGCTAACTGATATATTGCATGTACATAGGCATATGTCAGGATATATGTGGCGACTTCCTGGTATATGACTTATGTATATATATATATGTATACACATGTAGGAGCACCCGTCTCGGTTTACCTACAGAGTATATATAGATATGTGATAACACGCGTCTGTGCAGACTCCAGCGGAAAACATGCGGAGCCCAGCCTGTGGGGCTGCTACTACTACTCCTACGACTACTTCAACTACTACATCTTCTACTCCTTCTGCAATTAGTACACACACGAACGCTGCTGCTTTTTTGTTTCTGTTGGACAGCGAGTCTTCCTGCTGTCCTCACTGGAGTGGCACTGCTTTTTCTACCAGCAGGCACGGGTGTGTGTGTAAAGGCAGGCAGGCAGACAAGTGCCCCCCAGATATGCGTGGTACGCGTGAAGGGCTGAAGCGGCGTGTGAGCCTGCGGAGCCGGCAGAGCAGCTGCAGCACATGGTTTCGCCCATCTGCCTATTTCTGTGTACATAGCTGTCACCCAGTCTCTCTCTTTATGTATAGGTGTGCGGATATCCGTCATACGTCGCCGGCAGTGTGCGCGAATCTATATATGTGTGCTTGTGTTTGTACGCTCGTATACGTAGATACATATTTGGTGCGCTAGTTATAGACCGCTGGTTCACACAGGCCCGTTGCCGCAGCTTTTGGTTACCCAGGTGTGGCTTCCTAAGCACCGGTGGCTGACGACTTGCGTCCATATTAAATATATGTACGTATATGTGTACGTGTGTTTGAATGTATGGACATGCATGCTTCTCTGTGTGTTGATCTGCACGTGTGTTTGCATGTGTGTGTATGTATTTATATGTGTATATATGTATATATATATATATGTACATGTGTGGGCATGTGTATGTATGTATGTGTATGTGTGGATATGTATGTATACGTATGTTTACACATGTGCGTATATATATGTATGTGTATATGTATGTGTATACGTCCATGTACATACGTATGCATACGTGTGTACTTGTATGTAAGTATGTGCGTAACATATGTAGCGTATGTGTATGTACGTACGTATGTGTGTACGTGTATATGTGCGTACGGCTGTATGTAATGCATGTGTACGTATCTGTGTATGTCCGTGTGTGTGCATGTATGCATGTGTATGTACGTATATTTATGTATATGTGTGTGTGCCAACACACGCCCGTTGAAGTGGGTAATGGGACCCGCTGCTGAGTCTGTCGGCAGGTGGATGATGTTCCGCGGGCAGCCGCTCGAGCAGCTCTTCCCGTGGACGGTGATTCCCGACTGGGCTCTTGTAGCGGATATATGCAAACCCGAGGAAGTCCAGGTGAGCGCTGTGTGTACACGGGTGGGTACAAATAGACATGAACTTTCCTTTAGTATATACATCCGTAACTTTACCGCAGTATATACCCATGTTCCCACGTATGGTTCTACCCGTACGCACAAACACATACGCGTTCCTCGCGTTTCTTTCCTTTCTCTGTCGCTTCACGTCTCTAAGCACACACATACGTGTACGTGTCTAGTGAATTGACATATATATATATATATACGTATATATTAGTATGCTTGTTTATTTGTTTATTTATCACCATGAATGCGTACGTACGCGTGTCCCTTCGTATATGTGCGCGTGTGTATTTGTGGACTGCCTCGTACACATCCGCGTGTGTCGAAGTGTAGAATCATATGGTGCTACTCCTCTGGCACGTAGAAGCTGCGGACCACCGCCTTGCTGCAGCGGGTCAGGTGGCTTCTCCATGAACGGGGAGAACCGCAGTCAATCTCGAATCATTTTCGTCCTTTATTAAGGTCACCTAGTATTCCTTGATCCAGATAGAACGAACGTGAGCAATGGGTTGTTCTGCGTAACTATCCGTCTATACAGATATACATACACACATGTATGTGTGTATGTAGATATCGATATAAGCGCACGTATACACATCTATGTGTATACGTAGGTCTACAGGAAATGATGCATGGGGCATGACAAATATTTCCTTGGTCCCCTCTTTCAGTATTTCCATGTATTCTGACTCTCTTATAAAGACTACCCCGTCTGCAGTGCCCCACGCGAACGTTTTTTTGCATGAAAACACCAGTGCAGATCGAGCTCGTCAGAAAAACACAAGTGTCTTCCTGCACCGCGCATAGAAAGGCTTTGCAAGAAGAAGACAATGAAGTGCCGCCGCAGGTAAATGACGTGTGCAGAACAGCGCCGCCAGGCTGGCCTCCTCGCACTTTTCACACACAGGGCCGTCCGTCTCCCATTAGAAGCACTTGTGCAACAGCAGCAGCAGGTGTAGCGGCAGCGGCAGCAGGTGTAGCGGCAGCAGCAGCAGGTGTAGCAGCGACACCAGCAGGTGTAGCAGCGACCCCAGCAGGTGTAGCAGCGACACCAACAGGTGTAGCGGCAGCAGCAGCAGGTGTAGCAGCGGCACCAGCAGGTGTAGCAGCAGCAGGAGGAGCAGCGGCAGCAGTAGCAGCACCTACACGCGACGTTGTGCTGTTCTTCACGTGAGATGTGAGTGCGATCCTGGTGCACTGGAAAAGAGACAGCGGCTAGTGGCTCCTTTCGTGCATCAACGCGTGTACACACACCCTTACAGACCCGTAGGTCTTTTCAAGCATTCTTTTCCACACTCTCTCGCTGTTGTGTAAATTAAAATGTGGAAAAACGACCACGTGGGTGTCTTGTAGTGCCCTGTCCATAATAGGAGCATATTTTCATTAAACGAAGTGATGTTGACGTCGGAGTCCCAGCGACTCGCCGTCTGAATTAACTGCTGCTCTCTGCCTGCGAAGACCTCCCTTGGCGTGCGTCTCCAGATCGTCGTGTGCATGTATATGCATATACATACATATATATGTACATACACAGGTATAGAGAGATAGGTAGATAGGGAGTTAAATATACGGACAGAGAAAGGTAGCCAATCAATTGGGTGTGGCTCAAAACGTTTGCAAAAATTTATCCGTACATATATGTATATGTTTTTATGTGTAAATGACTAGGTAGACAGTTTCATAAATATATATATATATATAGAGAGAGAGAGAGGGAGCTAGGGAAATGATTGGCTGTGTCCCAGTACGTCCGCATAGATCACTCCGCACACACGTGTGTGTGTATGTAAATGTACATATGTGGACTTAGTGAGGAAGATAGATTGGTTTTTATATAGAGGAAAGGAGCTAGGGAAATGTTTGGCTGTGTCGCTGGCCGTCCTGCAGAGATCACTCCGTACATATATATATATATATATATATATATTTATGTGTACATACGTGTAGTTAGGTAGATACATTGGACCATATAGAGAGAGAGAAGTAGGGAAAAGGTTGGCTGTGGCAGTGGCCGTCCCGCACAGATCACTGCGTACCTGTATATATATATATATGTGTATATGTGTAGTTAGACAGATTGATTGATATATAGAGAGAGGGAGGTGGGGAAATGTTCGGCTCTGCCACCGACCGTCCGCGTGTATCTTTCCGTGCATCACGTCTACGTCTCAATGTTCTGGGTGCGCCACATGACCGTGCGGTACCTTTGTCTAAAATGTGTGGGTGTCTTCGTTGTGTAGAACTGGCCGCCGGTCAAAGAGCGCCTCGCCTCACTAGCGACATTTTTACATACACGGGTAGTCAAAATCACGTGTGCACATATATATATATATAAAGAGAGAGAGAGGTGTAGCTGTACACTTGCAGCGTGATGTGAGAGTAAACGATGAGGAATGGTAGTAGAAATTGCTGGAAGCGTCTTGCTGTAGGTGCACGTAACGGGTAATATGGAGGCAGAACACGACTACGTTGATCCGGTTGACATGCTTGTAGATTAAAGCGTCAGCAACTGGCTTTGTCTGCACTTTGCAGGCGCGGGCGCGTCGGCAAGGCGAGAGTCTGTACTGTCTGTCTTACGCGTATGCGTTGGTGTACAATTGGGTCCGTGCCTATATTTGGAAAAACACTCTGTTTCGACGAAAAGTCGCAGAAACACATATATATGTGTCCACGTGGATTCTCGAGTAGGCCTGTATATATTTAGACACGTGTATATGCGTGCGTAGCTGTTTTGCTGAGGAGAACTTGTCAGGGGGCTACGAAGCGAGAGCTACCGTTCAACGTCCTTCGTTAAGAAGGCGGTGCTCTCCCACCAACGCTGCTTCCCATACACTTGCCTACGTACCTACATATCTGAGTCTATATATATACATATATATGTGGGCGTCTTTGCGTGCAAATCTAGGTTCTTGTATATGCTGAGCAGGCACGCATGTATGGATGTCTTCGAGTGGGGATCACACCTGTGTCCGTTGGTTGTATGCTACTTGTAGGGCTTGAAGCTAGGCTACGTGGTCCACATGGCGCACCGTCAAGAGGGCGTCTTATATCATCATTACCGCTCGCGCTTTGAGATATACAAAAGATTGAATTTGAGTGTACTGCCTGGAGACAGGTTGCTGCTTGACTACCCCTACAAAATAGAGAAAAGCGAGCTGCCGCTGCAGGGGGAGCTTGGCTACATGATCCCTCATGTCCCTGTCACACGGATGGAAGACGTGTAGAAGGCAAACATATATATATGTATTTGTGTATTACGGCGCCGCAGGTGAATATTGACTCCAAGTGCAGAAATGTTATCTCTCTTACCACGTTAATATGCACACACCAGAGCACACGCATCGATACATTTGTGTACGTTTCTGTATGCTTCCGCAAATGTGTCTATACTTTGGTCAAACTGCAGTACCGATACACACGTACATACGCGAGTACGGCGATTCTACGTATGTAGACGCGAGTTAAGAAAGTACAAGTGAGAGGCGTTTTCATGAGTGCGACCACGCATGCCATCAGCGAGAGGAAGGCAGAGAAGTCGGAAAGCAATCGTAGTTCTGTAACGACGTTCCTGCGCGTGAAAGCCGTGTAGCGCGAAGCGCGGACGATACGTGCACAGACGTACAAGGAGAATTTGCAGCAAAAAAGAACATCCACCAGATAGCTCTGCATGTGTAATCCAGGTATGTCACGACGGAGAAGCCAGTATGTGGCGTCCCCTAAGTGGCGGGGTGCCTGGACGAGGGATTTGTGAACCTTTCACAATTACTAAGGAGAAGGTCCAGCTCGGAGGAAACCCTTTATACACTTGTGAGACACGTGTGGCGCGGTAGAAGGAAATGTAATGCACGCATTTGCGGGTGGGAAAAAAAAGTGGGACCGAATGGAAGCTCTTCAGGGAATGCGCATACCCGCACAGAGGAGCTTTGTCCTGTGCGCCTACCAGTGGTTACCATCCAACTGAGAGCCATGAAGGCACGCATAAAAGAGAACGAAAGAGCACGTATTATTTGTTTTGAACACCCGTTGACGTAGCTTCCCGCATTTCTTCAGTAAAATGAAGTATTCGGAGCCGTGTCGTCACCTGGTCATCTGTTGACGCATGTACGTGGAAGTGTTTAAGAATCTGAGCAAGAAAAGAAGTAGAGACCTGTTGCGGCAGGTCGTCTACACTTTTTTTTTCTACTGTTTTGAAACTGACGCAGCATCGTTGCTCCTGAATTCAAAAATGTATACTTATGCCAGGCGGACCAAGCTGCATCAAGAAATGACGTATCTTCACAAATCTATGCACCAGTATTTCCGTGACAGCCACGACCTACGGTGGCAGGCCTCATCAAGTCCTGAGGTAGAACAGCGGATTTGGCCAAACAGATACACGTGTCTCTCTTTTCTACGTTCAGTCGGAGCCGCCAACTCACGCAAACATCTATATCTATCTATATATATATATATATATGTATATACCATGGCTCAGTCAGATTTTTTTTCACCGCAGAAAAAGTCTGACATTTTCGTTCTGGCCTCCTCAAACGGTTTCAACAATGAACATAGGGTGAGACAAAACATTTATTCCCGTCTTCTTAGAGCACGCCGACACGCACAGACGATGACGTCTGCCCTCCTGGTTCATACAGGTGGCGTACACACGTATGTATCTGCCTGCGTGAAACAGTCATACTGAAGAGGTTTGTGCTACCAGGAAGTAAAGGGTCACCGGATACGTCTGTGACGAGAGAATACGTATAAAAACTCGATGCACATATTTCTGCACGTGTGTGTATAGGTGTCGTTTCGCGTGGAACCGACTGTAGGGGCGCACGCTTATGCAAGTATACATATATATATATACATATATATGTATAGTTAGATCTAGTTCTTGATGCGTTTGCACCCACTTATATGTGTGTATACATATATATGTCTTCGGCTCAGCAAGCTGCACTACTCATACGGTGATGTAGTGTCACTCTAGTGACGCACGTTGACTGCAGTTACTCACCGGACAATGTTCTGGATAAGTGGTTTTCTTTACGTTTCGGAAGCAGGTAACGCCAGGTGGTGCCTGTACAATAGCAACGCTCATTTGTGCATAGTTGTGTAGCCGTACATATATATATATATATATTATGTGAGTCCCTACCTCTTGCAGGTGTATTGATATACGCGGTTTACGTAGCTTTGCACATAGCTGGACGTTGAAAAATATGTGCTTCATGTCTCAGAGGTCCAAGAGACGTGGAAGATCTGTGAGTGCATGGATACGTCCACCTGTATATGCGCTACCTGCAGACGCTAGTGTCGACAAGATGGTACAAGTGATACAGCAGAATCAAGGTGCAGAAATGTTGCTTGAGGTTTACTTCTGTTGCTGCCAAAACCCTTCGCGGACTAGAGCATCGTCAATTCCGCGATACGTGGTGTCCAAGAAACTAAGAAGCGTAAACTGTAGCTTCGCTTAATGTGTGGGTGCTACAAACTCTTCCACATTTTTCAAGAAAGCAAGAGTGTACACATTCGGCAACAGACACCTCACAGCCGACGTTGAAAAAGCAGCACTAAGTCCAGGTGTTCGCACAGAGACATCCGCTCAGGGAAAAACAATCGTACTCCGCCAAAAACAGTGATTACAACTACGCCTTAAATTATGACCGGACGTCGCCTGCGGACACCCGGGGAGTAATTCTGCTACTCAAATCGTTTCGGTGGAACAAGTGTACTGTCAAGAATGGCTTCAACATGTGTATCCAGGAAGGTGATGAGTCGTGCAAAAATAATGTATCGTCAAGCCGTTAGACTCGAACGTGTAGCGCACCATGTTATTGACACGCATATTTGTGCGTCCACAGTTACGTTACTGTGTAAATTCAGAAGCATCGTCTAGCTTCCGCTTTGCAAGTGTTTTGACGCACCTGAATACATTGCTCAGAGAGCAGTCTGTGACTTACGGCGTGGTGTTTCCTGCCTGTGCCCGTTGAAGAACTAACGGGCGAAATTCTCGCAGTTGTCCGATGCTTTCAGAAAGATCAGCCTTTCGCAGGTGCATCCGTATCGCTCCGTACTAGTTAACTTCAAAAAGAAAGTTCGGCCACGGTTGACACGACACCGCCATGTGTCAGGTGTTCGTATGAGGAAATTATAGTGTGTGCCTGATCCTTCGTTTCCTTCACCACTTTTCAGCCGCCTTCGACGTACTGCAGAGTTTGTACCCTGCTTAAATGGCAAGCTACGGATTGAAGGAGACGTCAAACGGTACCCGGAAAGGAAAGCTGTTTCGTATATTGAGGTGCACGCAAAATGCTCAGGAAGAGCAAGGTGCTATAGTGGCAGCAGAATGCTCCTCGCTCAAAATGTGCAACACATTGGATAGGCGGGCTTGAGTTTCCCCGTTTTCTGAAGAAGACATTCGGCTGGACAGAAGAAGTTGGTGAAGTTTTGCTCCAGTCGCTTCCGCTGCAATGGGAGGTTCACACACGTGCACGCCTGTACGAAAGTTGAATCGATGAGTGTATGTATATAGATGTTGCTGTACGTCGATACTATATGACCCACCACATTTGAAACATGGTAACTAGGACTCCACCTTGAGTACCGCTTAGGGTTGTGCCTGAACACGCTGACAGAATTACAGAACGAAAGCACTCCAGCATGCCGTCTGACACGAGAAGCTGTAAACTGGTAAGCGCTTTCACATGACTACCGATACACGTAATCAAGGTTTTCGCACACTCCAGTGTCTCCGTTCCCCTGGAGCAAGCAAAAGTGTTGGGCGTCGTCGAATCGAACAGAGTACCAAGGTACTTTTCTCAAGCCTCAGTGGACGTTTCTTTCACGAAGGGTGTCTCGCAGGCGATAAGTTTGGGCAGCAGGTAATTACGTCTCTATGACTTCGTCAGGTCCACCAGGTTTCCCAGCCTGTATGTTGTTTCGAATTCTGTGCCTTCGAAAGATGAGTCAGGCGGATGTGACAAATAAGCAACGAGATATCTTTCGATTTGACTTACCTGTGGGGTGCTTCTCAAGGAATACTTCGCTCTTGACGCAGGTAGAGGGTCTAGCGCTCTCTTCCGTCTACCCCAAATAGAGGAGGCCATCTGGAGTAACCAGGCTACAGCCTGGCGTTCGCTGTGTACGATCGCTGCGACTTCGTACACAGCCGCAATCAAAGACTTCGTCTTCCCTCGTCTATCACGCTGAGGAGACTACCGTTTTCCAGAGTTTATCCTCTGGCATATACATGAAGGGAGAAGATACGTATTCTGGCAAAAGGCGTTTGCCAGCTGCAGTACAGTAGGAGGCAGATGCGTAATTCTTCTGCTCAAGTATGGCGGCTTCGATGCAATGCACAACTTGTGTTGTCTGAATTGCGGGGCTGTCTGCATTACTTGGTGTGTTTGTGTGTGTGTGTGTGTGTGTGTGTGTGTGTGTGCGTGTGGGTGGGTGGGTATGTGTGTACGTGTGTGTGTACGTGTGTGTGTACGTGGGTGCACGTGCATGTATTTGCAGGTAGGAATGTCCGCAGACAGGCCTGTAGATATCTATTTTCTGAAACCATAGTGTTCACGGAGAGTCGGGTGTCTTTCGAGCAGGTGTATTACAGCTTCCGAACATATGTGCTCGTCGTTCCAACATGGCTGCTTCACGCCGCGACTTATTCCAAACTCCTGGTTGATGGTGGGCATAACTGCAGAATATATTTTGGAGAATAACCTACAAGGAGGTAAGCGATTGGGAACAGCAAATGCGACTAGAACTATGGAACAGTAGACGGACAGAAGGCGCTGCAAGCAACCACAAAAATACCAAGAGATAACACTTCATCCATTGCTGTACGCTGCCAACGTTCCGGAATTGATTCTTTACAGAAATGTCTTCCTTGGTTCGCATCTGTGTCTCGCACAACAACAGTAGATGGCAAGAACTACAGTGCAGAACATGTGTAGGGTGCTGTCAGTGTTTCACGTAGCTACTTTTCCAACATAATATTTTAACGCGGACGTAGGCATTTGCTTTGGAGAAAATTTGGTCCGACTGCCACTTGACGACAAATACGATGTTGACGTTTGTACTTATTTAATTCTCCATGGGAAGCCGTCATTTGTCCGGGTCCGCCTGCCGAAGAACACTCCACTTTACACAACTCTATTCTTCAACGAAAGGTAAAGATTTTTTTCCGCCAGCCTTGAGTACTTCCACTATCCTAAACAATGACGGGAAAAACCCGGCCTTTTTCTGGTTCCCTTCCTTCTCACTTCCCAAAAGAGCACCTCGCTGTGGCTGCAACGTCGCTACGTTCGCCAACCCTCTGGCCATGAGTTACAGATGGATTCACACAGGTGAAAAAATCTGTATACGGAAAGAACTGTCTTCCGTGACAATTGACACTTTTTACCCGTGTGGTCTGGCAGTGATGTCGATTCACCGACCAGACGCTTTGAACGCAATAAATCAGCAGCTTTTGACAGAGCTGATCCGATGTGTAACAGAGGTAAATGGCACTTCGAGCATTCGTGCGCTTATTATCCGCTCTGACGTGCCCCGAGCTTTCTCAGTTGGCGCCGACTTGAAAGAACGGGATGAAATGACTCCAGGAGAAGCCAGAAACTTTGTCTCCGAGCTACGGTAGGTGCAGGGTGAAAACGTTGAGAAGAAGCAGCATGCCTTCTAAAAGCTTCTGGTACGTGCAGTACCCTCGGATCGAACAGGACCGTACACGAATACGAATTGCGCACAGGGAAGGAGAGCAGTCAAGGTACAGAAAGTTGTGAGGGATTTCCAACGTTGTGGACGTCTTAGAGTAATTTAAGATTATTGCTTCGAACTTGTTAGAAAGTGAGCTGCGTCCTGAGTAGACAGCCCATGAGATCGGTGTGCTTGCAAGTAATACAAGCCTAAAAATGTGGATGACGCACCTGTACGTTGCAAGTCCTCGAACGGGAAGAAGATGTGCGAGTGTACCTCTCAGTAATTATATGGTGCCTGATCGTGGGAAGGAGGTCAATTCTAGAGGCACCACTGAGAGGGTAAGGACATAGGAGATAGTCACAGAGACGTGAACGCTTTGCGCTGCTTCACTCTGAACATGCCATCTCCCCTGCGTCTCTTTTCTTCTTGAAGTGCCCGCCGTCTTTCTGTTCATTGAGTCTGAACCCACGAACCTCCCTCTCTGCGTTTGCAAGCGCCTTCGTACCCTGCACTGTGGATGCTGGGACTGCAGCCTTTGTTTTCAGCATCTCGCAGACCTTCGTGTGCCAACCATATCCTGCCTGCATGGTGCTGTGCTGGGCGGGGGACTAGAGCTTGCGTTAGCAACGGATTTCCGCGTGGCCTCTGTAAGGCGTCGTTTACTTCATCAACCAGATTCACCCTCGACTTTTCTGTCCAGCAGCTCTGTCGACACCAGAGTTATTCGTTCGTCGCCGTGTGCTTCTCCTCTTGGAGCGCGTGAACCACCTGCGTGTGGTGCAGACAGTCTTGATCGTCTCAAGTTGGGCGGCTCACACGAGCAACCTTGCTTCAACTCAGGGAGAGAACACACGTGCGATGGAGGCAGGCCTACCAAGCAGGTACTTCGAGGGTATCAAAGTGCGCTACACAGCACAAGCGCGCCGAACCCCGAAAACCTCCCTGATGAGCAAACAGGAACGCTCACAAACGGTGAGCTTGTGAGCTTGTCACTTATTTTGACAACACACTTAAGGTAGAAGTCGTAGAATGAACGGCGCGCATACAACAGCGCATTTGTCAGTCAGATGCAAAGCAAGCATGTAGCCTCCAACAGTCTCACACTATGGCAGGCCAGTACAGAGGCTGGTGCGCTTCTGTGTGTCAACAGTGAGGCCTACTGTACGTGCAGCGTGAGCAACATGGTGGAATGCGCCTATTTCCGGCATATCCCGTTCGGCAGTTCAGAAGAAAAAGCAGAACGTAGAGGGAAAATAGAAGAAACGGACGTGTGATCTCCTGCGTTCCAAGACGCACCCGTTTATCTACGTCTGTCCTGTCTTACCACCAAATTATTTAACATTTGTCTACGTCTGCAGGAAGGAATCCTTCTAGCAGTGAATCGGAGGAGTGCTGGTCATCTTTGGTAGTGGGCTTTCCAGAAGCTTCCTTGGGAATTCTTCCCGGCGCAGGAGGTACCCAGCGCCTGTGGAGAGTCATCGGTTTCCAGAAAGCCCTTTTTCTAACATTGACCGCTGCGCGACTGAGAGGCGTGCAAGTAGCTGAGTGGGGGCTCGTCGACCTGATGGCCGGTTTCAACGAAGAAAAAGTGAATACCCTCTGGCAGTCTAAGGACAGAAAAGCAAAAGAAACGGAAGTAATGGAAGACTTCACCGCCTGGGTCATTACAGAAGTCCAAGACACGTCTCGTCGCGAAGACGTACAACGAAGAAAACCAGGGGAAAGTGGAACCGCATGCCTTCAACTGTGTAACGAAGGAGATCGTTTTGTCGATGGAGACGAGGAATCCCATGAGGTATCACGCATTTGCAACGGGACAGAGGCAAAGGCTGCGGCTGAGGGAGGGCGGGGAAGTAGCAGGGAAACTGCGGGGCACGGCAAAAAGCGGAGTATGAGAATGGCAGATGACGCGGTAGCATGGGAGTGTAGAGATGCTTTTCGAGTGGGAATCGAGTTGGCCTATCGCCTACTTCAGATGGGTCCCCTAGCCGTGAAAGCGGCAAAAGCGGCAGTAAAACAAGGGTTAGACCTCTCGGTGGAGAACGGCTTGAGGTGCGAAGCGGAAGCGTATGACAGTATTTTGCATACCAAAGATAGACGGGAGGGGCTGAAGGCGTTCAAAGAGAAACGCAGTGCAAACTTCAAAGGAGAGTGACACCTACTCCCGTAGATGAAGTGGACGCTCACCGCTGACGGAGAGAAGTTGCTGAAGGGCGGACTTCTGCAGAGACAGGTGGTTGCAGAGGTATCGAATCCGTAAGCGACCTGTGCACGTACAAATAGTACGAGTGGCTCAAATTTACTACTGCATGCTTGCGTACTATCAGCCAACAACGTTTGTGCGGGGAAGCGCGATAAAAGTGAACGTTGAGGATCTGGGCGTGTATTCACAATATAGAGCGGAGATCAAAAGCTCTGTAGAGTCCCTGCAAGCTGGCTGTAATGGATATGTGCACGTGTTACGCACTCCGTGAGTGCCTGGTTTGCGCGCTTCTGAAGCGAGCGCTCGGATGTTTAGTGAGCAGCAGCTGGATGTATTGCAGCGCAGGATATGCTGAATATCAGTGTGGGTTTAACGACCTGGTGAGGTTGGACATAGGTTCAACTGGTGTGCGTCCGCACTTCCATTGGCGGCAGTTGGGTGCATTTATCTGCCGCGTGCTAAGTGGGAAAAACCATGAGGTGGGAGGGAGGAGTTTCGAAAGGCCGACTGACTAGCATGGACAAAACAATGAGGGGACATAAAGCGGTGAAATTCAGATATGACTGCACTGTGCAGCGGACAGCCTCTGTAGACTTTTATGCAAGTTGAGATGTTCAGGACGCTTTACTGATCGGGTCTTCGACAAAAACTAGCTCAATCTCTTGAGACGGTCAGACTGTCACGAGCTGTGCTATTATGTTTCCGACTTTCGTACTCGAAGCGCTTCAGTGTAGCTAGTGTGTGTACACGATAATGGTGTTAACACTCTTCTGTTTACATCATTTAGATATACAGAGGTATATATGTACACACGTGTGGATAGTAAAAGAGGAGCGCAGACGTTTCTGGTTTCTAAGACACCTCGACGAACCGCTACGTAGTCTGACACGCTAACGATCCAGGTGGATCGACCTGCTTTCAGCAGCTTTTTACTTACGATTCTCTGTACCACCTCCCCTGCGCCAGCCGTGATACGCCAGATTGTCTGCAGTGCCCATAGCGCATGAACAAAGCGCAGCACCTATTGCGTGCCTGCTCTGGAGCGTGCAGGGACGTGGCACAAGTATGTTATTGCGACTTCCAAGAGTTCCTGAATCGCCATTCTAATGTCTTGCAAATATGGTTCTACGGCGGTAGAACAGCTCCTACTTCTGCCTGTAATAAGAGAAAACCTTTTTTTCTTGGGGTAGTCTTGCACAGATAGACGATGGCATGGCACTATTTCGCGTAGGCATATACATCGATACCGCGGATCAATGTGTGAGTGCCGGAAGCTCCTAAATAATGCCAGCAACCTTATCAACGGGTTGTGTGCCATTAGTACCCGAAGGCCCTGTTGCTACTGCTGCACTCCGTTGTATCGCTTCGACTGCTCCGTTGAAGAGAGTTGCTGTTGCGTATGTAAGGTTTCGCTCACGCAGCTTTTCTGCTGCTAAAAGTCGACAAACCAAGATGGATGTGGCCATTCTGAGGACGTTCAGAACCTCAAATCCGTCTTGTGGGTGAAGGCGCCCAAGACGTGTACCGCAGGTGTTTACTTCTTTAAATAAAGTCTTTAGTCGTCTGCAGGACTGAAAGATATAAACATACATATATATATATATATATACATATGTACAGCAACGGGGAAGAATGTGATGGACACATACACATATACAAATATATATGTTTATATTTATGTACACGACAGTCGTCACAGCTTCATAAAGCAGCACGCGCAAAGCGGCTGTCACGCGAAAAAAAGTAAATGTTGGTCTCATGCCACGCAAAAAGGGAAATGTGGGTTTCCTGTATATGTGTGTCCGCATATGTGCCAAATACATTACGTGGATACACAGCTTCAAACTATTTATGCGTACATGTATATAGTGACACTGACCACAAGTGACACCGTTTGTATGTTGCACCGGTATACAACATGCGCTAGTGGTCGCTGAGAGCAAAATACTGTATCAGAAGGACGACAGGAATGCAGACTAAATCATGCGGCTCTCGTCGACTCCTTATCAAGGTACCTCTTTTCGATTCTCTTCCATCGCGCACTTCATTTTGCCATTTACTGTCACGTGTGGCTCTCCCTAAAGTGGCTTCACGCCTACACTGACCAAATGCAACGTCGTACTCGGCAAAAACATACGTGGGCAGAAAGACAATTTGTCTTTCAACGCCCGCTGAAAATACGTACCGTCACCTCCCTGCTTGCTTCGCAGGTACTCCTCAGCCGTCGTGTTGCTTTACCTGCAACTGTCGCTGCAACACCTAGTGCTGTAGCCTTTGACTTCTGCGGAGAAACCAACCCTCTTCTTGGCTTTGTAACAAGTGAAATACTGTGGACCTCCGCGACGCCCAGTTCCTCCAGCTCGGTGTGACTTTTGCTTTCACGACATTTGTGTTGTTGGTCTTACTGTACTTCTTCGCAGCTGTCCCCCTGGCAGCACCTCACTCCCGTCGGTCACATTAAACTAATAAGATGGCAGCATGGCTAGTAAGCCGGCGTTCGCTTGAAGTCTTTATTAAGAAACGTCAGTGCGTACGTGCTTCTGCCCGGCCTCTCGTCCTCGTGTACTAAGTGAAAATGCGTTAGCGACTTGGAGACTACATAGCACCGAAAACAGTGCTGCCAAGATGCCTTTCCACTCAAACGTCGCTGCGCAGTAGATGTGCTCCGCAGATACATTTTCAGTTTTGCTGCCGGTTAAACGATAAGCACGTAGAAGAAAATATCGTATTTTCTTGGTGTGAATATAACTATGCGCTCTACCGACTGACGTGAAGTGGTGTAACGATTTTTTCTGGTTTCTTCTCTGTAGGTAGAGATACCCACATCTGACGGCTGTGAAACGCACACACATCTGTGCGACACACAGCGCTCTCTACGTTGACTCATTAGAAGCTCCTGCTGGAGCTGCGCCGGCCTGCGTTGCTTGTCTCCTTCAAGTGCTTCTCCTCGCTGCTGCAGCTGCTCAACAGTAGAACCTGCACCTCCCTGCCAAAGATTTCCCTACCAAGCCTGCTGTTTCCGCCAGTGGTGCACCGAGGGGCACGAGGCCTTTTTCTTTCCTCTTCCTTTTTCTCCTCTTCTGCTGCCGGTAGATGGCCACAAGCTCGCAGCGCATGCAGTAAATGTTGCATAACAGGACAGCAGCTACCGCAGTGGTAATTTCTTGTTTCATTTCGAACGTGTGACGCTGTTTCGCATGGAGCAGTTGAGCAGCTGCTGCCGACGCGTGTCCACGACCCCTGTGCCATCAATCCCATGTACATCTATATACACATATATAGAGATGTGCACGCAGCAATTGTTGACACGCTGTTTTCAACTATTTTTCACGCTCAGCTTGAGACGCCGTATGCTTTCCGGCGGGTGTCTACGTGATGAAGAAAAGAGTGCTGGCACAGTCCACGTCCCCGCTTTTTTCTATCGTATCGGCTGCGTCTGTCTGCGCGTCTGCCGCTGCTCCTTCTCGAAGGATTCTGAGCGCGAGTAGCCTTTCGGCTAAACTCAAGCACCACAGTTTCACTTTTAGACGCAGTAGTAGCCAGTAACGCTGCAGAAAAACCAGCCGCACACACCAGCATCCCAATGTGGCAGCCGCGGCGGCGTGCACACGTATCTCCTCATAGCGTTACACCGCTACAACCCATACAAACGCGTCGTTTGTTACCGTAACTAGACCTGTAGTACGTGTACAACACATAGTCGCGTCCCCACCCCCTAGGGCGTATACACGCATGGACAGCAGCGCAAATCGAGACAGCGAGAGGGCTCTGCCGTTTATAGTTACATAGTCACGTTGCAGCACGCGTGCTTTTCTGCAAGCAACAGGGCCACCAGAAAGGGGCAGACTGCAGCGTCACCACCCGACAGAAATGCGGTGCCGCGCGACGAGACTACTTTCTCTTAAAACGAATTTCTTTGTCCTTACACACCGAGAAACGACTTCCGCAAGAGGCTAAGACAGAAGCGCAGGCCCTCTTCGTAAATTCTACGAAAGCAAGACAGAAAGAACAAGGACTACAAGGAGAAGGAAACCAACACACGCCGTCTCAGCACCGCGTGAGTGCGCAAGAAAAACCTAGGCGCAATCTCCCGTCATCGCCGCTGCTCACTCGCTGACCGGGTGGCATCTTTGTCTCTCTCACGCTCTCTCAATTAAACGTCTGTGCGGACACATGCTGCCCTATCTCTATACATATATATATATGTATTTATATGTGTATACATATATGTATTTGAGAGGTAGATGTGTATATGCACGTTCGTCTCGTTCGCATTTCTACTACACAAATGTGCAGGCGTGAACAGCCACACTTGTGCCTTTGCCTCGCTCCGGCTCTCTGTGTCTCTCACTTTCCACGATTGCAGAGACACGCATGTACGTGCAGCGCCGCCCACCAGCACTTCTCATAAAAAGTCGAGTCACATACTTTGAAGACAGAGAAGCGGTGGGTGGAGCGCTCTTCCTGCGCAACGCACTCCAAGGAACCCCGGGCCAGCGGTATGAGAGCCAGCGCCTCATCAAGCCCGAGTTTTGCTTGAGCGGACCGCAGCTGCAGCACATAGACGCACAGGCGATCCCCACACGTTTTTTCCTGCACGTCGGTTGTCTTCGAAGTACGGCAAAAATTAATCAGCCTCCTCAAACGTACGAAGCGCAGGTTCCCCCTCCAGACGCACACAGACACGACTGTTTCTCTGTAGGGGCGTCCACGCCCGCACACACCTACATGCGGACGCCTCTATGTGACAGTATCTCCATATATTTCTGCAGTGTCCAGAAAAAGAAAAGAAGGACAACAGCAACGCGACGCGCTAGCTGCTTCCGCATGAAAGAAGATGGACGTGCGCCCCAGGTGAGAGCGCGTGCGTGTCAGGCAGACCCGAGGAAGCAGCAACGACGAAAAACCTCCGCGTCCCAGAGCAGTGCCTGCAGAAGGTTGGATACGTCACTCAGACGAATTTCTCCGCGTCCCACTCCCCGTTCTGTCCACAGCAATTTCGGCCTGATGCCCTCACCCCCCCAGACCCTCCTTTAACACAACAACAAGACACAGGGTACGCCCATAGGTACATACACACACGCATACATAGATACGGACGCATGCGAAGAAATATGGGAAAAATTCACGTGTGTGCATGGGAGCGTCACTGACAGAAGCGACGGCACGCGTAACTGCTGCAGAGTGGTGCGGAACCGGCTTCGTGGAGACACATCGGGTCCTTCGTCTCTCCAGTCGAGAGCGATCTAGCTAGGATTGCTTCTTCATAACAACACGGAACGCAGCGGCATTAATTTACGTCCGCACGCCTATACATATATACAGATGTGTAGACACTTAAGGCGACTTGTTAGGGTTGGAGCCCGCAGGCTCTCCTCTGGTTCTTTTGTTGCTGATATTCGTCTGTGTGTAGCGCACAACAGCCGCACTGACGCGAGCAAACTCAACCCCTGCTCCCCTACACACAGATATATCGACATGCTTACACAGAGAGACAGAGAGGGGAAGGTCAAGCGGCTGACTGCCGGTATATCGACATGTATACACAAGAAGACAGAGGGGCAAGGGCGGGAAAGGCAAGCGGGTAACTGCTGGTGAGACACACGTGTGTCCCTTACTCATGAAAAAGGAGGGGAGACCGTAGCTGGGTGGAGGTGCGTCTAGTTGCACATATGCCAAGGTAAAAGGGGGGTCGCGGGAAGAGACACCGATGTACGGATGAATCACAGCCTCCTTTTGCCCGGAACTTTTTATATTTCAACAGAAACACAACGGACACCCGTCCCGTCGGACAGACGTGTGCGCATTCGCGCGTACGCATGGTGGCCGTCTCCCGATCGATCCGGACCCGCAGCTTCCGTTCATAAACATGCGTACAACTCGGGTACGTATGTGTTGACACGTAGGAGCTTGCAGCTGCTTCGGCTTGCACTTCGCAACGAGGAAGGAGTCGCACGCACATGCAAAAAACTACGCTCATATACATATTTGGTGCTTAAGAGGGGTAACATAGACTACTTATGCGTGTAGATACACATACGCATGCATACACGTATTTGTGTGTGTCTACATATATATACATGTATATATATATGGGTAGGTGTGTATATGTTATGTATCACGGTGACTGGGCAAGAGACAAACCCACGTATATGCGTATTCGTATGGATATACAGAAATATTTGTGTGTGTTTGTGGCGCTTGTGCAGCTTCGCTCACGAGGTCATTTGTTTTGACAAGAAGAACGAACTCCCTCGGGACGGACTGCAATACTTCCGTAATGCGCGTAAAGTACTCCGGAAACGACTCTCGCAGCAGCTGTGCCTCCCTGAGCAGCAGCAGTGGCAGCAGCAGCAGCAGTACCGGAAGCAACAGCAGCAGCAAACCGCTTGGGGCACAGAGGAGGGGTAGTGGCCCCAGCAGCGGCACACGCACACACCAAGGAGAACAACAGCAACAGCGGAACTCCGAAAGGGCAACAGCCGCAGCAGGTGGCTCCACCAAGACAGCAACAGCAGCGCAGCAGCAGCAGTTGAGCAGCAGCAACGTGACGGCAGCGGCCCCCAAGGATAAAACGGTGGACGCACAGAGGAATTCAAAGGGCAGATGCAGCAGAAACGCAACAGCAAAATATGGAGAGCAGAAAGACGGTAAGAGAGAAGCAGACAACGGAGGAGAGAGAGGGACAGACACATACAGAAAAAGATAGAAATGTAGCAGCAGCAGCAACAGCAGCATACCAGAGGACACATATATACATATATATATATATGTGTATTTATTACAAGTAGAGAGACAGAAACAGAGTGAGGAAAACAAAAAGAGGGAGACAGCCACACATCGAATAAGTGCGTAGACGGGTGTAAGCGAAGCAGGTGGGCACGCACGAGCGAGCGCGCATACTTTCCTCACGGACACTGTACACATTAAATATACCTATATATACATATATATATATACGTATATACACATATGTCGGGTCGCTGTTTATAAGTACATTTGGACATCAATGCGTACGTATACGTCTCTGTGTATGTACTTGTATATATATATATATATATATATATGCAGACGTAGAGAAATATACAGATACACGTCTACATATGAGTTTGAAGACGAGAGCGGCGACACTTGGGAAGTAAGAGGAAGAAAAAAGTATTTCCGCGTACTCGGCAGACTTCCGCGAAGACGCTATTCCTCCAGCAAGGCTGCACAGCAGCAGAAGCCACATGCCACAGGAGCGCACATATATATATATATATATATATATATATATATATA
>KL647297.1:3132746-3159487 GCA_000727475.1 Sarcocystis neurona
ACATATATATATATATATATATATATATATATATATATTATAGACACAGATGCGACAGGAAGGAATTCCATACACAAACTTACAGAGAGAGACCTGCGAATACATCTAAATAAAAACAAACGCAAATACACATATGCAGAATATACACCACACATCTACACATATATACATATACATATGCATGCATATGTATATGCTGGTATGCATATGTATAGGTATGAGTTCGTACTCGTATATCGCAGCCGACGCAAACGAGTCCCCCACGTATGTATGTATCTGTATGGGTACAAACATATATATGTGTATATATAAATATATATATATTCGTATGTAGTTATATACGTATGAGCGTGTACGCATATGTACCTATATGCGTGTGTATACCGATGTGTATGTACATATGCTTGTGGATACACGTACGTGTGTATGTGTGTAAACATATACATATATACACATCGCAGAGAAGACTGAAGACGCAGGCACACACCAGAATTTGATAATAAGGGCACCACTGCAGGACATACAAATTCTTCTTCGCCCACATATATATATATATATATACACCACATATATATATATATACACCACATATATATATATATATACACACACATATCACATATATACGTATGTGTGCCCAGGCACACATCTCTGAGCCTTCATCTTTCTCTGTCTCTTCCTCTGTCTCTCTTTGTCCCGCCTGGTGGCTTCCTCCTTCATGTGCAGACAACTGTACATATATTCCGACTTTTTATGCGTAGATATCTGTGTCTCTGTGTCTCTTTTTCTTTGTACTTGACGCGGAGAGAACTCGTGTGGTACTTCTTCAGCAGAGAAATAGGCACATACCTCGCTTCCGATCGCAAGGTAAGGATCACCTGCAGCAGACTGGCCAACTTCTCGCAGCCAAAATAACGACAGCAAGCATTTGCGTCTTCCCGTCTCCCCCGCAGAACAGCAAGCCACAGCCGGGCATACTGCGCTCGAAAAGTCTCGCTCAGTTCGCAGTATAAGCCGTGATCCAGCACAGATAGCCGCAGCACCCGTCGCCGCTTTTGTTGACTACTGCTGCTGCTGCTGGCCCTCCTTCTTCTCTCTATGCCACCAATACTGATGCTGCACCCGGTGCTGCTGCTGCTGTCCACGCTGCTGCTGCTGGTCGCACGACTGCTGTCTCTGCCGTCTCCACTCTTGTTGCTGCTGCTGTTCAAGTTGCCGCTGATTCGACGACTGTCGCTATCTCCGGCGGACCCGTTGCTGCCGAAGGCAGCGTCACCGCTTCGGTTGCTGGTCTCCTCAACGTTGGAACGCCCCTCATATGCGACATTCTTGACGCTGCAGCTGCTGCTATCTGTACTTCTGCTGCTGCTCGTAGAGCTCCTGCCACCGCCGCTGGTCCACCTGCTGCTGCTGCTCCTGCTGTTTGGCATAGAAACTCCTTCATCGCTGTTCTTCTCTTCTGCCACTCCTGCTGCTGTCGCTGCTGCAGCTGGCGCCGCGACGGCGTGGACCAGTGGCTCACGGCTACTGCCCCGCCGCCACGCTGCTGGCGCTGCGTCTGGTTGCTCCTGCTGCTGCTGCTCTTGCTCTGGTGGACAGAGGTAGACCAGCAGGTTGCCCGGGTGGGGGTCGGCATGTACGAACCCCTCGCGAAATATAAGGATCTCGTACAGGCGATGAAGCCCAGCAGCAACAGCAAGCGGATGGATATCTGTTGCCCGCACAAACACCAGCAGAAAAGGCAGCGTGGAAGAAGAAACAGGTAGTAAAAAAGAGAAATACACAAGCAACAACACCATCGGTCTAAAATATTATTGTCGGACATGCATGCATGCACACACTCAAATACAGTCGTATGTATATATATATATATTATGCACACATAAATACATGTATGAAGAGGGAGAGAGGGATAAGGACGGACACATAAGAAGGAAACTCGCGAATATATATATATATATATACATCTATACATGTATATGCATATACATATATGTATATGTGTGGGCATCTAGAAACATATGTAGATATGAACAGGCACACACACATGTGTTGTATGTATGTATGTATATATATATATATATATTGAAACATGTTCGTATTTATGTGTAGTAGATATAAATGAATATAGATATGGACAGGCACATATATATATATATACATGTATACGTACATATTCTCTTATGTGTGTATATAAATATGTGTATGTGGCAGATATAAATGGACATAGCTATGGGTAGGCACACACAAACACATGTGTGTGTATACGTATGTATACATATATGTACGCATTTTCTCATATATGTATATATATGTATATAGACACGCAGAGAATTATGGACCAAAATTTCTAGCAGTGCGTAATCAAATATGTGGACTGCGTTTATGGCTAGCAAGCATCTGCAGCAATGTTCGGTACTACTAAGCAGCAGGTACGGCGACAACTCGACGAGCAGCAACAGCCGGGCAGCTGCGGCAGCTCCGCAAATGCAGGACGACGGCCCTTCGCCGCGAGAGTCCGTTGCCGCCTACAAGTGCATGCAGATAAATAATTTACTGCGTTAGATTACTCTGTCTTCTCCCATAAATACAGAGATATTCGTACTATCCCATTAGCAAAGCAGACCGAGTCGTGTTGCCTGCAGCAGGCTTCCGCGGTCGACGTGCGGGCTCTTGGTGCTGCAGCAACCTCTCCCGCTTCTGCTCTTCGATCGCTCTTGCTGCTGCTCTCCTATCGTCCTGCTGCTGCTGACATAACGATACTGGGCAACTCGTATAAGGCTGCTGCTGTTGCAGCGATGCGGCCGCTACTCTTGTGAGACCGCCGCTGATGCTCCGATGTTGCTGCTCATGGTTGTCCATAGCTGCTGTTTTCTTGTGGCAGCCACACGTGTTGCTCTTGCCGCGGTGCTACCAAAGCTACAGCTACCCACGTGGCTGCTACCGAGGAGCCTGGTGCTCCCGCTTCTCCTACGGTTGACGCTTCTGACTGCTGCCTGTTGCTGCAGTTTCACCTAAGGCTCCTCCTCATATTGCTGCCACTGCTTCTCCTGCCTGGACTACTTCTAATGCCGCTCGGCTGCTGCCTCCTGAGCGGATATCCGTCTGCTGCTTCCGCTGCTGCTGCTGCTTCCGCTGCTGTTGCTGCTTCCGCTGCTGTTGCTGCTTCCGCTGCTGTTGCTGCTTCCGCTGCTGTTGCTGCTTCCGCTGCTGTTGCTGCTTCCGCTGCTGTTGCTGCTTCCGCTGCTGTTGCTGCTTCCGCTGCTGTTGCTGCTTCCGCTGCTGTTGCTGCTTCCGTTGCTCCTGCTACTTCCGCTGCTGCCGCTGTTTCCGCTGCTGTTGCTTGCGCTGTTGCTGCTGCTTCCGCTGCTGCGGCTGCTGCGTCTACTTCTGGTGCTCTTCGTGTTTCTGTTTCCGCTGCGTCTTCTGATGCTGTTGCTGCTGCCGTTGCTGTTGCTGTTTCTGCTCTCCTAGGTAGCGCTTGCAGCTGCTATCAGTCGGTGTTGCTGCCGAGACATAAAGGAGAATCCCCTGCACCCTGCTGTCCAAGGACGACTTACGCTGCTGCTGTATGCCGGCAAGATCGTCGAGAGGGACGCCTTCGCAGCGCTCCATTACTATGACGCGAGGCGAACAGAGCCTTTTGACTACGGCAGGCACATGCAGCTGCACTTCATAGTCCTGAACAGGTGGTGCTGCTGCTGTTCTTCTGCCGGCGGCTGCTGTATTGCTTGCCGTCGCGGTCGTTTGGCTGCTGCTCGCTGCTGCTCTCGCTGCAGTACCGCCGCTGGTCTCAGCGCCGCGGCTCCTCCTCTCCCTTCTCTCCCCTACGCGTCGCAGCGGCTTCTCGGAAGGCTCGGACTGCTGCACCTGCTGCTGCGCTGCCTCCAGAGGCTGTTCGCGCTGTTCGTCAGGCTGCAGCTCTTGAAAGTGCAGCCGCTGTTCATGCCATGGGACCAATTCTTCCCCCTGCTGCTGCCGTTGCAGGTGTGCCAAAGCAGCTGCTCCTGCCGCAGCAGCAACTGCACGCCGCGCTGCCCGCGCTGCCGCTCTCTGGACCTCCTCTAAGATCGCGCTGCCGTGTTGCGGCTGCAAGTTCGGCGACTCGTCTTCGTAAGCGCCGTCGTGCTGCTGCTGTTGCTGCTGCTGTTGCTGCTGCTGCTGTTGCTGCTGCTGTTGCTGCTGCTGCTGTTGCTGCTGCTGCTGTTGGTGCTGCTGCTGTTGGTGCTGCTTGTTCTTCGTCAAAACAGCAGAAGATACGCAGCTCCTACCCACACTCCTTCCGGTCGCCTCTCTTTCATTTCTTGCTGACCGGGCTGCTTGCTGCTGCCCCTCTGGCGGATCTTCTGAAGCTGCCGAGTCTTTTGATTGCTGTGGAAAGGTCTGTTGCTGCTGGTGCCGTCTTTCCTGCGGCGTGCCTCGTCTCTGTGACTGCAACAGCAGCTGCTGCTGCTCGTGCACTCCCTGCTGCAGCAGCTGGCTCTGTCTTTCCTGCTGCTGCTGCTGCGGTTCATGAACTTCCTGCTGCACCAGCTGCGCCTGTCCCTGCTGCTGCTGCTCTTGTCCAGGCTCCAGTTGCTGGCGCGTTTGCGAAGGGTCCGGCTGCGCCTTCAACAGCTTCTCCACTTTGCTCCTGTCGCTGCTACGGTAGCGAGCGCGGAACGAGGCAAAGCGCTGGTAAAGTGACAGCAAGTGCAGCAGACTGTCGCAGAAGAAAGACTCCGAAGGAAGTGAATACTGCATAGGCGGATATTTACTCAGCACTTCCTTCAGCCGCTCTGCGTTTGCTGCTTCACGCAAAAAGTCCGTTTCCTGCGGCAGCTTCTCCTGAAGCAGCTCCACAATCCAGTTCAACCTATCAACAGCAGCAGTAATAACAGCAGCAGCGACAGCAGCACCGACAGTAGCAGCAAGAGCAGCAGCACCGACAGTAGCAGCAACAACAGCAGCAAGAGCAGCAGCAACAGCAGCAGCAACGACAGCAGCAACAACAACAGCAGCAACCACAGCAGCAGCAGCAACAGGAGCAGCACCAACAGCAGCACCAGCAACAGGAGTGGCAGCAACGGCAGCAGCAACAACAGCAGCAGCAACAACAGCAGCAGCAACAACAGCAGCAGCAACAACAGCACCAGCAGCAACAGCAGCAGCACCAGTGGCAGCAGACGTGCATGCAGACCCAGCGGTTGGAAAGCCAAAGGCAGCTGCACTGGCCCCGTCACTTGCCGGCACAACGGCGCGCCAGGGAAACAGGACTTCGACTGGCACTACTCAGAAAGACAGGAAGACGAGAGAAACAGAGAAAGGGAGACAAAAGAAAGGCGATAAAAGGATGGAAACGGACAGAAGGAGAAAGGAGGAAAGACGAGAAGCGTACAACTTTCCTTAGTAATGTCGGTTCAAAACGCACATACACATACATATAACATGAATACACCCATAAATGTATTTACATACAATCACATATATACATATATATACATAGACACCTATGTATTCTCTCTCTGCATATATACACAGACACTTATGTACTCTCTCTCTATCTCTCTCTATATATATACACAGCTGCCTATGTACTCTCTCTGTCTCTCTCTCTTTATATATATATACCGATATGTATGTCCTCTGGAGAATTGGGCTGCAGCGCAGAGAACTCGAATGCTAGACGGACAGCAGCGGTGGCGCATGCATCCGGATCGCTAGCTGCAAACAAGTGAAGAAAGTACCTCCCTGGCGCACTTCAGTGAACTCCTTTCCACTTATTCACACATACATACATATGTGGATCTATATACGTATACATATATACGTCTGTGAGTATGCGTATAAAGAGAAAGAGACATGGATAAATTTCCCTGATATTTAAGTGTCCACACACATATATACATACATACGTGTGTGCAAGTATCCGTACATAGAGGTAAAAGAATGGCTAGATTCCTTCTACGGGGCAGGGTACGGGAAAAGAAGACGGTGTGTGTTGAAGAAGAAAGGGGAGACTGCTGCTGCATGCGTTCGCGTGCAGCAGACTTCTTCCTTGCATAGCGAGCAACGACAAACGGAGGTCCTTTTTCTTCCGCTGCTACTGCTCTTCCTCTTCTCCTTCTTCGCTGTCCGCGCGGAACCGAGAAAGCGGGACGACGCGGGTGTACGTACACCCCACAGACAGGCAGCAGGTGACGACGAGACGAGCAGCTGCCGAGCGAAGCAGCAGCCGAAAAGAAAACGCGACTTACCGCCCACACACACAAACGTTCGTCGAGCAAAAGATCGCTAGCCGTTTTTGCTGCTGCTGCCGCTGCTGCTCGTGCTGCAGCTTACCGCACTTCTGGGAAGAAATACTCAGCCACCTGCTGCAAGACACATAGCGCCGCCGTGTCTACTCTGGCCAGCTCACATACTTCCAAGTGCTGGACCTTCACAGCAACAGGAAGCTCTGTCTCTGTTCCACGAAGGCGAGCCAGATGCACCTGCGCAAGAGACGCTGCAGACGCACAGCAGAAGCAGACCGCAGGGCGCAGAAAAAGAGAAGCTGGGACGCAGTGGCAGGGCGCGAGCGAAGGGGCGGGCAATGCAGGGCAGCGAAGACGCAGAAGCAGATGGGGAGAGAAGGAGCAGGAGACGCTGCAGCAGGAGAGCAAAAAACAGCAGCAGAACTTGTCAACACAGCAACAGCACGTCGAAGATGCCGCAACAAAAACAGAAGAAGCAGCAGCAGGACACCGACGTGCCAGCAGTGCGGTAGGAGTAGACGGCAGCGCAAACAAGTGAAGAGGAATAAATGAAGCTAGTCAGGCGTAGCAGCAGCACGTCTGATAGTAGCAAACGTACTTGACGAAGGATGCAGTAGCAGGGGACAGCAGCAGACACAACAGCAACAGCAGCGCATGAGGAGGATGTCGCACAACACAAGTGCGCGTGTCCAGCAGCAGGCGGGGGGGACGACTGCAGCAGCAGCAGCAAGAGCGAGAAATGCGGCCGGAACTCGCGGCTGCAGGTGGGAAAATAGGCAGTAGCAAAAGCAGCAGTCGTCCCGGCAGGTCGCGGCACCAGAGAGAGCAGCAGCAGCAGCAGGGTTGCGTCCCCACGGCGTCGTGTGTGCGCAGCGGGAGCTGCAGTGGGGCAGCTTCACGCGGAGAACCGCAAGAGCGGCAGCAGCAGCAGCGACAGAAAAAAGAAGTGTGGCGCGGCAGCAATCGCGAGCGAGAAGAGCAGCCGCAAGCCCAGCAGCACGTGTGCGGGCGCAGGTCAAAAGCGGGCAGGAAGTTTTAACGCAACACCAGCAGCAGCAAAAGAGAAGAAAAGCCGCCTCAAGGGTATCACAAGTCGGATGAAGGAAGCAGCAACCGGGACGGCGTCTCAGCCTGAGGCATATCAGAAGGGCACGAGGCACCCCACGGACAGGAGCACCGCAGCAGACGCAAGAAGATGAGCTCCCCGGCGAGCAGCAAAATACTCCCTCTCCCCAAAATTGGGGGAAATCATGCAAGCAGATGATGCGGCTGCAACAGCTGCCATCCCACCGATAAAGAAGAAGCCAAAACGCATGCAGCAGCAGCAGTCGGAACTGCAGAAAAGCGAGCACCAGCGAGTCCGCTCGAGAAGCAGCACAGAAAGCGGCCAAGCAGCACCCACCGTCGAAGACAGCAGCAGCAGCTCTGTCCTGAAGCAGCAGCAGCTCTTCGGGAGGAGAGGAAAACAGACAGAGAAAGGAAGGAAAAGGAAAAGAAGGACCGGGCCAGACAGAGACAGACAGAACGCGGAAGAACGCAGCAGTTCTCTGTGTAAGAGAAGCAGCTGTGCACGAAAACAGCAACAACTTTCGGCGGTGGAGAGGAGCAGCAGCGCAAGCGGAACTGCTGCGACGCAAAGAAGCTGCAGCACCACCACCTGCAGAAATATGAGGAAGGGAAGAGGCACGCGGCGGCGCAGCGTCAGTCACCAAGCGAGACATGCAGAGGACTCACTTGGCCGGCAGAAAAAATCTCTTCAGCAAACTCCTGGCACATGTAATAAACAACAGGAAGTCTACATCTCCACCCTTACATTTGTTCAGCCAGAAAGACACAAACTAGCGCAAACACATACATATAGGTATGGATAGACACGTACACATATATATATATATATATGTATACGTAAATGTATATACATATGTACCTCCACAAACACATATACATACATATATAGAGATATATGTATAGATATCGATGTCCACGCATACGTAAATACATATGTATGTATATATGTATATATATGGACACATATACGTAACTAGGTGTGTCTATATGTATATACGTATGTAAATGTATCTACATATATATATATAGGAGAATATTTGTGAGGCGGGTTCTGTGTATGAGTAGACGGAGATATGAGAGAAGACAGGACCCCGGTGCGTGTCCTTTGTATGGACGGACACGATACTCTGCCCAGCTCACTTTTATATACAACTCTACAACGAACTCTCCGTAAATATTCGAAGAGAAGAGGAAAGGGAAGACGACAGAAAGACATGCCAGCAGGCCAGCAATTCTCAGACGAGTTCATCAGACGAGCGATCAAAAAGCAGCCCACGTTAACGTCGTATGGCTGACCCCGGGCGCGGTGGCTGCTGCGAAGCGTGGAGGCAGCAGCGCCAGGAAGTCTTCGTCTGTCGGCGACAGTGCCCCACACGTAGTCGGGTGTACATACAGCAGACATGTACATATGTTTCTACGCGCCACTATATACACAGATGCGCATGCAGCGATAGAATATATATATATACGTGTGTGTGTATATACATATATGTACATATATATTTTCGCTTCTAAAAGAGTGAACAAACACATGGCAATATACACAGATATGTGTGGAGCGAGTATACATAGATATACATATAGATGTACACTCGCTTGTAAAGCAGGTGGACACATAGAAGCAGACCCACATATATGTGGACGCGCGTGCGCATGCGGGTGCATGGGCAAGAGCCGTTCAGTAGCAGCGGGTTGAGGACCCCGCTGCAGGCGTCCCGCGAAAGGAGCCGCGACAGCAGGTGGAGAAGGTTAAGAGGAAGAAGACTGCTGCGCACGAGCAGCAACAGAAGGCGCGTCGGAGGGCCACAGACACTCGCCTGGTTGGCAGCCAACACACTGCTGGAGCAACTTCAAGGGAGAAGAGAGACACACAAGCAGAGAAGCAATGA
This sequence comes from Sarcocystis neurona, assembly GCA_000727475.1. Classification (NCBI taxonomy): domain Eukaryota; phylum Apicomplexa; class Conoidasida; order Eucoccidiorida; family Sarcocystidae; genus Sarcocystis; species Sarcocystis neurona. The sequence continues at coordinate 3,141,937 of KL647297.1, forward strand.
ATCTCAAAAGTCTACAGACAGCAAAAGCAGATATTCATATATATGAAGTATTAACAACGTGCGTATATGCGCAGAAGACTCAAGGAAATTCTGTAGCATTACGTATATATATGTAAGGATAAAGAGAGGGAGGGCGATGGAGACATACGGGCAGCAGCGCCGTTGCAGTTATGTATGGACACGCATATATGCGGAGAGGTAGGACGTAAGGTGGAACAGGTAGAGAGACAAGGACCGAGAAACAACGGGTTTGGTGATTCATAGAAAGAGGACGATGTTTACTCGCTGTCCGAGAGGTCGCTGCTGCTGCTGTTCGTGCTTCGCATGTTTGTTTGTGGGGTGCGGACGGCGGCGCGCACTGCTGCTCGTGTTGCCGGGAAGCAGCAAGCGCATGCAGTTACCGTTGTTCTGCTGCCTTGGCGGCTTCCGCAGAGATACAGGAAATAGTCGCAAACTACTTGTGCTGCTGCGGGTGCTGCCGTGTAGAGTCAGGAAACGCATACACCGCCTCCCGCGACTACTATTCTTAGGTACCAGGAAGTCAGGTAACACAAGGCGCTGGTCCAGCCACTACTTCCGCAGGACTATGACGAGCAAGGCACTCACGCTGCTGCTGCTGCTGTTGCTGCTTGTGCTGCTCTTGCTGTTATAGCGGCTGCTGCTCTTGCTCTTGCTGCTGCTGCTGCTGCGGCTGTTTCTGCTGCTGCTGCTGTTGCCGCTGCTGCTGCTGGTGCTGCTGCTGCAGTGGCTGCTGCTGCCGCAGTGGCTGCTGCTGCCCGAGTGGTTGCTGCTGCTGCTGTTCTTCCTGCTGCTGCCGTTGGCGCTGCTGCGCAGACAAAGAGACGCGCGCCTACCTGAGCCGAGCGGCTGCGGATCAAATTCTACGAAGACGTCGTCGAGACTTTCTATTTTCCACTCCTTCTTCAAAACTTCTTCTACGTCGTCGATACTCGATCGCGGAGCCTGCGTCTGCATGCGTTCAACATAATATATCCACAATATTTACGCATGCAGATGTAGACACACGTCATGACGCACCAGCAGCAGCACTGCTGACCAGCCAATCTAGCAGCAGCAAGAGCAGCAGCACGGGTGAGCAGCCAGTCCAGCAGCAGCAGCACTGCTGAGGAGTCAGTCTAGCAGCAGTAGCACTGGTGAGGAGTCAATCTAGCAGCAGCAGCAGCAACAGAAGAATAAGCGGCAGAAAAGGCGCGGAATCAAGGGCTGGTAACTGCAGCATATGGCGTCACGGCGGCGAGCAGCAGGCGAAACAACGTCCTCGACTCGAGTAGCAGCAGCAGCAAAGCAGAAGAAAAAGAAGAGGAAGTGGCAGGAAAGAGTCCCAGCAGCAACACAGGTGTAGGGGAAACACCGAGGTCGGACGGCTGCAGGAGAAAAAGCCACGCCGATTGGCAAGCAGCGGCAGTTGATAAAGCCAGTGTCCGGGGCAGTGGCTACTTCCCCCAGCACCAGGACAGACATCACGGGAAGCGCATCAACCATGGCTGGGAGAGGGGGCGCATCACGCGGACAGGCAGCTCCAAGGCGCGAGTGTTTCCCCCCCCTCCGTAGCAGCAGCAGCAACAGCTGCAGCAGCAACAGCAGCAGCTGCAACAGCAGCAGCAGCAACAGCGGCAGCAGCAACAGCAGCAACATCCGCAGCAGCAGCGACAGCAGCAGCAGCGCATGCAGCTCTGGAAAAGATATACACAGCAGCGGCGGTTTCTCAGTAGCAGCAGCGTCAGCAAACACCCCTGCCGACGAGTGGCAACAGCAGCAGCAGCAGCAGACGACGACGGAGAACTTAGGCGCAGTCACTTTGATACCTGCAACACTGCGAGAGTTTCGGTGTAAGCAGGCGGCAGCAAATAAACCATGGCTGCTGCATGCTGTCCAAGCTTCACGTAGACTCCTCTGTTGGCAACCGCCAGCTGCAGCAGCCGCTGCGCGGCACGTCTGTGGCAACCTTCCATGTCAGCAGCCCCTGCAGCAGGAACAGGAGCAGCAGCAGCAGCGCATACACAAGCACCGGGCGGAAGAACATACAGCTCGGACGAGAGCAGACGCACAGCGTCCGTCTTTGCAGCAGAGCAGGCGGAGAGTGCTGCGAAGACGACAGGAATAAGAAGGAACATTCCTGCGCGGGAAGGAGAACTAGCAGCAGCAGGAGGAGCGGCATCAAAGAGAACACGTTGGCAGCAGCAGGAGCAGCAGCAGGAGCAGCAGCAGTAGCAGAAAAGAAATTCGGCGGCACAACGCAAAGCACGCCACATAACTCTGCTGCAGCTACGAATTCAAGCAGCAGCTGTCGACCTGTCTGGCGTGAAGAGCAGCGCAGCAACGCCGCCAGCAGCTTGAGACAAAGGACACCGAGAGAGCGGGCAATGGGAGGGGCAGCAGCAACACTCGCTTACCAAAGAGCAGGCGCCACACAGCAGCTGCAACGCTGGCGCAGTGACAGCAGCACCCACAAAAGAGGAGAAGAGGAAGGACGGGGAGAAGAAAGGAGAAGAAAAGAGAGAAGTACAGGCAGTCACCTACCCCTCAGCTTGTAGTCGCAGACGATAAATGCGACGCAGCGCGCTGCGCGCATGCAGCGAAGAAACCCACTGCGACGCGCTCGGTCAGGGCACGCCCAGCAGTAAATCCACAGCACGCCGCAACCTGTTGCGATGGCAGCAGCAGCTGTTGCTGCAGGACGTAGCCACGACACAGTACACCGAGCCCTGGGAACAGCCGCCGCAGCAGCAGCAGAGCCAGCAGCAGCAGCAGGGCCAGCAGCAGGGCCAGCAGCGGGGCCAGCAGCAGGACACGCGGCAGGAGCACTAGCGCTGGAAGCAGCAATACACGTGTTTTGGGCAGCAGAGGCAGGAAGCCCAGCACCAGCTGCCTCAGGGACAGTGCCAGCTGCTTGGGGAGAAGAGGGAGGAGGAGCAGCAGCAGCAGTCGCGGGGACACTGCAGACAGCAGCGTCATCTGCGGAGTAAAGTGCCGCAGCAGCGCGAGGACGGGAAACGGAGGCTGCAGAAGACACTGTGGCCACAGTAGCTGAGGCGTCACCGGCAGCAGCAGCGGCAAGGAGAGAAGGACAACCCGCTGCAGCCGTCACGCGCTTACACGCAGAAGAGAGGACGCTTGTGGGAGGAGAATAAGCACGAGAAGGACAAGGAGAAGGGCGGGAAGAAGAGGACGGAAGAGCAGCAGTGGCAGAAGACTGGCAATGGGCAGCGGTGTCGCCAGAAAAGACGGCTACTGCTACGAATGGCTCCGCGGCAGTGATGCTGCTGCTGGCGGGGCAGCTGCTGCAGTTGACGGAGGGGGAGCAGATGCTGCCGGTGGCGCCGCACCCGATTGCATGCGAAGGAGGCGTGCTGCCGCAGGTCACGCCGTTCCTATTCCACGGCACGTCATTGGTGCTGCTGCTGCTGCAGCTGCCTCTGTGGCCTACTGTAGAAAGAAGCCGCATAAAGTACGCAGCGCTGTAGCAGCAGCAGTCGCTGCTGCTCATTACGCTGCTGCGACGTCCACTGCTGACGCTGCTATTGCATTTTGTTGCGCTACTGGTGCTACTCGACCTGCTGGTGCTGCCGCTGCAGGGGAGGCTGCTCCTGCCATTCCTATGCCTGGTGGGGCTGCAACGGCTGCAAGGGACGCTGCAACAGGTGGTACTCCTGCTGTTGGGGCCGCTTTCGTTGATGCTTAGGCTGCGGACGTTGCTGCTGGTAAAAAAGTAGGGCAGCGCCCGCCTGCTGCTGCTGCTGATCGCGCTGCGGCTGCTGTCCACGCTGCTGCTCTGAGGGCTGCAGCACGAAGGTTCGGTCTCTCTGCAGCATGGCATGTACGCAGAATTCGAGGCAGCACCCCAGCGTAAGCGGCCGCAGCACTCGGGTTCTCTGCTGCAGTAGAAGAACCTTCTTCTGACCGCGTACCTGTGGCTGTTGCTGTGAAAATTGCTGCTGCTGCTGTTGGTGCGAACGCCCCACAGGCGGCCGGAAAAACGCGTGCTGCTGAGATGGTTGCTCGGTTGGCTGCTGCTGCTGCTGCAGGGGGCGCCAGGCAGTACGCTGTCGTCAGCGTTGCTGCTGTTGCTGCCGCCGCTGAGGTAGCAGATGCTGCGTCTCCCTGATACTGGGCGAGTGTGGTCGCTGCTGCTGCTGTTGCTCTCGTCAAGCGCCTCGCAGAGCCGGCTGCTGCTGCTGCGACAACACGTGCTGCTGCCTCTGCCGTCGCTGCTGCTGCTAAAGAAGTGGCTGCTGCGTGTATCCAAGCTGCTGCTGCCTCGAGCCGTCGTTGCCGTGGGGAAGCTGCTGGACGCAGCGCCGGCCCCGGCGCTGCTACAACAGCGCAAACGGCAGCTGCTGCCGCTGCAGCGGTCGCAGATCCTCCTGTCGCCGCTGCTGCTGTTGCTCGTGCTGCTGTCGCCGGTGCTGCTGTTGCTGGTACTGCTGTCGCTGGTGCTGCTGTTGCTGGTGCTGCTGTTGCTGGTGCTGCTGTTGCTGGTGCTGCTGTCGCCGGTGCTGCTGCCAGTGGTGCGCCTAAGTTGAGGCAGAAGAGAGTGCCCGCGCAGAGAAGGTACGCCAGAGGGTCTGTCAGCAGCCCACATGCTGCCACTGCTGCTTCTCCTTGATGTAAAAGTCACTGCTGGAGCAGCGGCAGCCGCTGCTGCTGCTGCAGAGAAAACGCAGGAACAGCGGGAAAACGGCTGCTGTATGTCGTTGCAAGAAAGCAGGCCGCCGTCAGCAGCCAACGCGCTCACAAGCTGCATGCTACTGCTGCAGCTCCTCTTCTTCCCGTTGCTGTCGTTGCGGCTGCTGCCGTGTGGACGAAGAGGAACGCAGCTGCGCAGGTCGCGCCTACTGCTGCTAGCGGCGACAACTTTGGCAGTGCTGCGAAGGGCGCCTGGGCTCCCTCTGCCGCTGCGAAGCGCCCGCAGTAGCACTCGCATGCCCAGCATCTTTCTGCGCCGCTGTGTATGGGAAGGAAGAAGAGCAGCAAGGGAAGCAAAAACGTTGAACTCGGCCTCTTCTCCCACCTGCCGTCCCTGCGCCTAGAAGACGTTGAAAAGGAGCCGAAGGCAAAGCAGAGAAAGCTGCTGCCATACTGCAACAACAGCGGACCGAGAAACAACAGCCGAAAGTGCGCTGCCGAGTCTCGGGAGCTTCTGCTGTTGAAGAACGGCCGGCTGGCTCCACAGCAGCAGCAGCAACTGCAAGAAAGCCGGCTGGATCGGCTGCAGATTCCCGACCGCTGGCAGCAGCAGAAGCAGGAAAGCTCCTGAGCGATGACTAGACGCTCTCCACCAGCACTTGCAGATAATCACCGGCCTGCTGCACCAGCAGCAGCTTCTCTGCGTTGCACTGCTGCAACAGCACATACCGACGCAGAAGCAGCAGCAGCAGCCGTCCCGGCGGCGGCAGGACATGCGCAAGCGTCTGCAGTGCGGCACGAGCGTCCGTCCGCCCGGACCAGCAGCAGCAGCACGGCCACCTGTAGTAGACCTCTAGCGAGCAGCTGTAGCAGGAGTTGTAGCCGAGGAACAGCAGTGGTACGGACGACGACAGCAGCTGCGCCGCAGGGGCAGGCGCAGGCGAGCAGTGCTGTCTGTGTTAGTAGTCAGCAGCCGTCTGTCAGAAATGCAGCAGCACAGCAGGAGCAAGGTTGCTGCTCTGCAGGAAGGCGCGTGGACGAAGCCAGTGGAACAGCTATCGACAGCAGAACACACAAATGTGCACGCAGCAGAGAACCGCAGCAGCAAAAAAACACCGCGCCGCAGAGGAAGGAGCAGCAGCAGCAACAGGGAAGTGCAGACGTCTATATCGAAGAATGCGATAAGGTGTTTATGTAGTGCGGTAGTCACCTGCAGCAGCGCAAGGTAGTAACCTTCGCTACGGCCTGATACTGTTGCGCGGCAGGCAGATCTGAACCAGCCAGTAGCATCTACTACCCTACGCAGCGTCAGCAGCAAGGGTAAGACGAGAGCAGCACCGCACGAACGTTGCGGCAGCCAAGACGGCGGCGACGAGACCCGGGCAGAAGTGCCTAGAGCAAGGAGGAACAGCAGTAGATATGCCACAGCAGGAGAGAAGATTCAGCAGCGGAAGTGTTTGACACGCAGGAATAGCAGCAGCAAGGTTGGCGGCATCAGATCGCGTAGCAGCAGAGAAAATGCCAGAAAGGGGGCAAGGAACGCGGAGCAGCAGCAATAGGAGTAACCAGCAGCAGCTGCAACAGGAAGGCAGAGCAATACCAGCGGCAGCAGCTACGGCAGCACCAGAAGCGAGTGGAAGCACACCGTCGCCGCGGCAGCCGAGCAAGCACCGGCAGACGAAGGCGGAAGAGAGCAGGTCGGGAGTCGCACCAGCAGCAGCAGCGGCATCTCTATATGAGCAGAACAGCAGCAGCGCTGACAAAAAACGCATTAGTGTGCCAGAGGAGCGGCAGCGCCAGCAAAGGGCTGTAGTAAGGTGAGAACCGTGGGAACCGGCGGACGCGCCGTCCCGTCCCCGGCTAGCTACGGACGGTAGGACGTGGACGCCGCGTAGCAGGACAGCAGATGCCAAAGACAAGTCAAATGCAGGAGTATTCTCTCACGAAGGAAACGACGAAGTAAACGGCGAGCGGCGAGAACTTGAGTTTGAACAACACAGGTGCTGCACCTGCAGGGGCAATAATGCCGGCACCGCAGCACAGAAGAGAAATGTAGCGCATGCACACGTTCTTCTGCATGCGCACCGAGAAGACAGCTGTCGGCGTTTCCGCGTTTCTCTCGCCTCTCTTGAGGCAAAAAAGGTTCATTTCCTTTCCCAGACAACATGTAGCCGTATTAGAAACACGACAAAAAGACGTCAGAGCGCGGCCTTCCCCTTGCTTCTGCATGAGCGCCGTCTGTGCAGCGCCGCTTGGCGGAACGGCACTTCTGGCGTTCTACGACCGATAGTTCTATGAAAGGGAAAGTGCGATGTAATCACAGAGGACAACAAAACGTCCACACGTCCCACACATGTCTGTCTATATCCACCACTACGTGCTGCACGGACGCTTCCGCGTGTCTCTGCATATATCTCGCCGTCGAAAGTGTTTTATCCCTAACGCGGAGGCAAGCACGCTTCTTCTGACCTGTGTAAAATAGTCACACATCAACGTTCGCACCGCGTACGTTGATGAACTTACAGATGGAGATCTACACTTTTTCAGGCATGTCTTTTGTATGAGTGTCTCTGGGTGGGTCGAAGTGTATCTCGCACAAACCCGCAGGCAGTGTGCCGTAGGCAGGCAGGGCAACCGTCTCTGCCTGCGGCACTTTTGCGACGCACACGAGTTTGAGGAGAAAGAAGGACAGAAACACAGAGACAGACAAATACGGATATAGATGTACATAGAGAGAGAGAGAAACATGTGCCGTGTACATATAGAGAGAGACACCTTATGTGGTTCGAGACAGCTCTCTGTACGCGAAAAGATAAGAATGCTGTGCGTGAATGTCTGTCGCATACCGCAGCAAAAAAGGTGCACGCCTGAGCAGCTCTATGTACACACACATAGTGGTGCATGCATATATTTACATGGGTGACGTCTGCGGCACAGAGGGGGCCGTGAATGTAAACATAGGACGCCTTCCGCGCCTACAGGTTATGTCCCTACAGCAATCTCTATGCACACACGCAATACGTAAACGCGTGTTGAAGTTATAAATTCTAATTCGGCGTTGTCCACATGGAAAGACATATGTGTGTTCTACGGAGTGCTTGGATACAAGCCGCTGGGCAAAGGTAAACACATGTACTTGACTCACTTTACTCACACGGGAATGTGGATGTTCCTAAGTGAACGACTCCCTACACATGCTACGATATATATATTAATATATGTATGCAGAGAAAGAGGGGGAGATGATGCAGTTCACGTACAAGTGGCTGTGTGTATACGTATATATACATATGTGTGTCGTCTCTGACACCTGTGTGACTGAAAACACACAGAGGTAAATTTACGCCAATGAAAAGACAGACAGGTACAGACGTGCACACGCACACTGCTATGGTTGCATATGGCTATAGATGTAGAAAAGTTTAGATATCAGTTGATATGAATCGAGACGAGTAGACAGGCAGATAAAGATGAAGAAGTAGCTAATCACTGAGAGTTATAGAGATACAGACGCAGATATAAGTAGATTGAGAGGAAGATGGACATACACGTGGATAGGTACACAGGTAGTGTATTTATCACTATGTGTTTAAACAGTTGCGCACGTACAAGACGGCTAATTTCCTTTTCACTCTTCTACAGTCCTACAGAGAGAAAATGTAGACAGCCGCGAAAATAGAGTTCCACGCGGCAGCTAGCTATCGCACTCTGAAGACGTCTCTGTCGTCCCCAGCAGACGGTGCGAACTCCTTCGCGGCAGAGAAAAGCCGCAGGAGTGACTTGCTTTAAAACTCCCCTGTATACGTCACTTGGAGTGTGTAGAGAAGAAAGGCAAGGTACGGAAAAACGCAGTGTGAAATGTTCGTGCCTCTTTTCTCTTCTACACTGAACTATTGAAGAAAGAAGCAAGTGACTCACGCGTCATCACAACGGCGACTTTTGCCTACGTATGCCCTCAAGTGATAAGAAACGCACTACACGATATACGACACACGATTTTACTTGTCTACACACACCTGTATACGCAAACGCGTAGCTGAAAACGTCGCCTTCACGTCGTGTGGGGGAACTTCGTGTGCGTGGGTATCAACGCAGACAGGTAGACAACTCAGGTGTCTTCTGTGTCAGTCCTTGACGTTTGAAAGAAAACAGTGTCATTCCACTTGTCTGTCTTGTCAGTCATCTCCTGCTTGGCAGTGGGATGCACTACACACACAAGCACCAGGTAAACTCTCAAAAATACAGCTGCCTGATGTACGCGTCCATGCAGAGCGACTAAGCATACAACACTTCTCCAATTTTCGTTGTATGTGGAACAAATAAGGAAGTGGAAACTGTCTACGGTGCCGAAAGGTTGAAAAATTTAATAATGAGTTTCAGCGAAATGTGAAAGGGGCCTCAGGCTTCCGTGTGTGTGTGAAGGCCAAAAGTCGTGCGTGGGTTCCTCCCTCCTCTCGACATCTGCAACACATCGCTGAAAAACAGTCACCGTGAGGTATATTTGTCTTCCCGGCAGCACAGGTCTGTCACGTTAGAGAAGTGAAGTGTGGACACGCCTGGTTTCTGCCTTACTAATGAAACGAAGGTGCTGGCGACGCCCTTGTGCCTTTGTTTGTTAGTTCTTTTTTCAAGTGCTAGATTTGTGTGTGCTGCTGCGCTCGTCTGCAGATGTTCGTACAGAAGCATGCAACAGACACATACATATAGTCACTTCTGTGTACACGTGTGTACAAAAACGCACAGAAGTACGTATACATCGTATATATATATGTGTTCACATGTATGTAACAAATGCTTTCTTTTTACCGAGTGTGTATATGTAACACATATACTTATGTGTCAGCTGCTACATCATGTAGGGCTGTCTTTGTTTCCAACAGGGATTCAAAAAGCGTCGCCTTTCGTACGCCGAGCGTGACGCATACATGTCTGCACACGGAGAAAGGCCCGGGAAACATGCCTGCGTCCTTTCGCATGTCTTCAGCAGCTTCTTGCGTGTGTGTGGCAAGGAGAGGGAACATTACATCCTCGTCTTTTACGAGTTCGCAGCTATCAGAAGCCCGTGCGAGGAAACGGTATGTGCTAAGAATGTAGTCTTCTGACGTTCTACAGCGCGCGTGCAAGCAGAATTTTTGTAGTTTACTGCGCCCCGCCAGTCAGTCACCGCGTGAAGGGCGGGCCGGTGTTTGTTTCTCCCATGTCGAAGCCCCGTGCAGATCTTGTTACTCTTTCTTCGTGTCGTCAACTTTGTGCGAGTCAGTCAACTTTTCTATGTCTCACTTATCGAAACACGTGTCTTCTGCCCTCGGTCGCACAAGGCTGTGCCCCTGAGAGCGGCAGGGGCCTCTGCGCCGTTTATTAGTATGGACGTTAGTGAGACACAGGCGGCAAAAAATAATCGCGCACGTCCACGCGTCTCATCCCACGTTGTTTTCTGCAGGAAAAACAGAGCGAACGAAGCAGGCGGTGCAAGACGCTTCCCCCGGATGAATCTTTCAGTCGAACCCCGTGCCTCCTCTGTGTGCTGTCAACGCAGAGGCTACTTCTGTGTAGGGCCCCAGGGCGGCGGTATATCGAAGCAGTCTACAGCCATTTCTGCGACGGCATTTCGGCAGAAATGGGTCACCGACATTTTTTTCGACGGTTGATTCACTCGGCCCCTGCAGATGCAGAGAAGTCTGCGCCGCGTTCGACGGGAACACGGGCCGTCGGTCAATCGCCCCTTCTCTATGACTTTTGCAGACGGTCCCGAGCTATACCGCTCAGGCACTTGCGCAAACACAGAAATTGTGTTGCAGTTGTCATTTCAAGGATCCACGTGTTTACTTCTTTGGCAGACAAAATCTGCGAATGTGTAGTGTCACAAATCGACCACAAACGATGTCGTAGCTGCGCGACTGTGGACTTGTGGAGCCTCATATTTTCGAACGAGCAAGTCGTAGGGACTGATATACACTTTCTGACCCGCAGATTGCAGTGAAGTTCTGTGCTGACAGCGATAACTTCGTAAACAGATAAAGAATGGTATACGTATGTGGCTGGCTAGTCGTTGTAGCTACATGGTCGACAGGGAAATGCCGTGTGTGCATGCAGGGGGGTGCATGCGTGTGGCCGTGGATGAAATGGCAGAGGTGCTGCGATGTTTCTTCTCCATACGACTGTTTTTCCTTTCTAGCCTCAATGCCGCTTCATAGGGATTCTGCTCCGTTTGTGGCTCTTTGCTGGGCTTCTCTGCCGCTGAAGCTGCTGCAGCAGCAAGTGACGTCCTGTCTTCATAAACAGATCGGTGGTACTTTCTTTCTGGTGCTGGGAGATTCTCTCCTTCCTTGCCTTTCCTCGGCGTCTCGCGTCGTACACATCTCTCTCAAGCGCCGCCTCTTTCTCCCCTACTAGCCCTGCAACGCTGCTGGGCTGCTGCGGCGGCCGATAGTAGGAGACACGGCGCCAGTGCGGCTGCAGCTGCTGCGGCAGGGATCTGTGCCGAGGTCCGGCGTTGCTGCTGCTGCTGCACACAGACGTAGTGCAACTACGTGCCTTGCCGCTGTCCTAGCAGTGTGCCGCCTCCGGCGAAGTTACACTGATGCTTCTTCTGCTGCTTTTGTTGCTGCCACCCACCATTACAAAAGTGTGGGGTGCTGCCGCTGCTGCGGCTGCTCCTGTCGCAGCAGCTGCTCCTTCTGCCGCGCCTTCTTCAGCCCAAACTCGAGCGACTGGACCCTCAAGGCGACGTGCTACTACGTCCCCCGCAGAAGCGACCGCCGCTGCTGCTCCGGAACCGGCTGCTGCTGCGACGGAAGCGCCTGCTGCTGCGACGGAAGCGTCCGCTGCTGCCCCTGTTACTTGGGCGGCTGGTGTTGTTGCTACGGAAGTAGTGACTGCTGCTGCCTCTGCTACTTATGCTACGCTGGTGAAGAGGTCTGTCTTGCCGCTGCTGCTGCTGAAAGAAGGTCCTCGCTGCCGCTGAGACACTGCTGCTGTCCCCTCGGTGCTGCCGCTGCTGCAGCGTGCGATGGCCTCACCCTGGAGTAGCTATGCGCCGCTCTATCTGTCTGTCGCCCTCTCTCGCCTCCTTTGTGTCTCGTTCTCCGTTTTTGCGCCTTTCTGACTTGCTCTTTGCCACATGTTCTTCCTTCCGTCGGTAGAAGCGCCGGGCCGGGCGGGTGCTGCAGCAGCACACGCGTGCCCGTGCCACTGCCACACCAGCAGCAGGACCAACAGCAGCTGCGCAGCGCCTCGTTCCCGCTGCAGCGTCTCTACGGGAACTGTTTCTTCTCTTTCGGCAGCCTTCGCGCGGACCCTGGCCTCCCACCACTTCAATCAAAAGGTGAAGAATTGACCCGAAGAATTGACCCCACTTCCACTGCTGCTGCCTCGGCTACGCAAGCCACACATTTGCCAAGAGAAGTGCTCAGCGCCCGTGCGGAAGCAGTCTTCGTTGTCCCCGCGGTTGTCTTTTCATATATCTGTCCTCTCTCCGTCTTGCTGCTGGTAGCTGTCCTTGCAGACCCCACCTCCACATATTATATGTGCACATATGTAGGAGTAGCAGCAGGTGGACTTGTGGAGATGCACATATATCTGTGCCGACGTCAGGCAGCGGCAATGAGAAGAATGTTGCAGCAGAGAAACGGAGCTACGGAAAGTCTTCTGCACGTCGTCAGCAGCATCACGTTCCTCGGTATCGCATGCTTACCTTTCTGCGTCGTTCTATGCTGTCGTAATGCTGCAGCTACTCAGACTTCTCTGCTGCTGCTACTGCTGCAGCTTGCCAAACGTCTATGCCGCTGCTACTGCTGCAGCTACCCAGACTTCTTTGCTGCTGCCACTGCAAACGTCTTTGCCGCTGCTACTGCTGCAGCTACCCAGACTTCTTTGCTGCTGCTACTGCTGCAGCTTGCCAGTCGTCTTTGCCGCTGCTACTGCTGCAGCTACCCAGACTTCTTTGCTGCTGCTAATGCTGCAGCTCCCCACCTTTCTTTGCTACCCCTGCCGCTTCCGCACTTACCGACACTACTGCGCCGCTGCTGCAGCTGCGGCAGGCAGTCACCCTGCCGTCCTGCTGCTGCTTCAGCTGCTGCTACTTTTTTGGTTGCTGTCGCGAGATGTGCTACTGCTTTTGTCGTGGGGTCTGCTGTTGTGCTGCAGCTGGTAATTATATTTCCGCTGCCTCACAAGGACGTCCAGCGCGGAGGTGGGGGAGGAGGAACAGCAACAGCAGCGAGCTTGAGGCCGACGCGGTACACAGCGCAACCTGCTGCTGCTTCTTTCCCTCCTGCTGCTGTTGCTGCTTCTCCTTCGACTGCAGCGCAACCCGGCGCAGCTGCTGCAGCAGAGAAGGAAGGACAGCAGCAGCAGCACGCGGGAAAAAGCGGCCACGTCAGCAGCAGCAGTGACTCAGCTTCTTCTCGTGCTGCTGGAGTTTCTTCTTTGCCGTGTGGCTCCTGCCTGCCCCGTCCCGGTGCCGCATGCGCTGCCTCTCCTACCGCACCCCTCGCACCCGAAGAAGGCGCTGCTGCTGCTGCTGGACACCACAGCAGCGCCCCAAGTCCTGCTGCTGCTGCTTCCGCTCTTGCGCGGCGACTCGTGCAGCAGGTGAGGGACGAATATCCTCGCAAGCAGGGAACTGCACCGTCATGAGCTTCTCCATTTTTTCTTCTTCTCTTCTCTCTGCCGTCTGTCTCCACGGGTCTCGACATGCGGCGCCCTTCCTGTATCTCCTCTTTCTGTTCGCGGCGGACATTCGTAGCGGACATTTGCTGCTATTTCTCTCTTTTTGTACCAGTCCTGCTTCTTCTGTACTTCCCCTCTTCTCTGTCCTCTCTTGTCAGTCCTATCTCCTGCCCTTTCTTTCTCTCTGTATTCGAACAAATACTCATCTGCTTGCCGTCTGGGCTAAACATATATTTATATCACACAAAGTCAAACTTGTCTAGGAAACTTTCGACACAGATAAATATGGGTGTTTTGGCTGCCCTTCGTGAAGCTGCTTGTATTCGAGTCTATTTACATATCTCCCTATATATACAAATCTATAAAGTTGTCTGCATGCATACATATATATATATATATGTATTAGTGCAGTGGCCTGGCTGATGTTCCATCACGCAGAAACGGTCTGCCTTTACATTTTCCTCTGTGTGTGTCTTTCTCTCTGTTTCGCCGGGGGCGCTGCTGTTGCTGCTGCTCTTCTATCTCTTGCTGTGCTGCTGTTGCTGCTGGCGTTGCTTCTGCCGCGCCTGCTGCTTCTTTTCGTTTGGCGCTGCTGCTGCAACGTCCTGTGTGGTGTTCCGACTTCAGAGATGGCTGCTGCTTGCGCTGCTGCTGCCGCGGCTCTTTTTCTCATGCAGCTGTTTTATCTGCAGAAGACCCCTGCGTCTTCGGCGGTGCTGTCGCTGCTGCTGGGGCTGCTTTGTTTGCTGCTTCTTTTGAGACTGCAACTTCGCTATTGCTGCTGCCACTGCCGCTGCTGCGACTGCGGCTGCTGCGACTGCCGCTCGTTTCCTTTTCGCGCTTCGCCGGTTGGACGCTCTTTCCTTTGCCTTTGCTGCTGCTGCTGCTTCCTTCTGCGTGTCTCGCAGCTGCAGCACCGCAGCCTCGGGCTCTGCTTCCACGACGTCCAGTACGCTTCCTTTCTGCTGCGGCAGCTGCAGCAGCGCCTCTTCAGCTGTCTTCACGCCTCTATTTTGGCCTGGAGTGGGGGAGCACACGCGGCAGTCGTAGATTCCCCACTCTTCTACGTCATCCCGTCGACCTCCCGCCCGGTGTCCTCCGCCTCGTCGGGCTCTGCGTCACCTGCTTCCCAGAAACAGCTGCAGCAGCAACAGCTGCAGCAGCAGCAGCAGCTTTCCGAGCACCGCTGGAACTCTCAACAGCAGCGGGACTCTCAGCAGCAGCGGCAGCAGGACGCTGGGCAACAAAGGGAAGCGAAGGAGGAGGAAGAAGAGACGTCTCAGAAGCAGCAGCAGCAGGAATGTCGGCAGCAGCAGCTTCGTGAGCAGCTGCAGCAGCAGCTCGCGACGCTGTTCAAAGGCAGTACAAGAGTAGCGCCGGCTTCTTTGAATACGGCTGCGATCGTCGGCAGACAGCGGCTGCTGCTGCTGCGGGTGGGGAACAACGCGCTGTCATATATATGTGTGCATGTGTCTGGGTGGGTGGGTAGAGCCCACCACGTTTTCCACGGCCGCCAGCAGCATGCGCACATGCAGAGGAAATAGAGACAGAGCGCTTATCACACACGTTGAAGTAGTACACATATACATATATATGCGATGTACCTATTGACGTAGGTGTACTTCTATACATACAAACGGGGTATTTATGCACATATATATAAGTATATATAACGCAGGGGTTGATCTCTAGGTGCACCTGCAAGTATGCGTATGTGTGGCCGCAGAGATTTATATACACAGAATACAAGTATTTGTGTACACGTAGATTTACATGTGAGAATAGTAGAAGTGGAGACCTACGTGGATAGATGAACGTACCTACGCGTATATACAAATGTAGGTATTCCCCAATAGATACAATGCACACACAGAGGGAGAGAGAGGGGTACGTATATTATCCATCGAGTGAGGTCTATGGATGTATGTGTCTGTGAATAGCCAAGGAGATCGGAAGGTGAATGTAGCTGTTCATATATACGTATGTATATAGAGAAAGGTATGTATGTCTGTAGATTGAGGTCAGCAAATGTACGTACGCATACATATATATACATGTCTGCGAATAGGCAGAGAAAAACAGGAAGGTAGGTACATATATATATATATATTTGTATAGAGAGAGAGATATAGAGATACGTATATCTATCGCTTGAGGTCAATATATGTACATTCCCATACATATATATATATATATCTGCGAGACAGAGAAAGGGGATACGTATATGTTGAGACAGAGAAGTGTATAGGCATTTACTAGATAATCACGCGTATCTATATGAAGAGAAAGTGGGGTATTCATATCTAAAGATTGAGAGCTACGTATGTACATACGTGTATATAGATAGGTGTGCGTGTGTGTGAGTACGTGAACAGAAAAAGAGGAAGGAATATATATATATATATTCATGTCTACGTATATATACAGATAGATGGTGGAGGCATATGCCTACGTGTGTGCGAGTAGGTGAAGAGAGAGGGGAAGGTAAATATATATATATATACGTGTATATATAAGGATAGATAGATGGATAGAGAGATAGAGAGGTATGGCTACGTAGCAAATAGACACGTATGTGTCCACACATATATATATATATATATGTGCTGGTAGGTAGCGCTACAAGCACATCCAAATATATGTATTTTTTTGTGTGAGGGTGGCTGTTGATATCAAAAATTACTCATAAAGGGGCTCTGCGAACTCCCCCCCATCTGCTTCACGCTGCTGCTGAATTTCCCCTGCGTCACCCGGGGCCGCTGCAGCGCACGACGCCTCGCTGCGGCTGTTTTCCTCGCATTCTCTCCTCTCCTTTCTCCATATGTCTGCATCTATATATCTACCCACATATATATACATATGTATGTACATGTATACGTATGTATCAATGTATATTCCTTGCTCTCTCTCTGTATATAGACATGTGTTTACATCAACCCGATTCTGCGTGTGAATGTATTTTGCTTCTCTTCCCTCTCTTCGTCGCTTCTCTGCCTGTGCATGCGTAGCGTCTTTCACGTCCTGAGACAGGGAGGACCGAGCGAAAGGGGAACACATAGAGCCACGCTACAGCTGCTCGTGGGGCGTAGCCCTCTGACTGCGTCCTTACCTCTATTTGCATATATATATATATATATATATATATTCTCAGTATATACGAGCGAACATAAACACATATGTGTGTACGTATATAAATCTAGAGTTAATATATCAACAAATATATGGACACATACGTGACTGTAGATGCGCTTATGTATCTATCGATCGGTCACCTTGATGTGTCAGTAGGCAGCTGCTGCGCGGAATAGGAATTTTCTTCTTTCTTCCTGCAGAAGTGGGTCAGTTGCTCTGCCCTTTTTTGCTGCACGCCCGAGAGCTTCGGCTGTTTTCCTCTCTGCAAGTAGGGCCGCTCCTGCTGCTGCTGCGCTGCGCCTCAGACACACGTGCGCACCTGCTGTCGCCGCGTGGACGTTTCGTTTGCTGCTGCTGCACGCGTTGCAGATGGCATCTGCTGCCGTGGGGGTTCTGCGTGCCGCTGTATTTCGTTTATTCTGCCGCCGCTGCTGCACGGCGTGTTGCTGCCGGCGCGCGCGCCTGTCCAACGTGCTGCTGCCTTTCACAGCTGCTGCTGCGGCGTGATTCTCCTACGGCCTCGACCTGCTGCCCCTTCTCTGTGGGTGACGCATCCCCTCTGTGTCGCTGCTGCTGGTTCACTGCATTGCTGCTGCTGCTTCTTTGCGGTGCTGCCGTTGCTCTTGTTCCTGCGCCAAACCTCCTGCGCGTGTGCGCAGCACTCCTGCTGCTGCTCCTGCTGCTGCTCCTGCTGCGACTTCTGCACACGCTGCAGGCCCTGCCGCTAAAGACGTTGCTGCTGTTGCTGCTGCTCTACGGCACGTCTGTTTTCCTCTGTGTTGTTCTGCTGCTGCTGCTGCGCCGTGCAGCGCCTCCCACGGCGACTGCTGCTGCCTGCTGACATTGTCTCGGTATAGCTACTGTTGCCGTTATTGCTGGGTGTAGCTCTTGATTTGCTCTGCTGCTGCTGCTGTGTTGCCGAAGGTCGATCCTCTGCTCTTTCAAACGCTTGGCCTCGAC
This sequence comes from Sarcocystis neurona, assembly GCA_000727475.1. NCBI lineage: Eukaryota > Apicomplexa > Conoidasida > Eucoccidiorida > Sarcocystidae > Sarcocystis > Sarcocystis neurona. The sequence continues at coordinate 3,159,346 of KL647297.1, forward strand.
AGCATCGCCAAGCCAACCCAAGCGCTACGCAAGAGTGAGGACGCAGCTGCTGCTGTTGCAGATACGAAGTTTCGTTTTGTCTCGCTGCTGTTTCCTGACGCCGCTACTCTGCACTGATAGCCAGAGGGCGCTGCTGCTGCTG
>KL647297.1:3160071-3192973 GCA_000727475.1 Sarcocystis neurona
CTCTTGCTGCTGCTGCTCTTGCTGCTGCTGCTCCTGCTGCTGCTGCTCTTGCTGCTGCTGCTCCTGCTGCTGCTGCTCCTGCTGCCGCTGCTGCTTCTGCTGCTGCTGCCGCTGCTTCTACTGCTTCTGCTTCTGCTTCTGCTTCTGCTCCTGCTGCCGCTGCTGCTTCTGCTGCTGCTGCCGCTGCTTCTACTGCTTCTGCTTCTGCTCCTGCTGCCGCTGCTGCTTCTGCTGCTGCTGCCGCTGCTTCTACTGCTTCTGCTTCTGCTTCTGCTTCTGCTGCTGCTGCAGTTGCTGCTGCACCTCTCGTGCTGCTGTTCTGCTGCTGCGCCAGCGTCTGGGTCTGTCGACCCTATTCTGTGCTGCGCGAAGCCGGCTGCTGCTGCCAGTTCTTCGCCCACGCGCGCTGCTGCTCACTGATATGTCGTTGCTGCGACTGCGACTGTAGCTGCTGCCCGTTTCCCTCTTGAGACTGCTCCTGCTCTTGCCTCGCCTGCCACCGGTTTGTCGCTGCTGCTGGTGCAGCTTTTGCTACTAGTATGAATGTCGTGGCAGCTCCCCTTTCTGCCGTCGCAGTCTGCTGACCTTTGTGCTGCCGACGCTGCTGCTGCTGCTGCCCCTGCTGTTGGTCTGCCTCCTGGTACTGCTTCCTCCCCGCTGCTAGGGAGATGTGTTGTGTGACTGCGAAGACCGCTTCTGCTGCCGCTGCTGCTGCTGCTCCTCCTCCTCCACCTTTGCCCTCTACCGACTGTGCATCTTCTGCCGTTTCTGCTGCTCGTGCAAGGCGACATTTCTCCTTTCTTTCTCCTTCCTCTTTATCCTTTCCTTTTCCTCGCTTTTCACAGCAAGGACTCTTTTGCTTCTCCACAGGCGCTGTCTACATACTTATCCCATCCCCAAGCACCGCTTCGTCGCCGTCCTGTCTCCGTCCGTGTCATACGCACGTGCACAAATGAACATGTGGGTATTCTTGTATATATATATATATGTGCACGTATATGCGAGTGTAGGTTTAGTATATATATATATATATATGTATATGTATGTGTCTATATATATATATATATGTATATCTATGCATACGTGTGTGTATGGATGTATATATGTATATGTACATACGTACATGAGCGTATACGTATGCGTAGATATGTGTTTATTTATATGTACCTCTACGTCTACCTATCTGTATATATGTATACATGTGTATACCTAAGTATTATATGTATACCCGTATATAGCGCTTGGGTTGGCAAAGAGCAGGGCGGGCTTACGCACGGGACTGCAGTGGCTGCGTTGACGTGATGCAGCAATGTTGAAGAATACGAAGTGGCTTCGTGTAGCTCTTGGGCATCCTGCGGTCCTGCGGCACCAGAGAAGCTCCGGCGAGCGTTGCGGCAGCAGCAGCAGGCGAATAAGCAGCAGGGGCGGGGCGGAAGGCGGCGGCAGCCACAGAGAGGGTGGCTGCAGCAGCGGCAGTAGCCACGAAGAAGAAAACGGCGGCGACCACGTGGGCCGGACGGTGGGCGGTGGTGGAGCTGGGAGAGGCTACGGGATGTGCAACAGCAGCAGCAGGAGCCTCCGAAGCGGCGTGCGCAGCATGCGAGGCGGCGTCGACAGCAGCAAATTCAAAAGAAAAGGAGACACCTCTCCTTCACGCATGTTTCTGCAGCTAAAGCGAGCGCTTGACCGGCTGCTGCCAGGAACGTTCCTCGTCGCTGTTAATCGTAAGACCGCCATTCTTACACCTCTCTCTGTGTGTTTGTCAGGAGCGGGTGCTCGTGGTGGCCGCAGTCTCTTGCGCAGTTTCTCTCTCAAAACTTCTCTTCTCCTTGTCTTCACTTTTGCCGACCTACGTAGGTTTCTCTACATCTATTTACACGTCAAAATATACACATATATATATACATATATATGTATATGTATATATGACACACCTGGGGAAGATAGGATGGACACAGAGATCGATCGGATAGATGTAGGCTTGTGGGTTAGATAGATTAGATAGATAGTAGAGAGGTAGTCTACATAGATACAGGAGATGGAGTATACACATGGAAAATAGATAGATTTGATAAAGGGGAGGAGATCATTAACATATATAGTAGATAGATAAATTAGATAGAGAGACAGATTAAATAGGCATATATATATATATATGATACACCAGATATAGATAGATTCGATAGGTAGGAGGGAGATTATTAACCTGAATAGATTAGATAGATAAATTAGATGGCCAGAGAGACTGGAGAGGAATACATATATATCTATGTATACATCCATATTTTCGTGTCTTTCTATGTATACGTCTGAGCACGCGTATATATATGTGTACTTCTGTATACTGGGTAGTTACACGTATGTATATATATGTATGTATGTTCGTGTCTTCCTTCGTATACACCTGAGCACACGTCTTCGTATATATACATATATATATGTATGTACTTCTATATATTGGGGACTTATTCATACATATGTATATACATGCATATATGTGCTCGTGTGTTTCTGTATGTATCTCTGAGCACGCGCGTCTTCCTATATATACATATATGAACTTCTATATATTAAGTAATTACTCATTTGTGTGTTTGTTCCGGTGAATAGGCCGAAGAAAGAAAGCGGTAACATTTGCATGCGTACATCTGTGACGCATGGGTGCAGTCAGTCACACGTCACCAGGAGGCAGGTGCATGCGTCTAGAACAGCTTCTATCTGTCTATATATATGTATGTGTGTTTGTGTAGATTTTTGCAGAGGAGAAGTTGAGTGAAGAGCCGTGTGCGCACGTGTGTATAGAAAATTGAAAGGAGTCAATACATATACGTATTATTGAGAGCCCGTCGCATGCCCCCCGGGGGTGGGAGGGGCCTCTGTGATGCTTCGCCCGAGAGTGGCGAGCAGCAGCTATTTTCCCTGTGCCGCTCTCTTTTCTTTCTGCTGACTCTCAGGCGAAGGCATGCTGCTGCATTTCTGATGCACGTGTTGCTGCTGCTGCTCCTGCTCTTGCTGCTGCTGCCCCTACTGCTGCTGCTGCTGCAGTGGGACAGACTCGGTATGTGCTGTGCGGGGTTGCGGGCTGCTGGCCAGGTCCTCCTAGTATTTCAACCCCCTGCCCCCCGTCACTCTCTCGCTGAAAGAAAGGAGGATTTTTTCTACAGCAGCAGCTCACTCTTCTCAACGTTATAAAAGCCCGTCCGACTGTCCTGCTGGCTTTCTTAACGCAGCGTTGAGTTGTATACGTGAACGCAGACCTTCCTCAATGTATACGTATCCACACATATATATATGTGTATATATGTATACGTAGATCACGCTGAGACTATGGCGAAGGAGCGAGAAGAAGAGATAGAGAGGAACAAAGAAAGAACATTAGATACTCTGTACGCCTGTGTACATATATATACGTAGAAGGAGAGGTATACATATATATATATATATATTTATGTAGAAGGAGACGCACATAGAACGGAAGTGCGGTTACAACAGAAGAACATTTCCAATTTACTTAGGCCACCACTGTGCCGTTTTTAGTGCTGGGGTGTATGTACAGCGGGGAGAGCAGCTTTGTAGACAACGGGGCGCCCCTTCGCACATGCCAAGACAGTGCTTGAAGTGCTCTCTTCAACTAAAGCAGACAAATACACTTTCTTGAGTATTTCTCCTTTCTGTCAAATCCACTTTCTCTGCGCCTCACGTGTTCAAGAATCGCACGACAGGAATGAAAAGGAGCGACTTCTGTGATGTAGCTTGCTGCTTCGAGCATGGGGGGACACTTCTGTTCGTAGAGAAGCTTGTTACCTACGTTACAGAACCAAAATGTGTTCTTTCTTTGCTTTGCCTTTCTTGCCCGAGAGGAAGGTCGTTGATGAGTGGCTGCTACTGCTGCTGCTGTGAACTGCATGCGTCGTGGACACCGTATTTTCTCCTCCCCCTCTTCTGCTGCGTTTGCTTTGACGGGTCTGTCTTTTTCTCTTCGGATACACGTCTTCACCAGCATGCGGAACAGCAGAAGAGCCGAGAAGCACGCAGGTGCTGCCTGCCGTCGTGGCAGCGCCCCAGGCCAACTTGCAGCAGCGGCAGATATTTGATCGCGTAGAGCAACAGGGCCAGAAGCCGCAGCCGCAGCGGACTCAGCAGCCGGAGCAGCCAGAAAGGCAGCAGCAAGAGGTGAAGACGACCGTGGTGGCGCAAGACCTGCAGCAGGAGTTGCAGCAGCTCCTACGTGAGTGCGGCAGCCCGCAGGCGTCTGTTTTTCTGACACGTCTGCACGTGCAACTACGGTGCTATATTCCTGCTGTTGCTGCTGCTGTTGCACCTCGCAGCAGCAACGGCGGGATGGCGGAGAAAGGTCGAGCCGCCGTAGGTGACCAGTGGCCAAGCGGCAGCAGCAGCAAGAGCACCAGCAGCTTCTTGTCCACGCGCGAGGAGGCGAACTCGCTGCAGTTTTGGGAGGATGCTTGCGGCGGCGCTGCTGCTGCTCCTCGACCCGTCCAGCAGGGGAATCAACAGCAGCCGCAGGTTCAGTCGCAGCAGCAGCAGGTCAGGCCGGCGGTTGCAGGATTGTCCGAGGAGGAACAGCTGCCGGTGAAGATTTACTGGGACGAGGTGTGGCAGGAGTTACGGCGGGGGGGAGCAAAGCGGGAGGGGAGCGGGGAGATAGCGGAGAAGCAACGGCGGGAGGCCAACAGACGCAGCAGCGGCAGAAACCAGAAGAGAGAAGATCGACGCGGAAGCGGGTGGGGAGAAGAAGGAAGAAGAGAAAGAAGAAGAAGCAACAGCAGCGCGGAGAGCGGCAGCAGCAGTAGCCACTGCAGCAACAGACGGGTTGGGGGGACGCGCTGGGGAAGCGACGACGTCACACAGCTGCAACGTCACGAGGAAATCGCTGCTTCTCGACAGCAGGAACAGGAGCGGCAGCAGGACGGGAGGCGGCAGGGGAAGAGGAGATTTCCTGGTGGCAACAGCAGCAGCGAAGAGGAGTGCTGCAGCAGCAGCAACAGCAGCAGCGACAGTTCCGCAGGTAACGCGGAGAAGGAAAACGACAGCAGCAGCAGCAGCAGCGAGACAGATGAGTCATCAGAGCAGCAGGACCCCGTCGCTTTTCCACGGCTGCGACCGGATTTTGAAGGAGCAGTAGCTGCTGCCCTTCGATCTCCTGCGGAGCCGCACGACGCGGCACTTGGACAAGCGACAGAGCCCTGCTGCTGCAAAGGCTTTCGAGCTGCCGTCATTAGCGACTGCCTCGAGTTTCTCGGCTGCGCGACTTTGCACGTCCGTCTCTCCGAGGTACAAGAAGCTGCAGTGCAGCAAGTCAGCCTGCATGCGTGTCCCGTCTGTCTCTCCGAAACGCAGCACTGCATGCGTCTCCCGTCTCTGTCACCCCCCCTTCCAGCAGAGAAGTGCGCATGCGTCCTGGCCGCCATCTGTCCACATTTCTCTCTCTGCTCGACGCGTACAACTGCTGGGAGACCAGTAAAGATTTGTACTCCACAGTCTTCTGTTTACGTGTATCTGTACGCATGTGTGTATATACAGGTATGTGCGTACATATATGTATATATACATACGTAGTGGTATGTGTATATATATAGGTACGCCAATATACAAGTATACAGGTATGCGTGAATCCGCTCACTCTTTCAAGCCGAATATATCCTCATGTACATATATATATGTGCGTGTCCTCATGCGTATATGTTTATATGTGGGCTGCGTTGTATAGGTGTCGCTCTCTATATATATGCATGTCCCCACGTGTATATGTGTATGTGCATGCTGTGTTGTGTAGGTGTCGCTCTCTCTCTCTCTGTATCTCTTATTCTTCGTGAACATATCTGTCTGCATGCCTCTATATATTCGACGTGCGTACGTCTCTTCGTCTGCCCATATGTAACAGATGTGTACACGCGCAAGTTATCAAAGTAGGACAGCAACACATGTGTGACAGTAGTAAAAATATGAGGTGCACTGCGAGTCTACCTTAGCCCATGCATGTAAAGAGGCGGAAGTATATGTATGGACATGTGTGGGGAAGGGGAAGTTGAGCGACAGCTTGCAGAATATGTGGTGCCGCCGGATTTGAAGAGAAGTGCGGCGGGTCAACTGGGACGACGCTGGTGTGCGCTGCTGCCTGCTGCCGCGGGGAGACTTCCGAGGCTCACGTGCAGCATCTCTGAGCGGCCCGTGGAGTGCCTTCTCATGTCATTTTGTTTCTGTTTTTCTCGCCTTCCCCGTCGTCCCTTCTTTTCGCGGGTTCTCCTTCTTCTTGCTGTCGTCTCTGCTGCATCCTTCTCCGTGTCTCCCGCTTGCTGCGTGCGTCTCGTCCTCTTCGGCGTTGTCTCTCTGTCTCTCGCTCAAGGAAGTCCGCAGCAGCTGACGGACAGAAAATGCGGAAACGGCAGGGACTGCTCAAGCGCAGGCCCGCCGTGCCATGCGTCCCAGATTTACGAGTAGATTGGGGCAGGAATAAAAGTGCCACACAGAAATACATGCGCACTCTTGAGCCTCTATCCCTCTGTGTTCAGACGTGTCCACGCCAGGAGGCTCTTTGAGGCGCGCGCATATTTGCATGTATCTGCAGACGTGTAAAATGAAAACTTCGCGCGTGGAGAAGAAGTACGTCCCTGCGTCTCTGGGCTTGTGTGCTGCGCGCGCGTGGGGTTTGGCATGTTGCTGCAGTCTCTTTACCATCGTCGGCCTTGGCTTCGCAGCCCCGTCGTACGCTTCAAGAACTCCGCTAAATATCAAGAGAAGATAAACGCGCCCGTTGTCGCATCCTCTGCCTTCGCTGTCCCACGCGACAAGCAAACCGCAGCTCCTGTCCCCGAGGACCAAGTAAGTGACAACAGCCGTACAAGTAGTAGTAGTAGTAGTAGTGGTAGTAGTAGTAGTAGTAGTAGTAGTGGTAGTAGTAGTAGTTGCAGCACGAGTAGTGGCGTTAAAAGCAGCAATATAGCAGTGGTACTGCTAATAACAGTAGTAATAGTAGGAGTGGCCGCAGGAGTAGTAGTAGTAGGAGTAGTAGTATTAGCGGTGGAGTTGTAGGAGGAGGAGGAATAGGAGGGGTGGTACTGTTGATAGTAGTGTTAGTAGTATAGATTTATGCGTATGTAATAGGACAGTTGTATAGAGTAATATTGGTGTGTAATATTTCGGTATGACCGTGATAGTGTCGTCGCCAAGTAGTGAAGTTATCATCAAGTGATTTTCTACTCGTCGAAATTGGTGGATGTATGTGGAGGACCGCAGTTGTCCCGTCGGTGAGTCCTGAAGAGAAATTTGTAGGAGTGGAGAAGTGTAGGTGTCTGCTACCAGGCTTCGTACTCGTGGGAGAGGAGGAGGATCTCTGAATGCAGCAGTCTCGTCGTACAGCAGCAAAGCAGGAGAAGTACAGCGCTGTAGTGGTGTGGTAGAGTAGTCTCTGTGTATAGTAGTGTAGCTGTCTAATAGTAGTAGTAGTGGTTCAAAAAGAAGAAGAAGGAGCAGGAAAGGAATACGGGAGTGTCTTTCTACACAGGAATCCCCTTGTACAGGACTTCATCAGGAAGCAAAGGAGAGAAATGTATTTATCTCTGAGAGTAGTATCCGTCTGTACAAGTATAGCAGTGTGCCTGTCTTGTATATATAGTAGGAGTAGTGGTAGTAGCGGTAGTACTAGTAGTCGTCGTGGGGTAGTAGTAGGAGGAGGAGGATAGGAATATATTAGTCTACAGCAGTGTATAGCTGCAGAGGAGGGTAACAGGAGGAAGAGTAGAGAATCGTAGTTGCGCACAGCAGTGTGACAGGCGTTGCCGCTGTCACGGAGGGCGGGCAGGACACGCCAGGCGTCGCGTGTTGCGACTCGGCAGAGCAGAGACAGCAGAAAACGGCAGCCACGCACGAGCAGCAACAGCAGCAGCAGCAGGAACCGGCGCTTGTGACTCTCGCATGTTTTCCCTCTTTATGCGAAGAGACTTTCCTCTCCTTTTCGTTCTCCGTCTGGGGCGCATTACTCTCGCCTGGAACCTGCCTCGCGCTTTCTGTGCCTTTTCTTTCTCGTCGGAATTTGTCTCGTTTCTGCCTACAGGAGCATCTCGCGGTGTTGACAGTCGAAGGCGGTCTCTTGCATCCGGCGGGACTCTCCGCAGTTCTTCAGTCTCTCACGTAGGAAGAACACCGTGCGATCGACTTCGATCTGCACGTCTTCTGCATGCATCAATTCTAACCGTCTACTTGTATACACGTATACAGAGAGAGACAGTGATATAGACAGATAGATATATAAAGATACATGTACGTAGACGTATGTTTATACATGTACGTCTGTATGTGTGTATGCGTGTATATATATATATATATATATATTTATTTGTACCTCCCTGTGTATGTTTATACATATATGAATGTAAGTTTATATGTATGAATCCATACGTATATGCACATATATATATATATGTATGTGTGTGCCTGTGTCTGTGTATGACGTCGACACCGTAGGTGTGTTGGCTCGGTAATAACAACGCGTGGGCTTTCTGCGTCGCTGCTGCTTGCCTTCTCTGAGCTTCACTTTGCCCAGCAGCAAGTCAACAAGTTCCTCTGCCCAGACACACTTACGTATGTGGATAAACACATTTTGTTCGAAAAAGGACACTTTTCCGTGCACACAGAGAGAGAGCATACTCGGGCCTGTGCGAACCTGCGTCGACCGGATGCCTGTTTTTTCTTCCTGCGTATTCGCTCGCTCTCTTCCAGCACAGGGTCGGTGTCTGTCTCTGCGTGTGGCTGCAATTCGTGGACAGCATTTCTTTGTTCAACGCGTCAACAAAATTTCCGTATCTCTCTTACACACCCCTCCCACGCTCATTTTTTCCCGCACTTCCACCCTCTGACTCTGCAGCAATGTCTCTGCCTTCACGGCAATACTTGTTCATTCACCGACAAGTGTGTGTGTGTGTGAGAGTAATTTATTTGTCTACGTATGTGGTTATGTGCCTACGTTTTGAATATCTACGTATGTGTAGATATATGTAAATACGTGAGTCACCTCCGTCTTACACACGTGTATTTTACTTTGGAATGTGTCGATATAAACAGGACGTTGAGTCGCTTCTTTTTCGGGTGTCTGTACACCTCCTGCCGGATGTGTGGATATAAACAGGACGTTGAGTCGCTTCTTCTTCGGGTGTCTGTACACCTCCCGCTGGACGCATTGACAGCAGAAGAGAGAAGAGCGTCCAGTCGCTTCTTTTTCGGGTGTCTATACACTTCCTGCCGGATGTGTCGATATAAACAGGACGTTGAGTCGCTTCTTTTTCGGGTGTCTATACACCTTCGGAATTTGTAGACATACAAAGGAAGTTCAGTCGCTTCTTTTTCGGTGTCTGTACAGCTCGTTCTTCTGCTTCGCATTGTCGAGACGCGTCACTGCACACGTGGAAAAGAGATATCTTTTTTGAATTATATGACATGGCAGTCATCTCCTCCTCTGCCTTGCCGTTGCGCTGCTCCTTCTCCACCTCGTCTGTTTTCTTTTTCTCTCTCTCCTCCTTTGCGACCTCTTTTGGGAAAACAACGTTGCATGCCCCCCACTTCTCGACATTGGCTGGACGCGTGCCGCTGAAAAAGTGAGTCAGACATGTCCTCGCAGAGCAGGCAGCTGACAGATGTCCTCTTTTTTCTTCTTGGTGGACCACGAGTTTCTTTGCCACCAGTTGCTTACTTTCTGCTGCTGCAGAGTGAACTTTTCTCCGCCTTTTGTTCGACGGCGTGCCTTTGCGCGTCCCTCCCACACGCGTTGCTGTTCTTCTCGTGGCCAGGACTTCCCCGTTCAGATTGACAGCTGCCTGCCAGAAGCGACTATCCCACCGTCCGGCAGAACGCAAACTCTTCCTCAGTCTCCATCTCTCCCGGCCGCTGGCTTCCTTTTCCTCTCTGTGTCGGTGTGTGGAAGAACGAGCTGCTCCTGCTCCTGCTGCTACCAAGAAAAAAGCTGTCTTCTCTCTGTGAATGACACTACCTTCACTGCCGTCCTCTCGCTTTAATCTGCGGGCAATACCTACTCCCATGACTGCGGAAGCGAAGATCTGCCTGCTCCTGCCCAGAGGTGGGGGTGACTTGTATTTCTTCATGTTGACGTAGTGAACAATATTCGTTGTATGCAGAGATTCAGAAAAGCGTCTTGTTCTTCTCAACAAGTGAACTTCCTTTTCTCCTCCGGCTTCCTTACGTGTCTCTCCGGAAAGGGGGAGACTTCTGCTGTTTTTCGTTGGCGACAACGCCACAAGAGCCGCTGTCTCCGTTTGTGTGCTGCCTGCCGCGTTGTTCTGCTACGAAGGGAGTTGGTGCCTGGACCCCAGCGGCGGCAGCAGCAGGGAACGCAGCAGCAGGCGACAGAAGAGGAACAGCAGAGGAGTAGACAACGGAAGGCGCAGCAACAGCAGCAGCAGCACTACCTTGACGAGGCGGGGGAGAAGAAGAAGGAAGAGCAAGAACAGCTGCTGCAGGAGAGTGAAGAGCCACACCAGAAGCAGACGCAGCAGCAGGGCGATGAGAGGAAAGAGGAGGAGCAGCTGCAGCAGCAGCGAGAAGGAGAGCCACCGCAGGAGAAAGACACACGGCGGCAGCAGGACGCCACGCAGGAGACGCAGAAGGAAGAGCCGCAGCAGCAGGAGAACGAGCAGCAGCGGGAGCCGGACAGGGCGTCCTTGCAGTGGTTCGCTCTCTCTGTCTTTGGCGTGAATGAGACGCCCGTTGCCTTCGCTTCCAACTTACACGGTAATACTTAGAAAGACAATTCATTTTTCTCCCTTCTTCAGTCTCCCTGTCAAAGGACATCTTATTGTCTTCGCCGTTTATTCTCCCTGTTGAAGGACATCTTACTGTTCCTCCTTCTTCGCTCTGGCTGCTTGCAACGAATTTGGGTCGTATGCGAGAGACAGAGATATTTAATCAAACGCATGCCTACGCATGACACACGCCCGTAGAATTTGTCGACAGTAGAGGTGGCACGTAGATACAGAGAAAGAAAGAGAGAATGCGTGGAGATGGAGTGGAGAAAAAGAGGAGAAGATGGATACTTAGACGTAACAGCAATCCTACCAATGTAGAGTGAGCGATGCGTGGATCGATCCGTACGTATATTAATGTATATAGTGTATATCTAGACAGAGAGACAGATAGATAGATAAACGTAGTTATATAGAGAGAGAGGTATACTGATATATGTGTATACGTGTGCAGAGCGGTGTGTGGATGAAGCCGTAGGTATACTAATGCGTAATATATATATATATATATATATATACAGAGAGAGACAGAAAGAAAGAGACAGATAAGTAGATAAATATAGTCATATATGTAGGTACAGATGTATGTGCATACATGTACAGAGCGGTCTGTGGATGGAGTTGTAGGCGTGTTAATGTGTGTGATGTGTATACATGCATATATATATACCTGTGTATATATATATGTATATGGAGAGAGAGAGAGAGAGATAGATACATAAATATAGGTGCAGATATAGATATATGTACATCCATGTAGAAAGAAACGTATAGATGTAATAGTAGGTATCTACATATATATGCATATATATATGTATAGAGAGAGAGAGAGGTGCAGATGTGACCGTAGGTCAATCAGAGTGAAGAGAACGACACATGGATAGGAGAGTAGATATCTTCACGTTGGTGTGTCTATGTGTGTATACATTTCTGTACATGCACATGTGTTTGCATGCGTCGGTGTATGTATGTGGAAATATATATACGGGACGTGGCGCCCGCATGCTTACGCGCGCAGTTTTGTGTGGCAGGAGAAGTAGCTGGGAAGTATGTGGGTATAGTGTATCTGTATACCTCTGTGTCTGTACATCGCTGCGCTTCCCAGGTGTACGTACACCCGAGCACTGTCTGCCCGCCACATCCCCCATGTCTGGACGCGCTGCGTGTGTGCCTCTGTACGAAACGATCGCTGGTCCTTTGACAGCAACAACCGGCGCACTAGCGGTCGTGTTCTTTCTTCAGCCGCACTCGAGCCGCACTCGAGCCAAATTCGGTTACGTCGTTGTTGCTGTCATTTCTTCCTTAGTTTCTGTGTCTACCCAAGCAGCTGGTGTAAATATGTGAAGTTGGTGCAAACGAAGAGAAATATAGAGAGTTACGTAGCCGCTGGTTCGAAGCACGCAGACCTAACAGGTGCATACGTACGCAGACAGAGAGGCGTAGACAAAGACGGATATACGTCTGCGCGCGGATGTATAAAACGTTCACATCTATACATACCTGTATCTAGAAGATTTGCGCCTAACCACACGAACACCGCATATATATACATATATACATATATATATATATATATGTGTGTATAGGTATAGGTGTTTGCTGCACGTGTAGAGGAGATGCGAGGGCTGCAATCGGGAAAAGGAAGAGATCTGCGTGGGATACTGACGCGTCGTTGATTTTTTAGTCGCCCTGCTTTCGACTTGTGGGCAGGCGACGATCTCTGCGCGGGCAGCAGCTGCCACTTCATCTGCTTCGCAGCAGCAGACGGAGAAGGGGAGCCACGTGCCATCAGCATCCGTACGGTCAACAACTCAGACGCAACGACTGCCTGTCCATAACACCCGCTTTTATCGGGAAAAGAGGACGTTTTTAGAGAGGGCGCCGGGGTGGTGGAAGTTGTGTGCACATGAGAAGCTGCTGTGGGAAAAAGTGATAGTTACTTTTCAGCGGTGAAGCGAAGCCGGGGGACCCACGTCTGCATGCGTCGTGGGCACGTCGACCAGCTCGTAGACGCTGCCCTACTCTCACACGGCCCGCGAGGGAAGGCCAAGCGAAGGTGGCCTGTCTGCTGCTCGTCAAGCATCTATCTGTACACGTCGCCTATCAGGATGCAAGTGTGTGTACGTGTGTGTACACTACTCTGTATATGTATATAGATGTTTGTGTGGGTAGGGTTCTTCACTCGTGAATGTCTACGTACGTACATAGATATATATCAAAGATATATAACTATGCACATATATTACCTGTCCGCGTCTCACGGTTGCTTACAGGTCATCTGTCAATATGTGCGTGTGTGTAGGTATGTGTGTGTGTCCCCTTGGTTGTTTGATATTCTGTATAAACACACGTATTTTGGTTGGCATACGGGTTCACCCGTGAACGTATCTGTACGCAAGTATTTGAGTATAAGTATATATTGGGTGTGTCCACCCTTCTCTGTTGTTCACGTGTCGTCTATCGCTACGCATATATGTGTGTGTGATTCCCAGTATGTGTATATATGGGGTGAGTCTAAATATTCATCCGTGCAGGTATATGAATATACATATGTATATATATGTATATATATGCTCGTAGAAGTAGGTACAACTACGTGTGCGTGTGCATCGTACATGGCAGCGAACGGTGACTCGAGGAACGAATTGCGCGCCAAGCAAACAACGTTTCTGCTACTTCTTCGACGAGGTGTGATTTCCAAGTCTGTGCAGAAACGGTTCAAAGATGTCTGTTCGCCAGTGAATGCGCACTCTCTCGCTTCTTCCTCTGAGGCAGTCGCTCTGGTGCTGGCAAAATTGTCGCGGGCCGCTGAGTAAAACACTACATCTTTAGTGCCTAGGCAGTGGTGAGCGTAGAGAGTACGCACGGGGTGGGCGCATCAGGGAGGCGTCTCCTCTTGGCCGCTACGCACGTAAATAAATTAGACATGCAACACACCGCAAAATACGTAAGGACTCTGCAGTCCGTACATCCGGCACCCGCAAGAAGAGGCAGGAAGAAACACATGCAGGGAGCAGCAACGAGACGAGTTCCTTGGCACGTCTTCGGAATTTCGTAGACATGCAAAACTGCAACTGTATGAATACCTGCCTGCGCAGACACGCTTCAAGACACCCGAGTATTTACCAGTGCCCGTACGTGTAGTTACAGGCACTTCTATACCGGCTATTCTATATTTGTTCACTCATAGTACACCTCAAACGTGTACACATGTATGCTGTGCTTATTGAAACTACACCGGCGCTGCATGTCTGCTGCCCTAATTGCTGTAGACTGTTGCTCGCATTTGACAGGACGTCATTACCGCCAACGTTGCCCCACGACGAAGGTCCCACTACTCGTTCTACACTTGAGCGCGGAAGAAAAATTCCACACCAACACGTCGGTTCATTAATTCCTTGTGGCCAGCTGCTTCTTCCTGTAGAGACAGAGAGGAGGGGTGACCTACGCAGGACTGCCTCTGTCTATACGTAGCTAGAAATGAGAGTGTCGACTTGTTTCTGTGTATCGCCCTCCGAGTGTGGAAGGGAGAGTGAAGCAGTCGTGCCGCACTGATTTCTCCATCCTGCCCTCTCGAAAAACGTGTTCCCCCCAGTCAGTCACCGGCGCGGGAACATCGCGGCAGCATCACCAGGGCCTGCCGTCAATTGGACTTTTGCGTTTGAGCGGTGACACTCTTCCTTGAATTCAGCGTTGAGGGAAGCATTTACCGAGTGATGCGAAGGGGTAAGCCCTTCCTCTTCTGTTTGCGTAGGCACACATGTACGTACGCACGCGAATAAATATAATATATTTGTTTCCACGTTCTGACGAACATATTTACATAGAGGTATGCAAATGCGGGGGAAGGAACATATTGAAATATGTGTATATGTGCACGTATAAACTTGTAACAACGACTCGACGCTACGGTACATTTTCGTGCTGTGTACTGTGGCACGCTGCTTCTACAGTCCAACATCGGCCTCTGCAGGGATGCGCCTGCGTGCCCCTGTGCGTGTAGCTGTCTGCGCCTCTTCAAGCGTACTTGTCTTTTTCTTTCTGCATATAGTTATCCATAATCACCTGTGTGTACCCGTGTATACACATAGATAGAGAGCTAAGGAAAGAAAGTTTCAGACGCACGTGTCTATTTGTTTCGGTATATATGAGTACATAGGAAGTCGCATGTTTCTGGGTCTTTCTACATACTATGTATATACTTATTCGAAGAAGAACTCAGCTACGTAGGCCGGTACACATTCACGCTAAGTTGTGCTCTCTAGCATTAGTGTCTTCCTCCCCACCTACGCATACGTTTGGACGAGCTCCTCTGGGGGACATGTTGTTCACTTGCACGTAACAGTGCTGTGCGGGACATGCCACGGCCAGACATGTGCAGTCGGTGTCTGAGAGAGATGTTTCAATCCGCAGGTAAAGATTTTGATCTTTACCTGAAGCTGTACGTATATACTGTGAGCAGCTTCCTGAACAGCAGGTCTTACAAAGGTACGAAAAAACGTGTACGTGTAGCATGTGAAACGCCTCTGTGTACGGGTATACATGCGTACTCGTGTCCTTGTCTGAACACGTAGCGACGTGCGGACCTGCTCGCATTAGAGCTTACGTAGCCGGGCACCGGGCATAGAGGGACGTGTGCGTACACGCATGACTGCAGAAAGCAGACGCAGACGCGTATGTATACGTCGGTGCACGTGTGTGGCCCCATGTACGGCTGTCATGCCTGTCCCAGTCTCTGGTCACGAAAGCGTTGGTGAGCTTCTAAACCACGGTACGGGTACCTCAAAGCCGGCTGGCAGGACAAGGGCTTAGTGGCAGTGAGATTCGTCTAGCCACTTTCTACCCATGCAATAGTTTAAACGCATAGAGAGAGATAAAGTGACAGGGAAGTCAAGGCGGGAAGCGTGTGTGTACATCTACGTGTGTCCACGTGTAGATCTACATATGTAGACATGTGGACAGGCAGATGCTGGGATATTAGATAGGAGCCGCTGTGTACGATAGTACCACCTGACTGAGAAACAAGACACATATATACATATATATATGTATACCCCTATTCAAACGTAGCTGATTGTACATGTAGATATATGTGGGCGGCTCAATAGACACGACGAGGTGTCAACGCGTGCGTCGCTCTACGTATAAGGACAGAACGAGATCTCTTCCGGCCACCCCATACCACGTTGGACAGCCAACTGCAGGTGCAAAAGTACAAGGGCACCACACCATCACTGCTGGCTGGGATAAAAACACAACCGCATGCAGGGGCTGTCCACCTCTTCTCAGAAGCTACGTATGTCAGTAGTCCGTACACCAGGCTTGCGGGGTTGCGTCTGGCCACAACATTCGAAGTCATATATATATATATATATATATGTATTTTAATTAGTAGAGGTGCTGCGGTGATGTGACTTGGTGTCGCCTGAGTGGTATCTCCATGCAGAACGTCTGTACACACACGTGTTTGTATGGTGTGCTTCAAACGTACATGTGGAATTTATCAGCGCAAAGAAGAGGCGCAGTCGAACAGCCGGACCCTCCCGCGTACGCCTGTTGCATGCCGCAGAAGAGCACCTACGTCCTCTGCGAATCTTTGGGTAACGGCTGTCTCTTCATTCGTCGCGCTCCACGTGTGGCGACAATCGCGCTGACCAAAGAACGTACGTCTAATTTTTCTTGCATCACTTTTCTACTCAGTCACGGCAAGACGTCGGCACCCGGCCGTACTCAGCTGTACCTGCACGCGTCGAGCCTTGATCAGTCGTATAGCGGGGGTCCTGCAGCATAAGTTATGTTGGCGCTGGCGATGTGCGGGTGCAGCACCCATATCTGGGGCAGATAAAGAGTTCGCTACTCCAAACAGCAACGCCTCCATGTGAACCGGCAGAGGATATGTGCCTCTCTCCCTGAGGCGCCGGCAACGTCGCACGCAGAAATGTTCTGCAGGCATGAGAGTGAAGCGTGCGACACTTTACGCTGGAGTACCGCATGTCTCGCGCTCTAGAACGTGAGCTAGCGAGTCCCAAGATCAATCCTGCGTACGAGGGATCACCACCACTTGGCAGAGTGCCCCTTGCTTCTCTTTGAACGCGTTGCGCCGAGCTCGCAACACTGCTGACGGGGGCTTCACGCGGCAGGTCGTGCTGCATCTGCAGGGACCACGCACGCGTGTGGAAATCGCGATTTCCTCAGAAGTGTGCGCATGCACGTCGTAGCGGTATCAACCGAATCAAATGCGAGGAAGAAGAAGCCGCGAACCCAGACCACTGGATCACGTGCAACCCTGCCAGGCAGTGTGCGTTGTGCGTCAGCATAAGGCTAGAGCGTCTGCTACATCCTGGCAAAGCCTGCTCTGCAAGCGTTGACGTCGAGGCAGTGTGTCGCAAAGAAACATCTGATTGCATGTGCCGGCTGCAAACAGGCTTCTGAGTTGCTGGTTGAATATTATAAGGAGACTGACGGTGAATTTATTGCGCAGCATGCAATAATCCACTGCGGCGTGTGCAACACTGCTCGGTGTGTGCAAAGCTGCCCGATGCGCGTAACACGCGGTGCTTTTGCTGCGTCTGTGTGGTGCTTGCAGCAGCACCTGCAGGGAACCCGTTTCGCAGCTTGCAGCGCACGGAACTTTTTGCGCCGTCCCGCTTGGGGTTTCTGACTTTTCCACTGTATGCACGGTAGCGTCAGCCGTACGACGCCACCACTAGCTTTAAGCAGTCACAGAACAAGCAGCACAGCTCCACGCCTTTTCTTCTCAGCAGCAGCGGGCAGCAGTAAATGCAAGCGCGTTTTCACAGGAGGAGGACGCGTTCTGCGCCTCCCCATGTACAGCAGCGTATGACTCCTCACCAGACCACCACCCCCGGAGAGTTCTTCTTCCTCTCCTTCTTTTTGACTGTTTTAACCGTCAAATATATTCTTCTCTCTCTTCCTTTTCTAATTTGGAGAGTTCTTCCTCTCCTTGTTGTCCCAGTTGTGCAAAAGTCTCCCTTTCCCTCCTCTCGTTTCTTCCTCTACGGGCTCAATATGGCAAACGTCGTCCACCTCGACCCCTCCGTAGGGCCCTTCCCCTTGCACGCCTCCGCATATCACGCAGTGGCGTTGGCTGGTCCTGTCAGATGCTGGTGCCCCGGCGTTGGCCGCATACACAAGCAACAAGAGCCAGCAACAGCACGACACTCGTATAGGCGTGCGCACACAGAGACGAGCTGCGACTTATTAAAAGCAAACAAAAACAGAGGAGTGTCGGGTGAGGTATTCCCGTGCTGCAGGCAGACAGGGCGTTTGTCGATAGCAGCGGTCGCACAAATGCCGCAGATATCCACACAAGCGCACGCACACAGCGCGCAAACAGAAGTTCCGGTACTTTTTTGGCCAGTAGCAACCATCTCTATGATCACGTGTCTGTATATACATGTAGACGCATGTACTGCGTGCACAGCTTTTATTGTTTCACCAGCAGAGTGTACAACTATGTTTTCTTCGTACTTCGCTCGTCCGTTTATATCTGTGAAGTCACAACAAGACATGTGTGTACACTGTGGTGTGTAGCTACACTCCCGTTGCATGCACCGGATTCTGCTGCTGCCGCTGCTCCTCCTCGTCCTGCACGGCAGCAGCTGTCGTGTCTGCTGCGTGAGATTCACACGTAGCTGGTGAACACAGTCTGGTCTTTTGAACGCTGACTCCTTCTACAGGCAGCAGAAATAAGAAGGGAAGGCAACTGCTTGGCATTTGAGGCTCTTCTAACACAGACACACGATAACGCAGAGGGCCCTGCGGTGCATGCACCCCGGTGATCCCGCTTGACGTACAAGGGTTAGGTGACGTGTGGAAGTGCGCACACCTACTTTCTTGCATGCACAGACGTATACACATATATTCACATACGTATGTATAAACAAACGTACGCATACGTAGATACGTGTATATACGTGGGTGCGTGTACACCTCCTCTTTCTCTCCACACACATACGTGCAAACTTACACACATACACGTAGACGTCTATACATACACGTGTATAGGAAAACATCCGTATTGATGCGCCATACATGAAAAGAGATGCGTATAGATAGAAACGCACATGTACTTGCCTGTCGTGTCTTCTTTCAGAGAGCCTGTACGAAAGTAGAAACACGCGTCCGGATGGGTGTAAATCTACACTCCGCTACATACATACATAGGTTTACGTGTGTACACCACTTCGTGTGCACGTATTATGGTCTACATACGCGCACGCAAATGTAGACATATATATGTACATTTGCATTTCACGTCTCTGTGTGTAAAGGCGAAGAAAAGTTGCAGTACTTACATCGAGGGCCGCTGCAGCCTCACTGCCGCTCGGTGTGCCTTCCCGCTTGCGCTGCTGTCTGGCGGCGCGTCCGGGAGAGAAGAGGGCAGTGCGAGCAGATGGCGGGGGGGACCAGAGTTCCTCCGCTTCTTCACACACGAAGCCGTAACTGTTGCATGCAGAGGAAACAGCAGAAAACGGAAACTCCTCTCAAGCAAGTCACAGAAAAGTCTTCGCCCTAAACGCACACCCATACACACGTACACCTATACGCGCGCAGGTCCACGTATTTACGTATCCGCTGCATGCAGAGACTTCATCGAAAGGGCAAATGTATCCTTGCACTTGTAGATATCTACAAGTATATAAGCACTGATGCAGATAAGAAGGAGACATATGCACCCGTGTCGGACTATAGATCCACCTATCTTTCCACACATACGTGTACACAAATGTATAGGAAAAGCTGCACACATGTAGCTGCGCGCATGCACGTCGTATATGTGTATATACGTCTGTGTAAGGGGCATTCACGAGGATGCTTAGCTGGATTTCTGCATGCAAATAGGTAACGCAGACGTGAGGACTACGACGTACAAGTAGATGGATCCGCTGGCTGATACATATCCCCGCGACATTCACCCTCCGTGTGCGGCCCGAGCGTAGAAAGAAATGACGTCTTAAGCAGCAGAGACTGTACTACCTCGGTTGAGGAGCTGCAGTTCTCTCTCTCTGTCTCTTGGTGCTGCTGCGATATGGAGCATCACCGGGCGACGCTGCCAACGACGTTCTCTGCTGCTGCGGTCACAACTGCTGCAGCTACACCTGCCCAGCGCTACTACTCCTGCACCACCTGTCCTGCTGCTCAAGCTGCTTCCACAGCTGCCACTGCTGCCGCTGGTACTTTCGCTGCTGCTAAAGATACAACTACTTCTGCGACTACTGCTGCTACGGCTGCTTTTGCTCTGAGACGGCTGCTACTGCTGCTGTTTCTGCTGATGTTACTGCTGCTGCTGTTGCTCCGCCTCCTGCTATTGCTGCTGCACTGCTGTTGCTGCCCGTGTTGCTCCACCTGTCGCTACTGCATGCGTAGTTTTTTGCACATGCAAGTGATTTGACAAACAGGTGGAGACCACTGCAATCCTGACACCACGAGGAAGACCCCCTCCCCGTCATCCTGTCGCTACCCCCGAAGAGAAGAAGACAAACGCGACCCCTTGCACAGAAGGCACAAGAATGGGACTAACTTCTATACGTGGAGAAACTGGGCGTGTGTGGATACTGAGATGGGTCTTCCAGATATATATATATATACGTGTAGAAAGAGAGAAACACAGAGAGAAAAGAAGGGGGGGAGACGGAGAAGACGTACGGCAGAAATCCGTCTGTAGGCGGAGAGACGGGGATAGAGAGATAGAGAAAAAGAGAGACACACAGGGGCACAGAGACAGAGACGTGCAGCAAGCTATCCATATAATAAATAGACACATTAGCCGAGTAGGTCTATAAGTGATGGAGAGAGCAACAGCAAAGGCTCAAAAGAGACAGGAATACAGACAAAGACACAGCGACAGAGACAGGCAAAAGTGTGGGGCCACATAGAGAGACGGAGACACGGAGGAAGACCGAGTGCCATAGAGAAGGACAGCGACAGCAAGAGAACAGCACGTACAGAGAGACGTATGTACAGGCAAAGAAACCTAGGGAGAGGACGAGGATAAAAGAGACGCACACAACCACGTAGACGCATCTTCGTTTTCCACGAATCTCACACAATCTGCGGGAAGAAAAAGCGAGGGAGCGCGCCTTCGTAGAAGATGTCGTAGCCGGTGACCTTGAAGCAGAACTCCCATCTGCAACCACATTCACCGAGACATCAGTCCACGAGCTGCTGCTTGTGCTGCAGCTTCTCGTTCTCCCGCACATGAACGCATACTTGACACACTGTTGCTGGCGCTGCTCCTACGCATGTCGAAGCTGCTGGGTGCCACGGCCGCAGCAGTTGCAGCCACACCTGCATGCGGGAGTCGCCACGCCGCCGCGCGCGCTGCGCTTCTCTTCAAGCCGCGTTGCTGCTGCAGGGAGCTGTGCGTTCCTAGGTTCGCATCAGCAGCAGCAGCGGCTCGCGCGTACTGCGACCTGCCGCTTTGCACGGGCGCTCGCCCAAGACAAAGCAGCAGCAGGCACGCATGCTGGTGGCCCACAGGAGTTGCTGCAGCAGCAGCAGCCAACAAGTGAGGGCACACGCGGTCCTCTTGAGCTGTCTCGGGATCGGTGGGCCGGCATCATAATCAACAGCAGCGCTGTGCTGCAGCCGTGCCGCACGCAGCGGACCACACAAATACGTGGGTGCCCAGCACAGCTCTTTTCTACATCTGCTTCGCCAATCTCCCGCGGCGATTTTCTTTTGCCGCGCGTCGGTCCCTGGGGTCGAGTTTCTTCTATCTGGTGTGCGTCCTGTACGTGCTTCTTGACATTCACATGAGCATACACATAGTTTGATATATATATATATATATTAACACTTGGGCATGTTTTGTCTTGTTATTCGTACGTACAGTGGCCGTCGCTTCACACAAGTGTGTGTATACACGCGTATGTATTACGTGGGGACACATCTTCACCCATTCGTCAGATTTTCCCCCCCTCCCCTCCCCCCGCTTCCCTGCCTCATGTCGTCGAGAGGCAAATCTGCCAGAAGTAGGCAAGGCGTCGTCTGGTAGACGGCGAGGGTGGACGTGCCTGCGCCGCAGCAGGCCGCGAGTCACCTACTTGCGACGAGCTTCGTCGGTAAGTAGATGCGTCTTCTTCGCCTAAAAAAGAAGACAGGAGCAGCAGCGCAAAGAGACGCAGGAGAAACGGAGCCTCTACCACACCTGCTGCTACACGAAAAGCAAGGCGAGCCTGTCTCCCAGGCGCTTTGAAGAAAAGAAATGGCTCCGCACTGCCCGGGAGCGGGACCTAGCGGCAGCCCGGCGCAGAGGGGCTCTTTCTGGTGTCGACGAGCCACGACGCATGCGGCGACGCGTCACCAAAACGCATGCGCAGCAAATCGGCGGCGCACATTTGAAGTCACTGCGGCCTGTGTAAAGGCGCCGCCGACGCATGCGTTTTTACGACAGAGGCACTGCTGCGTGGCGCGCAGCCCAGCACTCGTCGACGCACAACACCAGAAAGGCGCGGCACATGCACGAGGCAGCCGTTGTTTAATACGCCTGTGCATGCGCGTGGGTGTGTGCAGAAGAAGGAAAGAAAGACATGGGAGACAGGGGAAAGAGGAGGCAGGTAGACAAAGCGCCCTTTCATCTGCATATACACACGACGCATGCGAAGAAGAAGAAGAAGGAACATATGTTTGGGGGGGGGTGGCGAGGCGTCTGCTGAACAGCTAAGTTTCCAATTCTTGTAAGTGGCACTGGATGTAAAGACGAAAAGGGCAGAAAAATAGTCGCTAAAAGGAGACACAAGGAGACACATATATACACGCAGGAGACACACGTCTGCTATATGCAGAACAGCAGACGCGTTAAGAGACGCAGACGCGTACACGTATACAGAGAGAAAGTTGAGAACACTCATATATATATATATTTGTAGAGAGAGAGCTAGAGAGGGACAGATGGATAGAGACAGAGAGATAAAGAGAGACATACGTACGTAGACGAAATGTAGACAGATAGATATACAGGTAAAAAGAGACACACATATATAAGTAAACAGAGCTACAGATGTAGATACATACAGATAGACGGAAATACAAGGACATAGCCACATAGGGAGAGAGGGACCTTTACTATACAGACGGAGCTACTACAGATACATAGATATAGACACATAGGGAGAGAGGGACCTTTACTATACAGACGGAGCTACTACAGATACATAGCTATAGACACATAGGGAGAGAGGGACATATTATACTACATGGATGGAGCTACAGATACACAGATATGTAAGGAGACAGACATATAGGTGTAGAGGTAGGCAGAGATACAGATCGATAGATACACATGTTGACAGAGAGCTACAGTACACAGAGACAGCTATAGATATATAGGTGTGGTGAAGGTAGACACAGGTGTACACATATATACGGTGAGGTAGACACAGATCTATATTTAGAGAGCTAGACACCATTCTATACATATACAGGTGTAGAGGTAGACAGAGCCATACTACGAAGACAGAGCTACTGATACACGCATATAGAGAGAGAGACGGAGAGAGTAGAAAGAGATAGAAATAGAGGGATATTTAGCTAGACCGGGTGCTATTGTACGTAGACAGAGCTACGTATATACATAGAGAGAAAGAGAGAGATCTACAGGTATAGACAGAGAGCTGTAGATACACGGATATGCAGAGGCAGACAGAGAGAGACGGAGATATAGAAGTAGGTCGCGGTGCACGTAGATATTTATACGCATACATTACATGGATATGTGTGTGAGCAGGTTGCCCAATATATACGTGGAGTACGTATGTACTGGTATTTCTCCGTGTATATGCCAAGGGGACAAACTGCGGAAGCGTCTCTGTACAGAGGCACCCGCGTGTGTGTCTCTGTGTCTGTCTGCAGCGCACGTGAATATATTTTCCTCTCTTTCTCTCTCTCTATCTTTCTCTCTTTCTCTATCTTTCTCTCTCTATCTTTTTCTCTGTATCTCTCTACCTTTCTCTTTCTCCCCATACATATCTTTCTCTTCCTCTCTTTCTGTCTTTCTATCGATCTCTCTATAGACACATCTTTCTCTCTCTATCTTTATATTTCTAGCTCTCTATCTTCCTCTCTGTCTCTGAATCCCCACACATATCCTTCTCTCTTTCTCTGTCTATCTTTCTCTTTCTATCTTCCTCTCTCTATCTTTCTGTCTTTCTATCTCTCTATCTTTCTGTCTATCTTTCTCTTTCTCTCTATACATACCTTTTTTCTCTCTATCTTTCTCTCTGAACATATCTTTCTCTCTATACATATCTTTCTCTCTATACATACCTTTTTT
Organism: Sarcocystis neurona; assembly: GCA_000727475.1. Classification (NCBI taxonomy): domain Eukaryota; phylum Apicomplexa; class Conoidasida; order Eucoccidiorida; family Sarcocystidae; genus Sarcocystis; species Sarcocystis neurona. Next base: position 3,184,138 of record KL647297.1, read on the forward strand.
CTTTCTTTCTCTTTCTCTCTTTCTCTCTATACATGTCTTTCTCTCTTTCTCTGTCTATCTTTCTCTGTCTATCTCTCTAAACATATCTTTATCTTTCTCTCTTTCTCTCTATACACATTTTTCTCTCTATCTCTTTCTGTCTATCTTTCTCTCTATCTTTCTATCTTTCTTTCTATACATATGTTTCTTTCTATACATATGTTTCTTTCTGTACATATCTTTCTTTCTATACATATCTTTCTTTCTATACATATCTTTCTTTCTGTACATATCTTTCTTTCTGTACATATCTTTCTTTCTATACATATCTTTCTCTCTATCTTTCAATATTTCTTTCAATACATATCTTTCTTTCTATACATAACTTTCTTTCTGTACATATCTTTCTCTCTATCTTTCTCTCTCTATCTCTCTATCTTTTTCTCTTCCTCTCTATACATATCTTTCTCTTTATACACATTTTTCTGTCTATCTCTTCCTGCTTATCTTTCTCTCTATATTTCTCTCTCCACCTTTCTTTCTATCTTTCTATCTATACACATCTTTCTACCTTTCTATCCTTCCACCTTCCTATCTTTCTACCTTTGTATTTTTCTCCATTTTTGTATACATATCTTTCTCTCTTTCTCTAAAGATATCTTTATCTTTCTATCTTTCTCTCTATACACATCATTCTCTCTATCTTCCTCTCTCTATCTTTCTACCTTTCTATTTTTCTACCTTTCTATTTTTCTACCTTTCTATTTTCCTCTACTTTTCTCTGTGTGACCATATTATTCGAACTCTCTTCGAATCTCTTCTTCGCTTCCCTTCTCTCGCCCTCTGTCTGACTTCCCCTCTCCCTTTCCCTCTGTCTCTGTGTGCCTCGTATATTTCCTCAATATATTCAAACAGACGTAAATAAACATTTTCTTCTTTTCTCCGCGAAGACGAACGCATCTTCTTTTTTCATCCGCAGCACTTTGACTGTCGAGTGCTGCCTCGGCCAAGGTACGCGTGGCAACGACTTGCACCAAGGTCTCCTCCTACTCTCCTACATGCAATCTCAAGTATTTTCATATCTATCTATATAATAATAAATTGCCACACACGTATATTCATACGTATGTGTGTGTACTGCATTTCACTATGCAGATGTATACATACATATATATATATATATATATAAATCTCTCTCTCTCTGTGTGTCTATATATATGTATACATTATGTACACATACTATCTACTAATATACAGATATACATAAATACATATCCATCTCCCCCTCTCTCTCTCTCTCCATATATATATGTATATACGTTATCTACAAACATACAGATAAACACGTCCACATTAATCTCCTTCTGTCTCCCTCTCTATATATACATATATATGTGTACCATCTATTCACGTGCATATACATACATATATGTTTGTATGAAACCTGCCTATATATATATATATACAGTATCTCCTAATCTACAGATATATACACATGTTTAGACCTCCCTCTCTCACTTTATATATGTATATGTATGCCACACCTACTAGTATACAAAAATTTACAAATACATACATAAATCTCTCTCTCTGTGTCTCTCTCTATATATATTCAAATGTGCACACCGTTACATCGGCATGGACGCGCATGCGTCTACATGAAAGACGGACTTTCATTTGTACGGAGACGAAGAAAAGAAGTTGCTTCTACAATTTTTCCGTCCCCCTTCCCTTGCCACAGAGCAGAGCCGCGTCTCGCAAGACATGAGCGCCCGGGGTTGCACACCCCCCACGGGACATGCCCCCCGTCCTCCTATAATTTCCTTCTGCATGTGTGAGGCCCTGTGCGTCGCCGGACGAGACGCGGACGAAGAAGAAGAAGAAGGCGGGACCGAGGCGACTTTCTTCTGCCTGGCAATGACGACGGCTCTCCATCTTTTTCTCAACCTTGCAGCAGGCCCCGTGTGTGGGTGTGTCTCACTGGCACGCACACACATATATTTCCTGGAAAGCCGGTCATCCATGGGGACGGTGGTGTGTCTACGGAAGGAAGTGAAAGTGAAGCGGAAAGTCGGGAAAGAGAAGTCGTGGCTCTGCAGCGCCAGGAAGTGCTGGAGAGGAAGGGCCTGTCAAACGACACGCGGCGCCTCTCCTACCAGCGATGAAATTACAGGCCTACCGGTAGAAGTAGTAGTAGATCGCGGCGTCTTTTTTGACAGACTTCACAGCATGTGCGTGGATACAAAGCGGTTCAAGGAGGAGAGGCACAGGCACCCAGAGACAGAGACAGGGAGATGAAAGGGAGACACGGAGAGACGGAGAGACGGAGACAGTGCGAGGAGAAAGGGAGGGTTGAAAAAGGGAGAGGGATATATTCATATATGTGCGTGTGTGTGTTCGCACGAGGGCAGAAAAGAAGAGAGAGTCGGAGAATCGAGGAATATATGCTCGCGCTCGCTGAGGCGCGGCGGAGAAGAGCTCACCTTGGCGGTCGGCTCGGCCTCGGGAGGAAGATGCGGAGTGAAAATGACGACGTTATCTGCAGTGATCATGCCGTCGTACTTCTCGCTGTCGACCGTAATTTCGGGGGTCTTGTGCTACACAACGCAAACGTATTCATTCCGGTGTACGTACACCGCAGACAGGGGGGGAGCCAGCCACACGTCTAAGCGAGTCTGTGGCGACTTTAGGTGTCCACACTTCCTTCTTAAAGTAAAATATGTGTTGTCGCGGTGCTCTGCGCAGGTGCGGAAATTCTGTGCAAGACGTGTTTCCACTGGTTCTGCTCCACAGTCTTCGTGCAAGCACAAAGCGTCTCCGGTGTACGTACACCGCAGCGCGCAACTCCACGCACACGCACTCGTGGAGGAGGGTTAAACGTTCGTACGCCACCGGCCACGCACACCCGGAGACGCACGCGCCTCCTCCTGTGGACTTCTCCTGCAGTCCGTGCACCCACGGATTTATCAAGACCAGTTCGCGTTGTTCAACGAAAAGGCTGCCACTAACTCGGGTGTACGTACACCGCAGCACAATCGTATACGTTTATGCTCACGGTAAGGCACACATACACGTGCATTTGTGAGCGCTACTTCATACGTGTCTAGTCGCTGAAAAAAAAGGTGTGCTGGGATCCACTGGTAAACACCAGCAGGAAACGTGGCGGTGTACAGACACCGCAAGACACACATACACACACGCACACATACACATATATACAATCTTCTCCCATATATTCATACACATACCCACATACCTATACATACCTTTACATCTATACTGATACATATATATATATGTATATACGCATACGTACTCGTACACACATACATATCCACATACATGTACACCTATTTGCATTCCCTTACACACACATACACATATGCGTATGCGTATACACATACGTCTACACCTACATGGGCAGACAAGCGTACATGTACACCTACAGATACGTATACACATGCACAAACGTATACACATACGTATACACATACGTATACACGTACACACACACATACATATATATATATATAAACATACATATACATATATATATACATACATATACATATATATATATATACATACATATACATATATATATAAGCATACATATACACCTACACATACGTATACACATACACATACAGATACGTATCTAAATACACAGACGTATACAAATACACAGAAGTATACAAATACACATAGGTATACACACACACCCATATACACACAAATATAAACATACAGACATACATATACACATACATGTACGAATGTATGTGCACCAAAATCAAACGTGTGCGGTTTATTACGCAGTGTGTGAGTGCTCGCTCTACGCTTTGGTTGCTCGGTAATCTTCAAAATGACTTGCTGCATGATTCTCTTCCAGACGAAGGTGCAAGTGTACATACACCGCACGCAACACAGCGCGCAGGAAGGTACACCAGAACGTGTTTACCCGCGCGGACCTCCGCCGGGGAAAATCTTCGGCGATGTGAGCATACACATACACACACACACACATACCCGTGTACTGCTGACGCAACAGACATATCTGCGTCTACATATAAGCTGAAAGTTTACCTTGCGAAAGTCCCCTACACCTCTGTCACACGCAAATCATATACATATATATATGTCCATATATAACGTAACTCCGCGTACATATGTATATATTTACAACCATGCATATGTATCTACACACACAGCTGTACGTTTTACAAGGTCTAGGACGCTTTTCTCACGTGCAGCCTATGGATACCGTAACTTCGCTGTATATGTGTATATATATATGTACAACGTAAGGTAAGTATATACATCTCCACACACGTATGTATGACACTCTCGAGGCCCAGTATACTATTCTTACGTGACGCATATAGACACAAGTCAAGTAACTTCGTATATATATGGATATAGTGCGACGCACGTATGTATATACATCTCCATAGATGTACGTTTTCCATCGCAGAAGGCAGTACATGAATGTCACATGCAACACGTGCACCAACGCCACAAACGAGAATCGCGACTCTGCCGTCGAAGGACGCCACATTTGAGGGAGACACGTGATGTTTTGGCGGGCATTGAGACTGGCGCACACACACATATACAGAGGGAGGTATACGTGTTGATTTTTGTTTATTTTTGTGTTGATTCTACGTGTATGCGCCGCTGTAGTTCATTTTGACCGGGCGACGTGATGCCGCATGCGGAGAAGAGCGCAGACTTCGCCTCTACAGAACGGTTGCTGCGCCCCTCGAAGGGATGAGAGGCCTCTCAAAGTTTGACTCCGCAGCCAAATTTCAACAGCCAATTGCCGTTTGCTTCTGCACGACCGCCACACGTCTATACATATCCGTGTCCACACAACTTCACGTACCCAGCCATACTTCGCTGTCGTGCTCTCCCTGCCTTTCTCTCTCTCTCCATATATATGTATATATGCACTATATATATATACAACATATAGAAACACATATATATATAACGTGTTTTCCTCTCTGCCGGTATCTCTCTATATATATATGTATATATATATATCATATAGAAATACATTTACATATATATATATAACATGTGTATAGCGAGTCTTCATCTCTGCCCATCTCTCTTTCCATAAAGACATATATATGTGTATATATTAGATATATAAAAGTACCATATATATACATATATATAGAAGGAGAGAGAGTTTTCCACTCTGCCCATTCCTCTTTCCATGCATATGTATGGCATTAAAATGTATCATATATATATATATATTACATGTATGATGGAAGTCCTTCAGACCCTTCTATCTCTTATATACATAACAAATAATAATATATGCATATATATATATATATATATATAGATAGATATGGATAGATAGATAGACAACATATGTGTAGTGGTTATCCTCCTTGTTCTTCTCTACCTCTCTCCACGTCTATGCACGCAAGCTATAGCAATACATATATGCATATACATATATATATATATATATATATTACGTAACATATGTATGAATTTATACATATATATATATACATATAAGAAAGCGCACATAGAAGTACAAATACGTATACCAGCGGCTTTTTTCAGAAGACTGACATATATATGTGAAAAAGAGAGAGACGGAGAAGGGGGGAGGGATAAAAGCAGCACGTATATGGGCAGACTCCGCTTTTTTGACTCTTCGTACAGACATGGTCCACGCGTCCTAGACGTATATACAAATAGAAAGAGATACAGATATACAAACATAGACAGGTATACACCTCTACACATAGATATATATATATGTGTAACAGCCTGTGCTCTTTAAGGGCGTAGACGCAGCCACTTTAAGGAGAAGAAATTTCTTACGAATTTCGTCTTATAAATGGCCACGAGTCCCTTCTTGCACAAGACAAATCTGAACGCCCAAGCAGCAGCAGAGATCCGCAAGCGCCAGCCGTAGATCGTAGAGAGACACACAAACACAGACAGAGAAAGACAGAGACGGCTATATACATATATATATATATGTGTATGTGTGTATGTACAGATGCATGCATACACATATATATATATGTATGATACGTATATGGAGGTAGATAGATATACACGTATACGTGTGGGGAGAAACGGCTGTGGTTAGAGACTGGATGTACAGAGAGCGAGACAGGAAGACACAAAGAGATAGAGAGAGACGGAGATACGTGTAGGTATATATACATATACATATATATATATATGCATGTAGATACGTACACGCACATATGTATGAATACAGACACCTTCAGCTACAGAAATATAGGCTGAGATGCGCACGTGCACCCACCATGTATGTACACGTATTTATCCGCACGAATATATATAGGTAAAGGGGACAGACAACTGCAGCTACAAAACTAGATGTAGAGATACACAGGTATAGAGTAAACCTGAGTAGAGATATAGAGAGACAGAGACAGAGGTACAAAGATATATATACATGCACGCACACACGTGAAAAATCTACGAACAGAGACACCTTAACCTATAGAAATGCATGTAGATATATATATATATATGTGTATACGTATGCATATACATATATGAGATAGACGGGCATACATGTATATATTTAGAGAGAGAGAGACACGTGCACACGTATATATACATATATATGAATGTGTATAAAGAGAACAGCAGAGACGGGCATACACACATGTATATACATGGTGAATACGTACGTGCGTATATATATATATATGTAGAGAGACACATCCACACACAGACAAAAGGGGAGAAAGGGGGGGAGATACGTCCAGGTGTTTTTACATAGAAGTATCTCCATATATATACATATGTACTCATATATACCTATATACATAAATAGATAGAGAGACAGCTAGACAGACAGAGAGACAGATAGATAGAGACGAGAGCAAATCTTCTACACATGTATGCATATATGTATATGTATAGATAGATAGATAGAAAAGAAGTAAATAGAAGAAAGATAGATAGAATAGAAAAATATAGATGAATGGATGGGACAAAGACAGATAGATAGAGACGGAGAGATCGATAGAAAGGGAGATGCGAGCAAATCTTCATACATATATATATAGACAAGTAGATAGATAGAGGAAGGAACGCGAGCAAATCCATATATAGAGAGAGAGGAGAGGGACAGAGAGAAACGTCTACTCGTTTCTTCGCATGGGCAGTGCGATTGATGTATCCGTGAGTTCTTCGTCGACGCGTTTCTGCCCGGGCGTCATCGTCGCTATGGAAAAGAGAAAGCTACGTCTTTCAAGTTGTGCCGCTCAAACGTGTATCTGCGTTTGCGCAGCCTCCACGACGACTTACATTATCTTATTAAACATTTAGAAGCAGTGAAGGAATACTTATTGTGGAAGTCCCGCGGCTAGAGGACTTGATGCAGCTTTCTCTTCTTGTCGTCTTCTCTATCTCTCGTGCGACACGTGTGTGTGTGTGTGTCTGTGCGGTGCATGCGCGGGCGCGCGAAGTATGTGCGGAGAGGGGCCTCTTCAGGGGGGTGTTGGCTGCTGCCACGCGCAAACGCAGGCGGTCAGCAGCCACGTGAATTTCCCCTCGTTTATGCGCAGCAGCAGCAGCAAAGAAGCGAGCACATGCACGCGCGCGCAGAGCGAGGCGGCAGCAACTCTGTAGAGGCAAAAACTGCAGGAGAAGCTCGTCGGCAACCAGCTGCAGCTAGCAGCGGCACCGCTCTCTTTTCAGCAGGACACAACCGCCAGAGCAACTCGGAAAGAATCGACCCGGGCCGCACGCGCGCAGGCGCAGGCGCAGATGCAGGCGCAGGTGTATGCGGTGTACGTACACCGCGTCGCTGGAGGGGAGGGACATGCGTTCGGCTGCGGAGACACAGCAGAGGGATGCCACGTTGCTGCCCGAAGGGAACGTCAGAAGCTTCGCCTTTTGCAGAAGCAATCTCTAGCAAATACACCCCTCTCCTAGACAATCGGCAAAGAAATACAATTTCCCCCCAGGAGCCAGAAGCATGCAGACAAACGGAAGCGGGAACGACGGCGCGTCTACACGTCCATCGCCGAAAAGAGAAACGCAAGAAAAAGGCCGAGACACAGAAGAAGAGACGGTAATGCAAAAATGTTGTGGAAGCATCGACAGCACACGTGAACGCACAAAACATATACGTATATGTTTGATCTGCTTACATTCATATTTATATATACGTACATATATATTGATATATTTGTATACGTATTACGTATATGTGTGCACATATACGTAGATCCACATATACATGTGTATATCACTAATAAGTATATCTATACATACACATATATATACGTAAATATATATATCTATTCATACATATATATATACTTGTGTTTGTATCAATATACATATACATGTATACACATGTAGATACACATACGCCTATATATATGTGTGTGTCGTTGGTGTCGTTACTTTTGCAGCGGTGTTGGCGTATCGCGCAGAAGGACTTCCACACATGCGCGCGTGCACTGGCGAATATTTATGTGTAGATGCATGCGTATAAAAAGCGAGAAGATTGCCCGGCGAAGAAGAGGGAGAGAAGCCGCGAAGAAGCCAAAAAGTCAACGACAAATATCGAGCGAAGAGACCCCCCAGAAATGGCTACGCATACGTAGCTGCTCGTCTGAGACAGACACGCTGTAGCGCCTACATATCTATTTATGGAGGATGAGCAGAAGCGAGGGAAATGGACAGATATACGCAGAGGTGCAAGGAAGAGGCCGCAAGAAGTAAAGACGCGAAGAAGACATGTACAGAGCGCGCAAAAATTTACGCTTTCATCGACGCTTTCTTGCTCTGCGCATCGACAGGAGGAAAGTCGTGCCGCACGCATGCT
>KL647297.1:3195261-3347623 GCA_000727475.1 Sarcocystis neurona
TATAGATATATATAGATATAGATATAGATAGATATAGATATAGATATATATATATAGATAGATATAGATATAGATATATATATATATAGATAGATATAGATATAGATGGAGATACGCAAGTAGGTGTCTGGACGTGTACTGCATATCAGGAGTCCGACGTGGAGAAGTGACGCGGAAAGATGTGGGGGAATCGCAAGAAGGAAAGAGCAAAGGTGTCCAGTAGAAAAGAAAAGACAGCAGGGCATCTCTTGTTGGCGTGGGCGCGGTCGCTGGAAGTTCTACACAAGTGTCAGACATCAGGCAGAAGCGAGACCCCGCGTAGACGTCCTCGTTCAGAGCGAAGCACCAGCAGAGGCAGAAGGAGGAGCAGCAGGGGAAGCAAAAGGAAGGGAGAAGACTCTTCGAGAGAAGACGGGGGAGGATTGCAGAGGGCACGCGTCGCAGGCGTCTTCCTCTGATTCACGAGTACAAGAAGAGTCCTACGTGCGGAGCCTGCTGCCCCAACTTTAAAAAATTGCGTTGAGCACAGCTCAAGGTGACACTCGTGTGCTCCTCAAGCAGATAGGTAGGGACCCGGTCCCCGCGTCCAACTCCGTTTCCCTCCTAGGGCGCTGTTTTTTGCCGGGTTTCTTTTTTGTTTTTCCCACTTTTTCTCTGTGTGTTGCTGTTGGGTTTCTTTCAAGAAAGAGAAGTGTTCAGGAGTCGCCAGTAGCACGTGCTTCTCTGCAGCGGCAGAGAACTCCGCCTTCGTCGAGATACACTTGCGCGACTTAAAGAACTACTACGCGCGAAGGTAGAAACTCAGTTTACACTTCTTCGGAGGTGTACATACAGCCGACGCCACCACGTTGTCAAGTGTATGTACAGGGAACGCCACTATCACCGCCACCACCCCTGCGTTGTGAGGTGTCTCTCCACCTGGCGCCGCGACGGTGTGAGTGTGTGTGTGTGTGTGTGAATCACGTGTAGGTACACCGGCCGCCACCAGGGAGCGACGTGGAGTGTACGTACACCTGGGGTCACCACCACCACGTGTATTATTGTGTGAAAAGTGCGCGCACCCAGCGCCACGAACCACGAGAGATGCTGCCGCCAAAGGTGAGGTGTACATACAGTCGGCGACACCACATGTTGAAGTGTACGTACAGCCGACGCCACATGCTGTGGATGTGTGCAACGGTGCCACGACGTGGTGCGGTGTCTGTACACCTGGTGCCCCGCGCATCCAGTGACAGGGGTGCAAGACCTGCTACGTTTGCCAGTCCAGCAGCATATTCTCTGAGTACACGGAAATACCAAAAGTGCTACACCTTTTTGTAGTGAAAGTCAGCAACGGCGCAGAAGGCGTCGACTTCCCCTACGTCGTCCGATAGCGAAGCAGGAAAAGCATATCTGGCCCGCGCATTATCACGGAGAGTCCTCTTAGAAAGCCATGCAGATACCCTTGTCTGTCTTTGTGTGTGTATACATATATTGCCGTGCACATACATTTATATACATACGTATGCATGTGTATATACGTGTATAAATAAGCACAGTATGTATATATATGTATATGTGTGGAAACGGACCTCCGGAGAGACGAAGAGCTCCAAGGCGTCCGTCTTCACCGTCAGGGCGAAGCGCCGGAGAACTCCTTCTTCAAACAGATTGATCGGGAAGACGTATCTGTCGTTTTGAAGCAGCGACCACAAGAAAGCAGAATGCACGAGAAGGGAAGACTACTCCGAAGAAGGTCAGCGCATCGTAGTGAAGCTGCCTGCTCCGCAGCGCGTTGAAAAATAACAAAAAGCCGCAGACAGCAGGACACACGCAGAGAGGAGAGGGGGGCGACTCACAGAAGAAGCAGAGGACGCAGAAAAAGAAGAGACCGGGAAAGCGCAGTCCCAAGGGCGGGGGCGGAGGAGGTCGATAAAGAAGACGAACAAGAGGAAGAAAACGCAAAGAAAACCACGAAAAGCAGCAGCAAAGAGGCAGAGAGAAGAAGCGACGCGTGCAGGGCAACACAGAGGAGAAACCCGCAGATACACGTCGACGCAGAAATGCCCCTCCCTTCCCGAAGCGAAGAGGCCGTCACCCGAAGAGAAGAGAAAGACACAACGGGCGCGCGTTCTTTTCCTTCGGTCCCGTGCTGCTGTTTTGAGGGGAAACAGCAGAAAGGAGAACAGAGCAAAGAAGAGAAGACAGACCGTCCACACTTCGTGAGCTTCGCACAGTCCGGTCCCGTGCTGCCTTTTTATGAGGAAAACAGCGGAAAGAAGACAAGAGCGGAAAAGAGACCGTCCGTACTTGTTGAGGTTCGCATAGCCACCCAGAGTCCCAGCCTTCAGAACGCCTGCCTCTTTCAGGAATCCTCCAAACGTCAGCGCGACGTTCCACCTGCAGGCCTCACACCCAGCCGTATTCAATATACGTTCGTCGCACAATTTGGGAATGATTTTCCAAGACAAGAAAGGAGCACACACACAGGCCCGGCTGCACGCGGAGGTGTGAGAGATGTAGAGACTCGATAAACACATGCAAGAAAACAGCCGTCGACGCGACACACATATATGTGTATATGCAGAGAAATTTGGGCGCATGTCTCTGCCCGTGCGTATATGTGTGGGTGTGTGTGTGTAATGGCCTATTCATACACATTTTGGCACGTAATCATATATACATACGTATACACTGTAGAAATATATATATGTATATGTGTGGGTGTGTGTATATATATATGTACATGTATGCGTGAGTGTAGCACTTCTATATATATTTGCATATATGTGTACATATATATGTATGTGTATACATATTTTCTAGGTATACATATACACATATATACATGTGTGTATCTAAATATATATGCGTATATGTATATGTATACATATATGCCTTAGTCTATGGTTTGTATATGCGTGATACCACGGCTGGAACACAAGGGGACAAGCTTCACAAGAGTTGCACATTTTCGCACTCCCCAGGAGAGATACTGGCACCGCGGACCCTCCATTAAAATTTCTGCGTTGTAGATATACACACGTAATACGCACAAACCTATAGATATATAGAGCGAAATAGAGACACGTCGGCACTCAGATAGAGAAAGAGAGAGGAAAAATATACATATACATAAATATATACATATAGATACATAGACAGATAGGTAGGTAGACACATATGTATATACATGCACACGGTGAACAACCAGCCACAGCACTATATATATATATATACATCACAAGAGAGAGGGAGAAATTACACACATATGTAGGAAGAGACAAATATAGATAAATATGTATGCAGACGTACACACACATGGAAAGATAGAGAAACACGGGCAACGGGGAAAACTTGGGAAGCGTTTTCTTCTGTTTGTTCTGCGTGCCCGAGCCAGAGAAGAAATCCCAGCAGATGCAGATCCGCGGGTGTTCCACGAGTCACCATACATGCCTCGTCTCCCCCCCCGTATGTACGCTCTTCCCACCCAAAAAAGGGAGACGAGACGGGGAGACGGCGAGACGGCGGTAAACGCAGGGACGCTCTTCGCAATCATCAGGGAAGTCACCCAGTCATGTCTCTCTATATGTGGTAGCGATAATAATCAGGTCCTTTTTTCGTGGATGGGTGGCTAAACGAAGACGGAGGAAATTCTCTGTCACAGCAGCGTATCTACATATATGTACTAAGGTACAGAACTACATATATACGTCTATATGTGTAGGTATACGCATGTACCTGCAGATCGGTGGACACACATGTGCGTACACGTGTGTATGTGTGTGTGTGTGTGTATATGTATGTGTGTATATGTGTATACGTATGTGTATATGTGTATTGTAGGTGTCTGTATATGCGTATGTGGTGTGTATATGTATGTGTGTATGTGTGTATTTGTATGTGTGTATATGTGTATAGGTGTGTATATATGCGTACGTAGTGTGTATATGTATACGTACACGTGTATAGGTGTGTGTGCACGCGTATGTAGTCTGCATATTTATGTGTGTATGTGTATAGGTGTGTGTGTACGTGTATGTTTGTGTGCATATGTCTATTATGTGTGTATATGTGTGTATATGTGTGTATATGTGTATCTGTGTGTATATGTGTGTGTATGTGTGTATATGTGTGTGTATGTGTGTATATGTGTGTGTATGTGTGTATATGTGTGTGTATGTGTGTATATGTGTGTGTGCGTATGTGTGTACGTATGTAGGTATGTATGTATCTCTATGTGTCTGTATCTCTACGTGTCTGTATGTATCCATGTACCTATGTGTGTATATGTGTATGTATGTGTGTATATATATATATATATGTGAAGGTGCCATATGTGTGTATACAGGCGTATGTATATGTGTGTATGTGTGTGTGCGTGTCCATATATGTATATATATATATATATGTGAATGTGCTATATACATGTATACAAGTGTGCGTGTGCGTGAGCATATATATGTATATACATATATATATATATGTGTGTGTAGACGAAAGGGGTGGATATGTAGGTTGTTGCGTATGTGAGAACTAATGAATGTACAAAAATTCCTGCACATTTGCATGCATATGTAAAACGCACGCCGGTATACATATATATATATATATATGTGTAGAAACAAAGGAGAGGAAGTGGGTGATGAATACTAAGAGGCAAAGCTGGACTCGCGAGTGACTTCCTCTTTGAAGTGGGAGGAGTTGTTACGCGTGAATAAGCAAAGAGCGCCTGTCACCTTGCAGATGGACGGCCCACTGCTGCCGCTCTGTGTGCAGGCGGAGCGAGTCGCAGCAGAGGCGGAAGCAGCAGCAACAGCAGCAGCAGAGACGGACAGAGCAATAGCAGCAGCAGAGACGAAAGCAGCAAGAGCAGCCACAGCGCGGTGGCCCAAGTGGCTGGACACATCCCAGAGGCAGCAGCGGCGCCGGTGTGAGTCGAAGGAGGTGTCAGCAGCAGCTTACCGATCGAACTCAGCAAGCGTGGCGCAGTCGAGAGTAATTCTTTCTCGTTTGCCTTCAGGAGTCTGACAAGCGAAGAAGAAGCACGTTTAGAGAAACAAAATTCTTCTCCACCATCTCGGTGACACTCGCAAAAGAGCAGCTCTCTCGACCAAGTGGTGCCTTCGACGCACACGAAGCAATAGCAGCAGCAACTCTGTGCAACTGCTGTTGCTGTGTGTCATCGCCCTGCCGTCCTCGTCTCGAGAAGAAATGACGAGTGGCAGCGCTCCGGAAGCAGCAGCAGCAGCTGTTGCTGCTCCACGCCTCCTTCGTCCCTCTCCCCCCTTTCCCACCGTAGTGGCAGTAGGAGCAGCAGCAGCAAGAGGGACGCAGCAGCACATGCAGCAGCCGCGTCGCAGCAGCAGCGGGAGAAGTAGAAAAGTAGTCGCCAGGCAATGGCGTCAATAAGCAGCCGCATCTAGCAACCCGGCACCTGCCGCAGCAGCGGCAGGGACACCGACAGCAGCCGCACGAGCAGGAGACTGTTTGACAGCAGCAACAGCGTCAGCAGCAGCGCAAGACACGGAGGAGGAACGGACACGCGCGCGCGTCCAGACAAAAGGCGGCGGCGTGGGGCAGCAGTAGCAGTCAAGAGGAAGAAAAAAAAGTGCAAGGCAAGGGGAAAACTCCTTACGGTGTGCGTAATGCGGATATCTCGTCGCTCGCGGCTAGCAGTAGCTACGCAGTGATCTGCCTGCAGCACCAGGACGGGCTCCGCGTTTGGGTCACCGTAGTAGCGATAAAGTTGCAGCAGGCCCTTCGTAACGACGCCCGCTCTGTTCGGTAGCACGAGCACGTTGAATTAGAAGAGTTTTTCAAGCCAGGTCAACAGATGTGTCTAGGGCGTCTATGCCCTTGCACATATATATATTTGCATGCATTTGTGTGTACATAGGGTCGCGCGTACTGCTGGATGGATGTGTCACAGAGAGACGGGAGAGAGAGCCAGAGAGACGCCGAGAAAGAAAGGCAGCCAGATTTATATATTGTTACGAGGCACACGCAGAGGGACAGGTACATCTACATATATATATGCAAGCACCAGGGACAGACGCAGAGAGATCCAGACAGATAGAAAAGGAGACAGACAGGAAGAGAGCAGAGATGCTGACTGACAGATATTGATAGATGGGTCCCAGAAGGTAGACACGGTTGACGAATAGACCTGTCCCCGAACAACTGCCCGCGGAGATTGACAGACGGAGAGAAACGGAGGTCCAAGGATTGGTGTATGGATCGATAGAAATCCACACAGAAAGAGAGGCTGCCAGAGGAAGACACACAGAAACGGAGACAGCGACGGCGTCGTGCGCATGCGGAGAAGGAGACACAGGAAGAAATGGACTGTGTGGCGCTTCTGTCGAAAGAGACGAGACAGCAGGCGGGAGAGACTGTTGGCAGTTCGGGAGTGTGTCCGGTCGAGAGTTGCGACTGAAGGAAGTGAAGAGGCGACTTGCCAGTGAAAAAGAAAAGCGAAGACAGAAACGAGAAGAGACCGGCAGCACACAAGTACAGGTACGTCTGGTGGAGGGCGACGCCCGGGAAGGAAGTGAGGAAAAGCTGCTCGGCAGCAACGGGTTCTTATCGCTGTGTCTCCCTTTCTGCAGGTGTATCTGCCTGGCCAAAACACGAGAGAAACGTAGGGAGAAAACTTACTGAATCAGTTTATTCACGCCGCCCACGTCTTTTCGATCAAAAAATCCGTTCTCTCGCAACTTGCGCAACCACCTAATATGAGGGTGCCACATGCATACAAGCACACGCATGCACACAAGTGCCTAAAAATTTACGTTCAGGTATTAAAGACAGACATATACATATATATGTGTGTGTAGACATGTATATGCTTGTGTAAGAGTATTAAGTTTCACATGCGTGAAGAGACTTGCTTTCACACAAATGTGTACAAGTAGAGATCCATTCAAAGACAGACATATATATCTGTAGACAATTCCGAGGCATATTTACATACACATATATGCGTCTCTATTGATAAGAGAAATGCAAGGACATATCCCTTTGTATATACCTTTGTGTAGCTCTTTCTCTGTCTACATGCGGAATGTGGATCAGCGCACCAATGTACGCTGTCTCGGAGCCTGTACTTCTCTCTCTGTGTCTCTCTAGATATTCTCATCTATGTGCTCTATATAAATTGTGTGCAGATACACATATATATATGTGTGGGCAGATATTTGCACGCACGTGTATATACGTATACTTGAAAGGAGAGAGAAAGAAGAAGGTTTCTTCGCATGCATTCCTGCGTCAACCTAGACATAAGTACATCTTTTTACATTCTGTCGCGCGCCGCCTTGTATGTGTCTCTCTACCTCCTTCTTCTTCTCCCTGTGAGAGTGTGTAAGTGTGCCCCTGCCTTCGGCTTCGGGGTGAAGAAACTTCCTCTCTTTCGTGCGTCACTTCAAAGCGGCATATTTGTCCACTTTTCATTGGCCCACGTACGCTGCTGCGGAGCACGCAGAGCTAAAAAGATCTTTATTTGTAAACGTGTGGGTGACTCGAGACTGTCGAGCTGCTGCAGACACACCCCGCCGGCTGCTCGACGGCAAAGATGACTTCTTGTGAGGAAATGAGGAAGAACCGGCGCGCAGAGATTCTTGCGCAGAACGTCCTTCTCTTGAGTCCGCAAGACCTACACCGCGCACGCGGCCGAGAGCGTCCTTCTGCTGCATGTGTCTCTTTCGACGACGCAGCCCCGGTCTGTTTTTCGCGACTTCACTGAGCGCATGCAGCCCTCGTCGAAATGAGATCCTATGCCCACTTCATGCGCTCCCCCGTGTACATAAAGATGCAGAGAAACAGCACGCAGACACACCCCGTGGGCAGTCCACACAGCGAGAGACGGCACGTAGACAAACGCCGTGGGCAATCCACACAGAGAGACAGCGCATAGGCAGACCTGGTGAGAATCCATACAGAGACAGCACATAGACAGACCCGAGGGGAACGGAGGGAGACAGCAGGTAGACAGACCCCCTGGGAAATCCACGCAGAGAGAGACGGCGTGAAGAGAGTCCGGGTAGAGACTGTTCTTCTGCAGGTAGTGGGGAACGTGCCCAACGCACCTGTCGTAAATTTCGGGACTTGCGAAACCGAAGACGTACGTTTCTTCGTCAGCAGTGTCTGGCTGTGGCGCACAAAGAGACACACAGTAGCATGTCTCAGCAGTTGCTCACGCGTGCAGCCCTGCAGCGGCTCCTGCTCCTCCTGTATGCAACGTCTTCGTTGCTGCCATTGCCGCGCGCGCCGGTCGCAGCCGACCCTCGGCAGCGTTCCACGACCCCACGTATGTTCGTCAAACAGCCGCCAAGAAGAGAGAGGAAACACAAGAAAAAGGCGCGCAGACATGCATCCCCGCCAGGCGCACGTCCGCAACGCTTGTCGCTGCTGCAGCAGCAATGGCGTGCATGCGCACGCATCTGTGGCCGTCGCTCGCCGGGGATGCGCGGCTCATCACGACGCAAAGCCGAGAGGCGACTGCCTCGTCGAAAGGTCCGTTTTTTCAGCGCACTGGCGTGAGACCAGATGTAGAGGGGCTGGTGTTACGTGTAAATAGACGTGACACGACGGAGACAGGGGAAAAAGCTGTGAAGCAAATGTTAGAAGTGAAGAAGAATCGGCTTTGGGACGGCGGTGAGAGGGACACGTCTGCAGACAAAGCGGCCCCCTCCTCTGTTTTAGATAGAAGACAAAGAAGACGTGGCATGGAGACGGGGTGGCCGGGACGAGACAGAGACACGAACGCGCGAGAGGCAGCGAGACGGCGAGACGGGGACAGAGACAGGCACAATGAGAGCCGGAGACAGGCAGAGAGCTCCAGAGAAAGCCGGGGAAAAGGAGACACAGAGAGAGCTCGCTGATTTGGTGGATGGAAGAAAGTGAGTTCCACTTGTACCCCGGCAACGAGCGCCGCGCTGGGAGTTCTCAACGGCAGCAGCAGCAGAGGTGCGCGACGCAGTGCTGTCGCCCGCGCCCCAAAGAAGAAGCGGCACCAGCAGCCCGGGCCATACACAAGGAGCAACAGCTACTCTGCCCTCTACAACACAGCAAAACGAAACCAAAACGCTACCGCGGCTCAAGCTGCTGCCACTGTCAGGCGCCGCTACAATAATTTATATATATGTGCATATAAAGATATATATATATCGCATGTATATGCATATATATATATATCGCGTGCAACGTATATACGCATGCGTGTGTCTTCAGAGATGTAGGCAAGCCCTTCAGCAGGTTCGTGCCTCTTCTGTATCTAAGCACAAACGCGCCTATACATGTATATGAAAAATCTTCTTTTACGCACCCACACCCAGACACATGTATTTATATATATGTACGTATATCTATATGTATGTATGTATATATATACATATATGTGTGCACATAAACATATACACACATGCCAAGCGTATGTACTACATACGCACATACCTCCCAAAGGCGCCTGTAGCAGGCCTCTGCGTAGTGTTCACACGCACCTGGCCCCACACTTACCTAGAGCGAGAACTTTCTACACTTATTCCTACATCTGTAGAGGGCACGTATGCACGAATATACATACATAGATATATGTGTGTACACTTATATACATATGTGCAAGAAGCGACTACCAGAGACACCAACAAAAAGGCGTGCAACGACTTATATACGTTTCAGAACACACGTAGTTGTGTAGGTCGACGAAGCGGCGGCGTCTGGTGCAGCTCGTGCACATAGGCAGCACATCAACCGCGCCTCACCATGTGCCGGACAACAAACTCTTGCTGCCGGTCGTCAGCGGTGGTAATACAGTCGGTATTCTTCAATTTGAGAAGCGGGGCGATATCGCCAGCTTTCTCAAACAGCAGCAGGCAGCCGTCGCGGACGAAGAAGAGTCTGCATGCGGCGAAAAAGACGCAAAGAGCAGGCGACACAGGCGGTTCTCTTCGCCACGCGCCCGAAGACCGCACCTCCCGGCCGTAGACACGTGAGTACGGAGAAGAAATATCGCAAGGCGATCTGATATCCTTGCTGTTCCCTTTTCCTCTCTTCCTCTTTCGCTGAGCGCAGCAGCTTCGTGCAAGGAACAGACTTGCTGGCAGCACGAGAGAGGGAACCTCTGACGCGTTGCGCCGTGTTCTGCACCGCGAGGAGTCCGCGAGAAGCAGAGACGAACGAAGTCTCGCCCTCTGGACGCCCGCAGGTGGGCTCCTTTTCCGAACAGAAGACAAAAGGTGTCCGTCTCTACACGTGTGTGTCTGTGCAGTGAGGCGGCAGGCGTTTCGCACGTAGACAACGCAAAGCGAGACCAAAGGAGGGACAGGCAGCAACGTCCCGCGCAGAAACAGCAGAGCAAGAAGCAGCAGCAGGAACGCCAGTCCAGTCTGACAGGACCGCCCGGCAGCCACGCCTGTCGCCGCGCAGAGGTGCACACGCACGTGCAGCGCAGTGCGGGTTGCCATGTTCGACGTCTCTCTACAGCGGCGCACATACGAGGAGGGAAGAAGAGAAAGTGAGATGCGTGCGTTGTATCGAGAAAGGCAGCACTTCTTTTGCCCCGAAGAAAGGTTGCGCTTTGACGAGCCGCAGGAGAGAAACTCTTCCCCTGCGTCGTCCTGCCGTTTTTCTTCTCTCTCGTGCAGGAAGACCTGTTGCAGGTATCTTCTTCAAAGAGAGACACGGTGTGCGTTCTTCCGCAGGACGAGGAAAGTGTACGCGTTCTCGGCAAAACAGAGGCACTTCGATGTTCTCCACGTCACAAAGAGAAAAAGACAGAGAGAGAGAAAGACAGACAACCCCACACCTTCTGGACCGAAAGAAAGGAAGAAGTTTGTTCTCCCGTTGAGCAAGAAACCAGAGAGAGACAGAAGGACAGAGAGACGGAGGAAAAAAGAAGAAAAGGAGAGACGCGGAAGGAGAAGACCAACTAGTGGAGAGATCTGCTGCTGTCACATAGCGAGAGAGCGATCGGGCAAGCCGAAGAAGGAGACGCGCCGTAAAAGCGGCTGCAGCACCTTCCGGGAGAGGGGGGGGGGACACGAACGGCTGTTCAGGAGTTACACGATAAAAAAACACTTTCTAGCACAGGAGAAACTGCGGAGAAGAAATGCAAACGTCGACGAAGGAAAGACTGGCACAGTCGCAAAAAGAGAAACCAGCCAAGCGGAAAAAGCAGTGAATCGTCGAAGCGAGAGAAACGTGCACGGGTGCCGGGAAGACCTTCCCGCCCAGGGACGTATGCAGCAACAGGGTAGGCGTACACCCCGGAGAAAAGGGAAGAAAGGTAGAGAAATGGAATAGGTACAAAGACGCACGCACAGATGATGCAGCGTATATCTGCACCGTACGACTAAACGAACATCGCGCTCCTAATATACATATATCTTTCTGTGCGTCTGTACATGTGTCTGTTCAGGCATGCGTTTGTATCCTTGGGGGGGATATGTAGACATATACAAACCGATATATAGAAGTAAACATCGGCAAAAACGACGTCGGTGTGCGCATGCAAACACCGTCCTACCAACATACATTTCTTAGCGTCCTTTCTGTGTAGACCTGTGTGTGAACTATCGACGTGAAAGCGCGCTCTCTGCCTACACACCGTCCGCGCTCCTGTCTCGTCTCAACAGCGAGAGCCGCCAAGACAGGAACTTTTCAGACGACGCGCGCGGGCCTCACAAACACCTCTCTACAGCCATCACACAAAAACTCGTGTCTCTTCACATATATATGTAGACACGTCCACACAAATGTATACATATATATGTGGGCATCATGTGTGGATACCTACGCGCGTGTAAACTGGAAAACATGTATATATACATATATATATGTGGAGAATTTTTTTATGTAGGTTGTGAGTGTACACAAATGTGTATGGACGGCCTCGCGCATCCATCATCACACAGGACCTCGGGCGTCGTCCGCAGAGGCATGTTCGTTGTACGTCTACTTGTAGGTACACGCCGTTGCAGACGCCCACATATACGGGGAAGTCCATCTGTCCTTGCTGGCAAGACACAGACTCGTGTAGGAGAAGCCTGCGTCAAAATTTGGTTTCCTTGTTCGTGTACACTTGTTGAAAAGAGAGAGAGAGAGAGATGCAGGTGGTGGTGCAGGTGGTGTACGCGAGCGCTGAAAGCACGTGGGTGAACGCTGGGGGTCCGCCATTTGGCTGCGCGCACATGACGCAGGTGGTGGAAGTGGAGCGGCGCGCAACTTACTCATCTTCCGCCCCTTCCCTCTCTTTCGCTGCCACTTCTTCTCCTTTTCCTTCTTTCGGCGGCTTTGCGGAGGGGGCGGGCGCTTTGGGAGCCCGCGGGGGCGGGGGAAGTGATTTTTTTCGGGGACGCAGGGAGGACGGCTTGCGTATCATCGCCGGTTTGCCCGGCTGCGGCGACGGTGCCCTGGCGGACCAGTAGCTCCCCTTGGCAATTTCACTTTCCACCCTGCGTTTGTCGTAGGCAGCAAAAAACCGACAAGCAGGGCGCGAGCAACTCTCCTTTTTGCCCAGAACGTAGAGACAACAAGGGCAAGCCTTTTCTTCTCCTTCTCCTCCTCCACGAAGGCTAACACAGAGACGGAGAAGAGAAAGGGACGGTGGACTGCTGCGCGTCCACGCCGGGCCCCCGCAGAAGTGTTTGTTCGGGAAAAAAACCAAGTACAGAAGTAGTAAGGAAGAAACAGAAAAAAGCGAGACACAGAGAGACAGCAGCGAACATGGGAGCACGCGTCTCCCGCGTCCACGCGTCAGCACGTGTGTGTCTGAGCCCGTCTCTTGGGTGAGGTGTGTCTCTGCAGCAAGAAGAAAAACGAGCAACGACCGAAAAGCAGTCTCCGTCACTGCGCGCACGGCTTGGTTCGCCTTCTCAACAAAAGTGACGGAGAAAGTTCGTGTATTTGGAGACGGAGAAAATGCGCCAATGGCTCGGCATGGCGCCCTCGTCAAAATTTAAACAGCGTTGTCGCGACGCAGGCACCAGGGCCCCACACGTCTGTGTGTGTCATGCTGTCCTCCTCGTCGCGGTGTACGTTCACCGCAGCGTGACAGCAGCGTGGAGGATGCTGCCGCGAAGAAGACTAGCAGTCACACAAGGGTCTGCTCTGACCCAGGATCTCCTTCTGTCCACCGTGCTCAAGACACGTCTGTTTCTCTGCGTCTTCAGTGAGCGGGGGGACTTTCCGCCCCCACACTCGACTGTACAGACACTCCAAACGCGCGTCGCGGTGTACCAACACCGCAGCACGCCGACAAAACCCGAAACGGAGTGTGCTGCCTCGAAGCCTGGCAGCTTCGACAGGCACTAATCCGAATGACCAACACCAGAGAAGTACCCATCCTACGTATAAATATATATATATATGCGCGCAGGTGCACATATAGAGAGAGAGACAAAGAAGTCGGGAATGAGTGTTGGAGGGAAGACGCATTTTCGAAGAAGGCTGTAGCGTTCAACAAACACGTATATACAAATGTGTACTGGCTCGAAGGTTTGAGGTGGTGTCTACTTTAGCACAATTTCCCGGGCAGTGTGTGTGTGTGTGTGTGATGGACGGCCAAGGAAATTTCACGTGTCTTGTCTGCGGAGGCGCTTTAACAGTACGCTGGGAGGGAAAGTCATTTTTCCTGAAGAAAAAGTCAACTGTCTTCGGCAGCCGCGCGCCAGCAACGCCACCAACTTTGTCGGTAGGGTAAAGCAGAAATTTATATCGCGTTCTTCGCACAAAGAAGTCCCAGCTACGGGAGGACAAACAGGAGTCGCAGAACTAGTAGGAGTACTAGTAGGACTAGTAGTGGTAGTAGTAGGAGTAGGAGTAGCAGGACAGGAGTAGAATACTTGTAGTAGTTCAACAAGGTAGTCGGCTACTAGTAATAATAGTAGTAGTCGTGGCAGTAGCGGCAGTACGGTAGTAGTAGTAGTAGAAGTAGTAGTAGTAGTAACCATAGTAGGAGGAATACAGTAGTCTACGTTGTAGTAATGCTAGGAGTAGTAGTAATAGTACTTGTGATAGGACTACTGGTACAAGTAGTTCTTCTAGTAGTACTAATAGTAGTAGTAGTAGGAGTGGCAGGAGTACTACAAGTAGTACCAGTAGTGGTTGCACAGAAGTATAATAGTTGTAATCGTTTAATAGTATAGTCGTGTGCTACTAGTAGTAAGCAGCAGTAGCGGTAATAGTAGTAGTTGTAGTAAGACTAGTAGTAGTAGTAATAGTAGTAGTAGTAGTGGGATTAACAATAGTAGAAGGAATATAGTAGTCTACCTCGTAGTAGTACTAGGAATACTAGAAGTAGTAGTTATAGTGCTTGTAATAGGACTACTGGTACGAGTAGTTCTTCCAATAGTACTAGTAGTAGTAGTAACAGTATTAGTAGTAGTAGTATTAGTAGTAATAGTAGTAGTGCTACTAGTAGTAGTAGTAGTAATAGTAGGTGGAGGAGAAGGAGCAGCAGGAGTAGAAGGGCTACGACTGTAGTAGTTTTGTAGTAGAACACGTAGGAGAAGAGTATAACAGAAAAGTCGACTACTAATACTCGTCGCAGTACGAATACGGCTACAAGTACCAGTAGTAAAAACAGACATATATATATATATATATAACAAATGAGTCGAGTACTAGAAGTAGTAGTAGGAGTAGTAGGAGGAGGAGAAGTAGTAGTAGTAGTACTTGTAGTACTTGTAGTAGCAGTTGTTGTAGTAGTACTACTACTACTACCAGAAATACTACTAGTAGTCGTAATGGTAGGAGCAGCGGTAATACTACTAGCAATAGTACTGCTTGTGTAGTAGTAGTAGTAGGAGGAGGAGGAGTAATAGGACAGCAGCACAACAGGATATTCGAGTACTAGTAGTAATGGTGGTAGTAGTAGTACTAGGACGACTACTACCAGTAGTACTAATACTAATAGCAGTAGTAGCGCTAGTAATATATATACATATATATATATATTTATATATATATAAACAGAACATTGGAGTACTTGTAGTAGTAGTAGTAGTAATAGTAGTAGTAGTGGTACGACTACTAGTAGTAGTAGTACTAGTACTAGTAGCAGTAGTAACGTATATATATATATAACAGAATAGTCGAGTACTCGTAGTAGTACGACTACTAGTAGCAGTAGTAGTGGTAGTAATATATATATATATATGTAACAGAACATTCGAGTACTACTACTGGTAGTAGGAGTAGTGCGACCACTACTAGTAGTACTCGTGGCAGTGGTAGTAGTAATATATATATATAAGAATAGTAGTAGTACTGGTAGTAGTTACTCTGCCACTCGTAGTAGTAGTGATAGTAGTAACGGAAGGAGGCGAAACTTCTTTTGTAGAGACGCGGTCGGTTTCCTCTTGAAGTAGCGGCGTGCGACGCAGGAACGTCCTTCTTTTATTCGAAGGAAAAGTTGAGCAGAAAGAACGCTGACGTACTCTCCGAAGTTCTCCTCTGTGGTCTGAATTATATATTCGGCTGGGGGGCCCTGCATCACACCCAACAGCAGCAGACAAAGAAGAGGAATAGATACGCTACATACACGCGCCTACATACTCACACCAACACATATGTGTACACACACATATATATATATATATATATATATATACATATATATATACACGTATATATATATATGTGTGTGTATGAATACATGTGGATGACCGGCATTCATATATGCAACAAATAAATGACAGATAAACAAGAGGAATAGATACATCGCATACACATGCGTATATGTTTAGGCGCATATATATACATATGGGTATGTGTCCATATATATGTATATATATATGTACGTGGATACATACGCATTCCCACGCACATATAAGAAAGACCTGACAACAAGAAGGGAGCGTCTTCCGTTTTTTGCCTGCGAGAAATGTTTGGCCCTCCACCCTTCACAGGAGACTTCTTCACCACCGAGCAGTACCGATAGACACTTCACACTCCTGTACACATACATATATATATACGTAAACGTATATGCGTGTATATATGTGCAAATACATATATGTATGTATGGGCCTTTCTGTGTATTCGAAGTGAACTTACATAGAAAGAGCTACCCACACAGGCGATTGTTGTTAGACAGATACACGCATAAAGGTACATATACATATAAACGTATACGCATATATATATATATCCACATATAGATATATACGTCTGTGTGGCTCTGTATGAATTCGAAGTGAATATATATATATGGAGGGAGAGGTGTACAAACACAGAGGGTTGTTAGACACCCTGTGGACTCCCCAGGTGCAGGACGGTTGAAACCTCCGCCTCTCTTTACGCGCGGACAGACACCTACGCGCGCACACACTTCGGCTGCATGCGACGGTGAAGAGAAAAACTTCTTTTTCTCTCGGGTCTAGACAGACCTTCGGCAAAACGAAAGCTGTCTATCTGTCGAACACTGCCCGCATTGCCCTTTTCGGTGAAGAAAATAAAAAAGACGTACTTCTTGAAGCGTAAAAGTAAATGAGTACCGCTCCGGATCCACTTCGTACAACACCTTCGAGCAAGGAATGCGCAGCGTCTTCTCCGGCTCCTGCAACAACGGCAACAGCAGCACAGCAGCACAGCAGCACAGTAGCACCACAGGAGCAGCACAGCAGCAGCAGCAGAGCAGCAGCAGCAGCAGAGCAGCAGCAGCAGCAGAGCAGCAGCACCACCAGCACAGCAATAGCAGCAGCAGCAGCACAGCAATAGCAGCAGCAGCAGCACAGCAGCAGCACAGCAATAGCAGCAGCAGCAGCAGCACAGCAGCAGCACAGCAATAGCAGCAGCACAGCAGCAGCAGCACAGCAGCAGCAGCAGCACGGCAGCAGCAGCAACAGCAGAAAAGTAACCATCAGAACCGGAGTCGCCGTAGCGCCACCACCCAGAAGAGAAGGAGCAGCAGAACCGTCTGAGCAACAGAAGCAGCAGAAGCTGCAGCAGGACAGCACCAGCAGAAGCAGAAGCGACAGCAGAAGCAGAGGCAGCGGCGCGCGGACAGGAACAGCAAAAGAAGTAGCAGCAGAAGCGCGGGCAGCAGCAGAAGTTGCGAGAAACACCAAACTTCAACAACCGCGTGGACGCGGCCGCGTCATAAATGGCAGTCAATCTCCCTCGGGAAGGCATGCAACGCGCGACTTGTTTTTCGCTTGCAGAGGCGCAAGGCGGAAGAGATCGAAGAAAGTAACAAACGTGGAAGAACAGTTGTGTCGTTCTTTTTCTTTGTCGCGACTTACGGCAGCATCCTGGCACACGATCGAGTTGTTGTCTGCGTCGAAGATCAGTTCTCTGCAGCAGCAGCAGCAGGCGCAGCAGCAGGACGGCCGCAGAGAAATACAGACACAGCAATGCAGATAGAGAGAAAGCCAACAGCAATGACCCAGGTACGCAGTCCCCAGCAGTCATACACGTCTCTGTGCTGGGGAGCGAAAGCAGGGGAGACAGCGTTGTCGAGACAGTAACGAGGATTCTTATCGGCAGACTTTCTTCAGTATAGGCGTGTCTGAGAGACAGATAGAGCGAAAGCCAAAGATTCGCCTCCTTCGGGTGGCGCAGCTGTCCGCGCACGCACGCCTGAGTCTCGCTATGGAGACGCAAGACTGGGACTCTCTGTAGATCGGGAGGTACAAACAGAAGTTCTTTCCGTGCGTATCTGCCAACAGCAACAGCAACTTTTCTCTTCGTAGAGAGAAACACAGGAAACGGAGAGGGAAACAAAGGAAGAAGTTCTCGTACATGCGCAGAAACAGCACACTTCTATCCAGAGACAAAGAAGAGAAGGTGAAGTCCTTCCAGGTAGCCACAAACAGAGTTTTGCTATTCAGAGAGAAAGGGAAAGGAAGGCGAGAAAAACTCTCACACGCACCTACAAACAGCAACTTCCTAGCCGTAAGAGAAGCACGAGACGAGACAGATAGGCAGACAGGAAGAAGCTCTTGTACGAATTTACAGAGAGGAACGTTCCCATCCAAAGAGACGGGAAGCGGAAAAGGAGACAGCTGCCACTTTTGCATCAATTGCTGCAAAAAAAGCTCCCCGTCGCACTCTCTGTCTCCGTCTCTCCCTGCTGCTGTCTCCCACAGACACCGGCTAACACGTAGAGAAAACTACGTCTAGCACGGCGTGTGCTGCTGCCGCCCTTCCACCGTCTCACGCAGAGAACGCGAGCGGATGGAGTTCCCCGTTTACTTGAGAAATTCCCTTCTCCTTCCCCTGCTTTGTTCGAGCAGGCTACCCTTTCCCAGAAATGTCCACGGGTCTCCTTTTCTTCTCTCTGTGTAAAGGGCCTCTTCTACAGCAAGAAATATCGCCGCGTGGCCAAGACGTCCACTGCTCTGCATGTGTGGACCAGCCGCAGCAGAAGAAATATTTTCTGGTCTACGTGCGCAAAGCAGCGACGCAGGACTGCGGCACACAGGGACGGGAGCAAAGACAGTCAAGCAGACACTCGCCCCTACGAGAGAGACCCGCACCCGCGCGCGGCTCTGTCTCAGCAGCGTCTTCTCCGACTTCCTGTTCCTGTCATCTCTGAAAAAAGAACGCCCTTGGCGATGCAACGGGGAAAGAAGACGCACAAGCAGCAGCAGAAACAGTAGCGGCAGCAGCAGAAGCAGCAGAAGCAGAAGCAGCAGAAGCAGAAGCAGCGGAAGCAGAAGCAGCAGAAGCAGAAGTCGCAGCAGCAGAAGCATCAGCCTGGACGACGCTGTTCGAATATCGACACACGCGTGTGTTGCTGCCCAGTAACGCGCTAAAGAGGAAGCAACAGGTAGACACAAGTGGAAGTCAGCAAACAAAAAGAGCAGTGGCGTGCGCGGTAGACTGCCACGCAAGCGGATCTACAAACGAACAAGATCGCATACGTGGCCCTATGCGTCCCTCGCAACTGCCGCAGAAAACGAAAAAATTGCAACATGATCCGCACATCTCTTCACCGATTACTACCCTCGCGCAAGTCGTTGCCCGAGCTCTTTCTGCTGTTCTCGTGCTGTTGTCCTCCTGCTGCTCTTGTCCTGTTGCTCTTCTCGTGCTGCTCTTCCCCTGGTTCGTCGCTCTGATGCTTCGCTTCTCTGCTGTTCTCCTGCTGCTGTTCTGCTGCAACGGTTGCATCTTGTGCTGCCTTTTTGGCCTGCTGCTTCTTCTTGGTAGTATGCTGCTCCCCCTGCTGCTGCTGCTGACGTCCCCTTTGCAGCGCCTGTGCAGCTCAGCGAGCCGCGCATAAAGAGAAGACGCAGCAGGCAGCGGAGACAAGCATCCGACGTACAAATCCTTCGCGGAGAAAGGCAGGGAACGTTGCATGTCCGCAGTTTTCCCGCTCGGAGCGACGTACGAAACGCGCAGGCCTCTGAATTCCGCGGGTCGGGGGGCCAACGGAGCGGGCACTACCCGCCGGCGTCCCACGGCGGGTTGTTCCGCTCGCAGCAGGCCGGCGTACATCAGAGCGTACCGCCACCTGCGCGAAGGGCAACCGCAGCACACGCTGCAGACAAACACATCGCGGCAGCTCTCCTCTTCATCGAAGAAAAAACCCCCACAGCATCCTGGGCAGCAGAGAAACTAGCCCCCGCACTGCTACCAGCGCCGCACAGTCCCTGGCGAGCTGCGAGGGACTGCCAGCAGTCCTTGGCTAGCTGCCGGGGACGGCTACCAGTCCTTGGCTGCCTGCTTTGATCAGAGTCACATGGCGAATTGCTTCGCACCGTGCGACAGTCCTTGTTCTTCTTATTGCTGTATGTGCGTAACACATATGCATATACACATACACATATATATATGTGTGTATATATGTATAAACGTATAGATATAGGCATTTGTCTTTACATATATATGTGTGTGTCTATGTTTCACATATACATATATATATACACATGCATATGCACACGCACATATATATATAATATGTGTATAAGCGTGCCCGCTCCGGTGCGCCTCGCGTAGCACCAGGGCCCCGCCGGCAATGGCATGCTGCAGAGACGGCGTGCTACGAAATTTTGAGTGGGTCAGCCCACAAGTGTAGACGCGAAAGCAGGCAACTTTTACACATGTACACTTACGCATATATATGATAAAGACGGAGACAGGTACACAAGGGCATACACAGACACACGTATACGGTTTTCTGTAGAAAACTTCCACCTACACATATAGAGAGAGATAGATCGATAGATAGATAGACATGGACAGATATATATGTATATGTCCCTACACGGAAATAGAGAGACACAGTTATATGGCTTCGTGTAGAGAGAACCATACATATATATATATATATACATACATACAGCTATATGGCTTCGTGTAGAGAGAACCATACATATATATATAGATAGATACATATATAGAGAGAGAAATACACGTATATATGGATATACAGAGACAGCTGTATATGGGTTGTAAATTGATATGTTAGGTGCACGCAATTGCACGTGCGTGTGTGGGCATACAGAAAGAGACGTGTAGGGAAGTACGCATGCAGACTTCGCGAGAGTTTGTAACGCTACACCTGCATCACAACACATGAAGAAAGCGCCGAAACTTCTACCCTTCGCCGTCTTTTTGTCTGCAGCTGACGTGCTGCTCGGCCCGTTTCCTGCCCTCCTGCGTGCCCGCACACACGTTTCACACAACGCAGACAAATACAAGAACTCTGTCTGCATGCGTATGTGTGTATGTCACGTATACACACACATACATATATTGCATATGAAACCGGGAAAACAGGCGAAGAATATAGGGCTACCCTATACTCTGCAGAGGCAAAGGAAGCCTCACTTTTCCATGTCGTCATGATCTGCGCATTTAATATAGTGGAACTCAGACACGCCTGCGTGAACCTCCAGTTCAATGCAGTAGAGAAGCTCCTCGTAGTCAATCGCCACGTCTACCACACGGTGCGCGTGCAGGATTTCCACCGGCTCTTCGTCCTGCAGCAGCAACGGAGGGCACTGCCACAAAAGCAACAACTTCTTCGAAAACCAGGAAAGCGCGCCCTGCAGCGAAGGAGTCGCCCGGCTCTACAAATTCTCCGCCTTCCGCACGCAGTCCTGGACGCCGTGCAGCGTCCTCGGCGCTCTCTCTCCATATACACATACGCATCTGCGTGTGTGCCTAGGGATGTTCGAACAGATATACATATGTGTATATGGGCAAATATGCGTGAATGCCTACCTGTGTTAGAATATATATATACATGAGTGTGTGTCTATGTATCTTCACATACACATATACACTTGTTGGGCCTTGCGTATATGCGGGCACGTGTACAAGTCTGTGCGCATGTTCGAAGCCAGCGAGGAGAAGAGGAAGTGTCTTCTGAGAAAGGCGAGAAGGCCGAGGAGAAGAGAAGAGCAGCAGCAGGAGGCAAAAAGACGAAGAAGAGGTACGCCTACAGTGAAGTCGTAGAAGACGCCGACACATCCCGCTCTTGCTGCGAGGAGCCTGTACGCCAATCAGAACGCAGGATTTTCCCCGAGCTGCAGCAAAAGTAGCGTGTTCCCTCTGACTCAGCTCACGGCGGTGGACTTTCCTTTTGCATGTCATCGACGCCCTGCTGCAGACGCGCGCCCCCTGATGCAGCTGCGCGCGTCCGCCCATGCAGGAATGGGCCAAGCCTCGCAGCAGGGACTCGCAAGCCGCAGCAGAGATCCTCCCCCTACTTGTGGAAGAAGATTCTACGTAACGCTAGCGAATATCCACGCCAACCCGCAACCACACGGATTCTTAGGAAGTCTGTCGATAGCGAGCCCCAGCTGCTAGACGGTGTGGCACGGCTGCAGCACCGCTGCCGCTGCTATTCCCATACAGCAGCCTGTCTATCCAGCAGCCTGTCTATGCAGCTGCGTGTCTATCCAGCAGCCTGTCTATGCAGCAGCCTGTCTCTCCAGCAGCCTGTCTCTCCAGCAGCCTGTCTATGCAGCAGACTGTCTATGCAGCAGACTGTCTATGCAGCAGACTGTCTCTGCAGCAACCTCTTTCTCCTGCAGCCTGTTTCTCCTGCAGCCTCTCTCTTCAGCAGCCTGTCCCCGCAGCAGCGGTTCCGTCTTTTCGGGAGTGTCTTCTTCAACTACATCCATCTTGGGGAAGAGGTGCGGGACTAGGAAAAGCATTTGCTGGACCTTTCGTGGTACGGAGGGTGCTCCTCGGGCTCCTCCGTACGGGCCTGCAGCACCAGTCCTGCAGCAGCGCCAGCGCAGCGGCAACAGAACAACAGCAGCAGCAGCAGTGAGCAACAGCGGCAGAGCAGCAACAAGAGGCCGAGCGGAAGAAGGACCCGCGCGCCAGAAAAGACAGAAGTACCGGTGGTGGTCGTTAGCTGAGAGATAGAGGGAGCAACTACAGAAGAGGAAAGCTTGAGCAGAGACATACTCCAAGTGACAGAAGCAGGCAAAAGAGAAAAGTGATGCATGCGGTATGTGGAGAATGACTGTCGTTCACAAAGAGGTTCGCTCCCTTCCCCGTTCCCAGACCAGCTTCCTGCGTCATCCCACGCGCCCAGAACAGATACGTGAACAGCTTCATATGTTGAAGAGAGAGAGAGCGACACATCTATTACCCACGCGCATATAGCCTTCCTTCTCCCTTTATCTTCTTGACAAATATTCAGAAACACAGAAAGACAGGTACACAAATATCTACACATCTGCCTATGTGCCTGCTGCGTCGTATCCTGAGGCAGAGAAACAGAGAGAGAAGCATACGTAGTACCTGCGTACACACATGTATACACTCAGCCGTACATATACAGAGAAACACATCCGTATGTATATGGATAGATAGATAGATATACAGATATACGTGTGTGAGACGCAATATTTGAAGGAAACAGAGAGAGCGAGAGAACCCCATATACACGTGTGTGTATATGGTTTTGTCCCGGGCGGGTGGTACAAACCGACACAATAAGACGCACCTATACATATATGTTTCTTCCCTGGCGAAAGCAGTCACAGAATTCGAGAATGAAAAAGAGAGCGGAACACACGTCCAAGCATGTGCAGCAACCGCCGGCGGACGAGCAAATGGAGGGACTGCCTGAAGGATCTGCAAAGCAGCACAGTAATATCTGTCTGTGCGTGTGCGTCGCCGAAGCCCTGGAGTTTGAAGAGCAAAGTTTCTCGAAAGACACAGCTGACGCCCGCACCGGAAGAGAAGAGGCCGTAATCGAAGACACCATTTTACTCTCTCTGTGTGTCTTCGTGTCCTTCTTCAGTGAAAAATCTACCGGCTCCAACCGACGGAAGCCTCGCGCCCCCCCGCGCTAGCTGCAGCCACGGCAGCAGCGCCCCCACAGAAGCAGCTTCCGCAGGAAAGACAAAACAGAAACGTGCAGCAGCAAACCCTCCAGGCCGGGCGGAGAGCCTACCTGAGTAGTAGACGTCTTTCTCCATCTCCCACGGCCGCTGCGCACTCGCCGAGGGCATGCACAGACAGACACAGGGGTCGAAAGAAACGGAAAGCCAAAAACGTTGCCCCCGTCTTGTGCGGGCCCCCTTCACACACAAATCTAAACCGCAGCGTCTGCAAGCAACTCTTTTTTTCAACAATATTAATTGCACGGCCCAGCGCACATCCGGCTTGTCCTCTGTGTGTGTAGACATGCGTGGCATGAAGACGTGCGGCAGCATAGAGCAAAAACCTGCCCAGCCCCTCTTCGTTAGCCTTCCAGTACTCGTGCGGGCTTGTACACCTGCGCAGCGTGCAGCTGTTTAGAGGGATATACGAGAATTGACCTGCACGCTCCTGCGGTGTCCACGCATGTAGGACCCTTCAACTGGTCTCTCTACCCTGCGTCTCTGCTTTCTGTGTGTCCGTGGGCACTTTCCTACTTACGCCTGGTAGCTTACATATACAAATCTGTATACTAATATTGACAGATATGTATGTACATACGTGTGTAGATATTTGTAGACCTATGTATGGATACATATATTTATATACGGATACATATATATGTATATATATAGATGCATATACGTAAGTATAGATATCTATATATGTATATATCTGTGTGTATGTTTGTATAGGCGTACAAGTATACGTCCATGTGAATATGGCTGCATTCATAGTTAACACTTATATACATTTGAACATGAGTGTGTATATGTGTTTCTGACGATTTGCATGTTGTAGCCCGGTGTGAAGCACCTGTGGTGCTGGTGCGGTCTGCGAAGCCGTATTTCTTGTCTGAAATGCACGGAGGAAACACGCAGGCCAAGGGCGTTCCACGTTTCGACAGCATTTTAAAACGAAAACCAGCAAGACGAGCTGTCCAATGCTTCCTATCACGTACGACGACTCTTCACAGGCGCGGGGACCTATATAGCAAGAAAGCAACATAGGGAGAGGAATATAGATGTACAGAACAAGAGAGGCACACACACACACACACACACACACACACACGCAGACATACCTACGTTTATATATGCATGTTTACTTGTAGATGTGTGGACTTTTCTTACACACGAGGGGAACTGAAGAAGACCCTTATTTTTACTTCCGCTGCATGGAAAAGCGCAGAGTATGTCTCTCACCCCTTTCTCTGCCTTTCTTTCTGGCCGCTGCTGCGTCACGAGGAGTTCCAGCGCCTGCAGCAGCCTGCCGCGCACCGCAGCACATTCACCGTCTTGTGGTGGACGCAATAACGAAACTCACCAACTGAGACATAGAGACACAAAAAACGAGAGAATGAGAGGGACACAGAGTCAAGAGAAAGACACGCAAAGAGCAATGCACCAAGACATATGCATATCCGTATTTTCTATACATATATATATATATATATTCGGATATGAGTATATATATATATATGCATGTATTCGAATATGCGTGTATATATACATATATATATATATGTGATGTGCACGAGCGTATGTATACATGCATATATATATATATATGTGTGAAAGCACCCACGTGTACAGGTGTAATTCACTGCGTACACACATACACACACACGGAGCGTATACGTCTCTGCAAATGAAAACGCGAAGACGTCCGGAGATTTTGAGTGGGGTGGGCGTAGAAATTCGGCTGGATCAAAAATGCTCTGACTTCTGCATGTCTCTAGAGAACAACCCGGTACATACATATATATATATATATATGTATGCGTGTCGCTTGGTTCCTACGAGCACTGAAACGCCTTTTTCTGTAGCTGCCGGGGAGCACATTTTCGTGTAAGTGATTGCTCCAGGAAGCAGCTAAAGGCAGCTGCACGGCTGAAGTCTCTCTACGCGGCGCTCAACAGGAAGGCACAATGCCCCTGCAGAAGAGTGGCCCAGCACACGAGCAACAGCAGCAGGCGTACAAGAGCAGCACTCTGCTGCTGCAGGTCCCTGCAGCAGGCGGTTGCGGAGAAGCTGCTGTCAAGCGCACGCACCGAGCGAGGAGCTGCTTCTGTTCCTCGAGGAGTCGCTGGCTGGCAAGGGCGAGCACGCACCGACTGCGGAGGGGGTCACCTGCAGGGCCTTCTGCAGAACGCCACCAGCAGCACCAGAGAGGCAGAACAGCAGTCAGCAGCAGCAGCGTGAGAAGAGATGCACCTGCGAAAAAGAGAGCCTCGTTTTCGCAGAGGACACAGAAGAAGCAGCGCGAGGGACTGTGAATAAGTCGCGCTGGTCACCCAGTAGGTCGTCCCCCCTGCCCCGCCAGCACCGCCGCTGCGCGCTGCTTCAGAACAGAAATCTACCACTCTCGCATGTGCGCGCTGGAGGAGGGCAGCAGTCGCAGCCACGAGCAAACCAAGGTACGGGCAGCTGTGCAATGGCAGGCGCTGCTGGCATCGGTGCTCTACGTGCTAGCTGCTTCTCTGCTGAAGAAACTCGCATATGCCTACCAGCTGCTGCGGCTGCTGTTGCGTCCACTTTCGCATGCAGAGTCATCACCTGCTGCGACACCTGCTCAAGCTTCTGCCGCGTCTCTTTCAGTCCGGGAATTTGCGGGGGAGCCAGCACCAGCGGAGGCATCAGTGCTTTCTCTTTGTTCATGGAATCGATCTGAAAGAAGACGCGCAGCACAAGGCATGAACTATCTCTGAGAGAGAGAGAGAGAGACAACACATGACCTAGGGATGAAGACGCGGCTCGTAAGCGCGATGGCTGCGGTGTCTGTACACTGCAGCACCTTCGTGAGAGTTCCGCCTCAAAGGTGTTTGTAGACCTTTGAAGTCCACCCCACCGAAGAGTCAATACATTTTAGAACACTGTGATTTTTTCTTGTTCTAGCTACTCTCCTTTACACATCACGACTACGCCTTCAAAGTTCCATTTAGGAACTTGCTGCCATGCAGTGTTCTAGAAAGTGGGCAGCACTTACCACGCGATACAGTCGCTGGATCTCCAGCCGCTGCTCCTCGACAACACGCTGAGCTTCCAGCTGCTCGCTGCAGTATAATCAAACACAGACGGAAGAGTTTCCCGGGGTTGCCCTTGTCAACACCAAATCTATTTTTTTTCTCAAGGGAGCCCCAGCACGCTTCTGGCCAGAAAACGAACTCCAGCAGCTGCCTGCTACGCAGGGAGGGCGGCTTCCTGTCTTTGAAAACAAAGAAGAAGCCGACGTAGGAGGCAGCAATTCCAAGCTTGGCAGCAGCACCAGACACACTCCGTCCGCTTCTCTAACGTCTGAGGGAGTGGACAGGGGAAACGCTGCTGCTGAGGCGCAGGCTCTGAGACCAGTAGATACTCAGGCCAGAGAACGTTCACACACAAGTCCTGCACCTTTTTCCCCAGAAGAAGGCTGCTTCCACCTGCAGGAGCACTGCAGGCGGTAGTGACTTACGATTCACTCTGCACGATGCACATCTTCGAAACGCGAAGCTCTGCAAAAAGACAGAAGCGCAGAGTCCAACCTACATCGTTGCATCGAGAAACGAAAGAGTTTGGAGAACAGAGAGGCTGCTCTGTGTGGAGAGCCGCAGAGCTGCGGAAAAGAAACAGAACTTCTGGCGGGCGGATCTGCCAGCGATACCTGCTGCGCAACTCTCAACACAGAATCAGACGCTGAAGGGACGCAAGCAGCTCGCCACAAAACGACGACTTTCCCTCTCTCTCGCTGGCACTCCCACACACACAGTACCTATACATAAATCTATGCATTTACACGCAGTATGTGCATGTCCACACAGCGCAAGGCCCATATACGCACACGTGTGTATAGACATATGTGCGTACAGAGAAACCCACAGACACGCAGGAATGCACGCAGGCAGAAGTACGAGGAAATCCACTATTGGAAGAGGGAAAGAGGGAGCCTGCGGCGGGGAGGTGGAGAGGGTTGACGAGCTATTGTCTTCGAGATTTTCAAGAGAAAACTCAATTGTGCCCAGCACCTTCGACAGTTCTTCCGAACTGTTTGCTCAGCGCCCGGTGGTAGTCAACCCCGCGCTGCAGCGCGCCGACCTGGCGGGCAACCTGCAGCGACACAGCAGCAGCAGCAGCAGAATCTGTCTGCCATGCGCGACACAAGGTTGCTGTGGCGAAGGTCGGAGAACGGGTGACGACAGAGGTGGTGCTGTCTGCCGCATTCAACTGTGCAAGATGTCTTCGTGCAGACTACACGCGTAGTAGGGGCGAACAGGCCAAAACGCGTCACACCCCTCTCTCTGGCATTCACCGCCATCCTACGAAGATGAGGACAGAAACACCAGTAGCTCACTGACTCCTCGAGCAACCTCGTGTGTGGGTCTGGGGGGTGGATGTGAACACTCTGAAGCGTCTGTGCCCGGAGTAGTTCTGCACAGCAGACGAAGGGCACTGCTGCGCTGAGCAAGATGGAGCTTAGGCTCTAGTTAAGAGCCACGGGCCGCCAATTTCGCCGCAGCTCTTTCTGTCCTTCAGAATTCCGCCTTATAGTGCAAGCACGCATTGTGTTTCACAAAGTGAAGAACGGCAGCTCCTCCCAGCTACCGACCGCAAGAGTGCTCTATCTGCACACACCTCGTCAACCACGTGAGAACCACCGCTGGAGTCTGCAGGCATCCCAGGCATAGAAGCACGCGCAGTGAGCTGCGCGAGCTGGCATCGCGCCCGCTGCAGCTCCTCTTTCAGCTGAACGTCCTCTCTGAGTTTCTCTGCGCAGTCCTGAAGAATAAGACAATGATTTCGTCAGCAAGGCAAGGCAACAGGACGGCGAGATGCAGACGTCGGGCACCGTAGTATCGCTTCGTTGGTACACGTGAATGTGGCGCACATACACATGCGGGGCGAGGCGCATGGCTGAGGCAGCAGCACCCGATTAAGCCTCTGTATAAAGAGAGGTCAATGACCACAGAAAGGAGCTTCAGCACGGCCACAGGCACGAACCGCAGAGAGCCACGGTGTTCCCTCAAATTTTGCCCAGGCTTCTTCGCCTCTGTGACGAGGAGGAGCTGCTGCAATTGCGCTACACCCGCGCTCCAGTAGTACCACCTCTGTCTGCTCGCCTCGAGAGTATCTCCCAGCGGCGAAGGCTCAAAGAAGGCGTAGAGACATGTGCCGCATACTGCGACACGCGCGTGTTGCGCTATCCCCAAAGTTGCTTCCTACTTGCCCTCGGCAGAGGAGCACCGCTTCTAAGCAACGCCACGCGCGCCGAACGAACATCCGGATGGAAACGAAAAACAACAAAAAGAAGGCAGTCGGGCAGAAAGTGACAGAGAGAAAGAGGGGAAGAAGACGGACCGACGACGTGCAGAGGCGGTCGTGTCTGCGTGTGCGCTCTTCCCCCCGAAGGGAGCAGCAGCCGAAGAAAAGGAAATGAAGCAGGCGAGGAGGACCAGCCGCTGGCGCAGCAGCATTAAAAAGCGGAAGTATCCTCATTGCAGCAGATGGGCGCGACAGGCTATATTTGTA
This sequence comes from Sarcocystis neurona, assembly GCA_000727475.1. Classification (NCBI taxonomy): domain Eukaryota; phylum Apicomplexa; class Conoidasida; order Eucoccidiorida; family Sarcocystidae; genus Sarcocystis; species Sarcocystis neurona. Next base: position 3,224,079 of record KL647297.1, read on the forward strand.
CACGCGAGACCAATCACTGCCCTGTGGCGACCCTGGGTCCAGCAGCTCACAGTATGGGATTCTCTTTCAGTACGACAGGTAGACATGCATCACTAGAGATAGGTAAGTAGAACGGTCGGTAGCATGACCGATGGGAAGAGAGCCACCACGAAAGGTGCTTTACGTGTCACACCACGGTAGCTGATACACACCTGGTGCATGGCGAGGATGCGGTCACGCTCGGCGATGCCTTGCTCTGCAGCAGCAAGGGCGTCGCTGAGCTCGTTGAAGATTTTTTCATGCCGAAGGCGCAGCCCTTCGTTTGCTGCGACTTCAGCAGCCGCCGCGTCCAGGCGCAGTCTGAGCGTCTTGTTTTCTTCTGCATACCTGCGAGCAAGGACGCACAGCCCAAGTGGAGAGTGTCGCGCGGTATACCCTTTTTTCCGCTGTGGGCGTCGCACAACCACGACTCACGTCAAGCGGGTGGGCAGTCTTTACATACTGGATGCATCGGCCATTGCGTTCTGTTTCTGCTTTCTTCATTCGTTTTTCTTTGCGACATCAGCCCGCTGCTCGCCGCCGTTCTCTAGCTGGCAGTCTTACTTCCGTTGAGTACCGGCACACCGTGTGTTCTGTCCTCTGTTTTGGAGGGGTCGCAACTCTTTACCTGTGGTCGAGATTGTGTATGGACTCGCCGTTTCAAGTGTTGGGTCGTCCCGAAGCACGCGCTGTATCAGCTGCTGCTGATGGTGGACTTTTAAATTGGAGCGAACGAAGGAATATTATCAACAGACAACCCCTTGTCCGACTACACAGCTGGAATGAACATGTGACAACGGGACGGAAGTCCCACTGCCTTCCACAGAAAGCTAACACGTTGCCCTCGCGCCTCCAGCACTCCTCGCACACGAGTCGGAACTGCTCACCTTCGCACGTCGTTGAGGCTGGCCTTGCAGGCGATCAGCTTTTCCTGTTCCGCTTTCAGCAGCAGCGATGAAAGCTCCTCGAGTCTGTTGCGCTGGTGGAGGATCACTTGTTCTGCTTTGCGCAGCACTGCGCCTTCGCGCTCTTCAGCATCTTCATTGTCTTCCTCGCCTTCCTCCATCTCGTCGTCTTCCTCAGACTCCTCTTCTTTATCCGCTGAGGCACAAAAAGCGACAAACTCCAGCAATGTCGTATGGCGCCTTCCGCGTGCATAGGCACTCGCCTGCTGCTCCCGAATCATTGGTTGCAATTGTGTCAACGAACTGCCATAACGGAGACACGGTGACGTATAAAAGGCATTGACTACGCTTTAGCGGGTCACCTGCTCCCTCTCGACAGTGTAGTAGCACCACGTCGACTTTTTGCATCTGTTTTTACATCGCCAACTTTCATGCATCTGCTTTCCCTTCCAAGGCTGCTCAGACGCGCACAAATTATTACGCGGATTTCCAAGCATATCTCTAGAATCAGCTGCTCCCACAACTGTATCTTCGCCCTTGCTCTAGTTAGTGTCTTCTCACTCAGTGCTGATGTTTCTTCTCCCAACATAACTTCTGGTCTAGATCAGCTATTAGGCACACACACAGTCACGCTTTACCATCGCTGTCACGCGACGCGCGACGCCCAGCATCCGGAGGACGCGCAGATGCGTGCGGGAATGACTGCCTGAAACCAGACTGCAGTTGTTCTGCTTCGACGTCCGGTTTCTCGTAGAATCTGCCTCTGCCTTCTGGTACCCTCTTCACAGGCAGAGAAGTCAAGACGGTACACCATCCTCTCGACTCCTCCTCCTGTTGTACCTTCGCATTCACCGCCATCTTCAGTTTGTTCCGCAGCGAAATGCCTCTTCCGCAACTCTTTGAAAAGTCAAACCTGAAGAATCTCAAGAGCGACATCACGCAGGGCCGCCCACAGGCAGTGTTTGAACAGATTCAATTCCCCTCTTCGAAATTATTCGTCTTTTCTACGCTCGCAGTAATGTTCACTTGAACGACAGTATCCGTGTACGTACCCGCACTCACGAGCATATCACATATATGAGATATCTACGGACACACAAGTCCATGCACACGTATGGGGAACTTCCGTGAAGCCCAGTACCTCGCTGTTTTGAAAGTATCAAACAGTGTTGGCAGCCGTCATACAGCTGTGTGCGGCACACTCCACGGACAGGCCCCGCACATTCATTTAAAGTAGGCTTACGTTGAACGTTGCTGGCTGTTGCAGGGACAGAATTTTACTGGGCCCTGTCGAGAGATTCGTCCTTCTAAAACATCTTTAGTTTGACAAGCTTCTATCTAGGGCGTATTTGTGTCCTATACGGATACACTGCGGCCACGTGATGCACTTATGTGGTGGTGTCATTAGACGTTGACAGTGCTACGGGCTAGTCGTACGAATACGGTAGTTTGTAGTAGTCTGTTTGCCTGCAAACACCTTTTCGTTGTAGTCTACCTGCACGTGTCTTGTCTGGATACATACATATATATATACACACACATACTTCGATTGATAGATAGATAGATAGAGAGATAAATAGGCAGAGATAAATATATATATATGTATGTATATACGCAAGGGTGCATGCGAATACGTACGTATGTGTGTATACGTGTGTACATATGCATCTACGTTTGTATTCACGAACCTCTGTATGCAAGTAGTTATGCATTGATACGGTGACGTACGCGTGTGATAGATAGATAAATAGGTATGTCTATATATATATAGATAGATATACCTTATTATATACGCAAGGGTCCATGCGAATACGTACATATGTGTATACGTATGCACACGTACTTACGTACGCAAGTAGGTATGCCTGTATACGGTGAAGTATGCGTGCGTGTCTACGCGTATGCACCTGCATTTGTACGCGTGTGTCCGCGGGATAAACCCGTCGGCAGGCTTTGTGTTTTCGGTGTGGTGATTTGCTCCTGCCGATCCGAATTAGTGTACGCGTTTATAATTGCTCGCTCGCAGTGGGAAATTTATTAAGTGGCACGTGATCATATCTGCACAGTTATCCCTTGCAGCCGCCTGGATGCTGGATGCTATTTCCCCAACGGTGGATGAAGCGTCGTTGCATGGCATGCGTACAGTGCAGCGGCAGGAGCTCGAATATACCTTTTCGCGGTTTGACTGAACAGGACACGCGCATATCAAGTGCGCTTTTCAATACCGTCTTCACGCCCATTTTGGCTTTTTTACTCAAGCAGGTTCTTTTCGACCAGCTGGCATCGGTATCCTTACTGGGCAAGTGACAGTGCGGGCTGCGGTGGACTCGCAAGAAAGACACGCACTCGGCGTCACGCACACCCTCAAGCGGGAGGCTGGGCATACTGGTGGAGAGGTAGTGTTTGGAAAAGCGGATTGGGGAAGCTATCACCTGTTGTCGAAATGTCTATTACCTTCATTACAACGGCACTTTACCGTCATGACTACCAGGATGCAGCACGTACCATTTCGAAAAGAGACAAGACCAAAGTGCAGCGTTGTTAACGAAGTTGCTAGCAATCTTCGAATCAGATTCACAGAACACACATGAATGTGCAGGAAATCCGCACAGAGTCCTTTTATAGTCGGAGCATCTCGGCATTCCCCGGGGCAGAAAAGCAGAGAATTCCCGTGAAGGGAAGATAGACTGCTCTGCAGCTCCGCACCAGTTCGCATCGGGCCCCGATGACACACGCACAACGCACACACGCGCGAAACAAAGTAGGGCACATCCAGAGTGTCAGTAGACCTTTAAAAGCGTCGGAGTACTGCTAAAGGTAATAAGCTACTCGAAGGAAGAGGGGAGTTGTCATTGCCGCGTTCGTCGAGTGGGATCGCAGCGTGTGCGTCTCACAGAATTGAGTAAGCACTCACCATCGTACCATTCAGGTCCACCAGAAATCACTTTGCTTTTCCCGTAACTGCCTCAGTGTTGAAACGTTTTACGCCGAAATGCCTGGACAGTGGGGTAGCGGGCGGATGCTGCGACACTTACACCCGAGAAGGGGCAACGCTACTTGAGCTGCAGAACTGCGAAATATAATGGGATTCAAGCGCTTAGTTCAAAGAAGGGAAACCGATACGAGTGTGGCCGTTCAACTGCTACCTGATGGCCAGATATTGCGAGTCCGATCAACGACATAGGAAAATTAAGACTGAGGACGCCGCCACCATCTCGGCAACGACGATATATTTGTTTGCCAGGTCTGCGATACGCCTGACTGATCCGTACCTTCTGGTGCAATCTCTACATGCTATATATCACTATCATACTTCCCGGTACACCTATCTCAGCAGCTACGTACATGGCAGCAGTGGAGTAGTAGTCTTGCTGGGAGACCCAGAACCTAGTTGTTGTCCTAGCCATGCACTCCACGAGAGCAGTCTAGTATGAGGCCACACAATGCAGTTCTGCCAGTCATTATTCATTCCAGGGGGGATGACCAAAATTTCAAAACGCCGCAGAGATACGTGGGGAGCTGCGCAGTCTGAATCCCACTGGAGCCCTTCACTCGACTGCAGGAGAGGAAGCAGCAACACGCGCTGAGGCCGCAAAACCATGCTGCAAAGACAGGGTTGACACCTGCATGGTCGCGTAGTTCACTCGTTCCGCCTTAGGAGCTCGGTGGATTCTAGTGCAGTGAGAGACATGACTACTGACGCTGGGTGCCGTTTTAGCCAGTCAAAACCGTGTGAATTCAGTACATACATGAGTACTCTGCAAACGCAGAGTACAAAGCCGTGATACCTTTGCAGGTCACGTAGTCGACCTTTTTAAAAAGCGGCGACGACGAGAAGTAATCCAGTGTTTCAACAGGCTGCCCCTATCAAGCTTTATTTATGTTCTCTTCTGGTTACCATCAGTGGACCGACTGTTCCGCTCCGAGAGAACTTGTGATTATTTTTTTCCGTGATCCGAACTACAATGATCTAGAACTGATTGGCTTCTCAGGCGCCCTGGAGGGAGCTTTTTATACAGACACAAGAGCAGAAGTGGCACAGAGGAAAACGGTCTCCAGGAACCTGGAATCCGATGCCTTGGCACATCCCTCCTGCCTTCTTGCGTCCGACGTCCACTGTATATCCATATGATATGTGGAGGGTAGTTTGCACTATAGTCTTACATTATTATCCGAGGAGTGCTCTGCACAAGCGTCAGCGCGAGAAAAGGTGCGTGTGAGAGAACCTAAGAGCGGCAACTGCCTAAGTTTTTCTCTGTCTCCTCCTTCTTCCTGCCTTTCTTCTTGTATTGCGAAAAATCTGATTGTCGTACTCTAGGGAACGCAGTCGTCCACTATCCTTCTGTATAGTGGTGTGGGTGGGGAGAACTTGTACCTGTTGCGCCAGATCTACTGGTACCAGTCTCACAAACAAACGTCTGCGTTAAGGCATGAAACAAACGCCTGTTCTTCTACGAACAGCTTTACCTCGCCCGTGTGTACAGTCGGACACATTGGGACGTACGGAACAAAAAAGTGAACTACGTTCTCAACCGTGAAAACCTCAGCCATGATGCAAGGGATAAGGCAGAGATCTGAATGCATTGATTCGTCGAATTGTTAATGCCGCACCCAACTGCGTGCAGACGCTGCGGTATTGGCGCTGATTGAAAGTTATCACATAACCCAGTTGCCTGCAACTCCGGGGTCGGCTATACGGTCTGTTGCTTTGTAGGTGCTCGCTGAGAACAAACCTAGAGAGCACACCTAGAATCTGGTTTCTGACAGCGGAGGCCTGCCTTACAACTGGTGACTGATAGTTCGCCCGAGGCACTTTTCCTCGGGTACGATAAGGCCTGGAAGGACCGAACCGCGCAGTTGAGCTCTCACAAAGCACGCTGGGTATTGTTAGGCGTGTGACGCATTGAGCAGATTACCTCTGCGCGCGAGAGCGCACTTGTTTCGAACAAAGTCCACGTCTCTGCTAAGCAAGACAACCTCGGAAATTCTACTGCTTCCAACAGTAGCCATATGAACGTCAACGACCCCTTACCGCCCTGCGTGCTAACTCTTCTTCCTGGCGAGCGTACCCTACGCAGAAGCACTGTAGTCAGCGCCTCCCTGGCTGATACTTCCATATTAACCACGCTTAGTTCGTTCACGATATTTGTGCATGAAAAGCTCACCGCACGTGGCAATGGAGTCTGAATAACCTACGACCGGGTTGCTCAGCTCAGGCCACCAGGTACGTAATCAGCACGACTTCGCGGCTTTATTTAGCAACTGCATTCGTAAAAACCGTTCTGGACCCTGCAGAGGGTATCCTCTCTCCACGTGCGGCTACACCGAAGGGCGGACCGTAGTAGTGTAGTCGCGGAGGATACTTACGTGCGTCTGCCTACGCGTGAACGCACTAGGGTAGTTACACGAGCTCTGAAAAAGAGAACAATCTCTCTTCGTCTGCACACAGACAACACTGGAAAAAGCATAGTGTAGTCCAGGGAGATCTACGGTGTACTCACTTTCAAAGTACGGAGCTCGGCGCTGCCCTACGAACATTCCTCGACGAACACGAAAGGCCAGAGTGTCCGCTGAAAGTGGTAGGGCGTGAGCCGCAGTTCAACAGAAAATCAGCGGGTGCCTTTTTTAACATCAGCTCGCGCAGCGACAGGGAGCTGAAGCGAACCACGTCGATCAGGATGATCAGTCAAGAAAAGTAGAGAGCTGATACTGGAACTGAGGCGGATGTGGAGGCGTAGAATTGAGCGCCTCCACAAAGCACAAAGCGTTCGCACGTACCTATGAACCCTGTTATGCAAGGGACGGGTTCCCCATGTGCAGACTTTTCTCCTCTACATCACAGTACTTAAGTGGGGCGCGCTACAGCTTCTCCCTACACGCTAGCGATGAGCTTCGCGCAATTGTCACTCCATTTTGAGGTGGTACTCGGAGACGGTTAGCATCGTAGCGCCACTTCCAGGAGTAGTCTGAAAGAATTATTTCGGACCCCGATAAAGATTGATTAACGTGGAGACAGGTTGAAGCACAGACAGGGAATTCTGCCTCGGGCGCATGTGCTTTTGCTCAATATGACTTCTGCGCAGAGACTTTGAGATGTCGCGCAATTTGTTCCACATAATTGACGCGTTGTCCACTATAACAGTCTACACCGACAAGTATTAGTGCTTGGGTGCAGCCCCTTCCGTGGGCAGGCATATTCTGTTGAGTGGGTTCAATAAATGCTGCCCCCTACGCACAGAGGGTCGCTTTAAGTAACAGCACGCTCCAGTGCAGTTAGTTGTAATACAGTGTACGCCTCTGCCATAGACACGCTGCGACATCGAGCCTTGACAAACACAAACTTGGGGAAGTTTCTGCCATGTCCAGATCAAGTTCAACACTTTAAACGCCTTGTTGCATAAGATTGCACAGCTCGTGGACCTACACATTTTGGTCGAGACAGACCGGCCTAACATTTGAAGTGACTAAGATATGTCACTATGCAATCATTCAACGAAACGCAAACATAAAGTGCTAGTGAAAACACTTGCGACTCTCCTTGATTTCTCATTGGATGGACACTCCGTGGGGCGAGCACATGCTCTGCATTTATGGGTTTTTCACGAAAAGTAAGTTTTGCAGAAGAGGCACAAAAACTAAGAAATGCTCGTGTTCAAGCTGCCACATGCATACCCTAACTGGTACCAGCTTGCTAGTCTTTCCACCGCGACCTGAGTCCTTTTGTAGAAGAATGGGAGGTGCGCTTCTCCATGCGCTTACGCGGTACATTGTGAACTGCGCAGGTCGCTTTGCCTAGAGAGCAGAACGTACTGAAGAACTTGAGTTTCCTTCTACCATGTTGGCTGTCGCGCGCAGCGACTGACAAAAATTAGGCTATGTGTGTGTCAGGAAGGATGGCCATTGCCCGGTGGAAAGTCCAACGGACATCCACACCGGTTTTCCTGCGACGGGCACTGCGCTTAGTGTAGTCTTCCTGTTGAATATGTTGAGGCAAAGCACATATGTTCCTTCTAGTAGTTGCCTCTCCACGGGAACCTTTCGTCAATATTCCACAAGTCTCGATTTCCCACGTTGTGTCTCTACTCGGGTTCGCGGCTGTGTGTCTACTGAAGAACTTGAGTTTCCTTCAACCATGTTGGCTGTCGCGCGAAGCGACTGACAAAAATTAGGCTGTGTGTGTGTCAGGAAGGATAACCGTTGCCCGGGGGAAAGTCCAACGGACATCCACACCGATTTTCCTGCGACGGGCACTGCGCTTAGTGTAGTCTTCCTGTTGAATATGCTGACGCAAAGCACATATGTTCCTTCTAGTAGTTGCCTCTCCAAGGGAACCTTTCGTCAATATTCCACAAGTCTCGATTTCCCACGTTGTGTCGCTACTCGGGTTCGCGGCTGAGTGTCTAGAAGAACTACACACTTTTCTTCCCTTCTTTACCGTGGGCACGACATTTGTAGTATATCTCACCCACCTACATGACTCCGTAGATGTCTTGTCTACGTGGTGTGATCGAGCAAGACCTTTCGACTACCGTCGTTGCAGTGGGCAACACAGAAACAGGAGGATAGCTTCGCGGAGATGTTCACCCGTAGGTCGTGGCAGTGCACAAGGTCGCTCTGCACCACGAGAAGGGATTCTCGTTTTGACGAATTCCACATTAGAATTTCGACTTCTATTGCCCTCGTTAGTATTAACCGTTATAATAAGAAGGACTGCACATGACCGTGACGGTCCTCATCTGCGATTGTAAACTACTTAAGCGCCCATGTTACATCGACGGGACAGGTTGACAACAAGAAAGAATCGAAACAGACCATCGTGGGGCGTACGGTGACATAGGTTTCTCTGTAGAGAAATGTGTGAACGAAGAAATTTGTTGTTTTTTGGCGGACTCGGCTACACTGCCCCACACTAAGCGCCGGTGGCACTGCATGGGTCGCAGCGTAAAAACGCATTATATGTCGTTTTGCCCAATACTTGCCGTGCTGACTCCACACGCGGGTTGCTCCTAGGAAGTAACTTCAACGTGCTCCTCCAGCATAATTTTCACGACCGGCTATACATGCGTCGAGCTGCCCTAAAGTGAACTGCAGCGCCGTCCACGTTTTCCCACGAGCTACGATATACATTCGAGAGCCATTCAACGTTTATAGGTGTCAAATGATCTCTCTCATGTGCGCAGCTCGTGGGGAACTGCTGGGCACCGAACGGTTGCTGGCTGTGCATCACCAAATGGACTTCAGTAAAGATCTTAGGTTTGCTGTTATTAGTGTTCGGGCAAGAACTCACGGATGACGACCTTCTCTGACTGTGTCGTGTGACGTGCAGAACAAGTTCGCGTTATGGAAGACACTGCTACTATATGAGGACGGGGCCAACGCTTCAGCAAACCGATCGAGTTGGACAGAAATGCCACAGCAGACGGCCCAATAGCGGTTGCTCCTGGCAAACCTGCTCCGCCTGACAACGGTCCGCTCACAGCTGAGTTCCGCATGTCACCATTAGTTGCTAGCGTAGTCGCTCGGTCCCGCGAGCAAAGCTCGGGAATCCTATTTATCTTCGATTCAGAAAACCACCGAACTTCTTCTGATTTTTCCACCCAGGATATCCCCCCATTGCACCATCAGCGGTACACAGAACGATACCACCTGCTGCTGAACTGTATTTGCTGCCGCCAGTCAGAAACACGCATCGTGACCACAACCTCGCGAATAGTGGACAGCACATCCTTTCGATCGCTTCCCCCATTCTCGACTTTTGATTGGCTCGCGGGTAACTCGCTCGTTCTCTGACACATTCCTGTTGCAATATGATTAGGGATTTGGTCCGTATGTTCTGGTCAGCATGAACATTCGTCCCCATAACTGCCCGACCACTTCCAGTGTGTCCAGGTGTCTTATACATCAGTTTGCATTATGGTCGGCTCGCCCACTCCGTGGCCTCTATACGACGTGGTATCATATCTGTATTACTCATCGCCGTGTGCCCCTACGTGACTTTCACTTCTATCGGAGGGTTGTGTGCCCCCGGCTGGAAACTTCGCAAGTTGCCTAAAGAAGTCTATTTGCAGGGTCGTCAGATCCACGACACGCATCAATGCTGGCTGTATGTCTGTATCACGGTGTACTGCCTCGAAAAGAGCGCCCACCACATTCACAGTCTTCGTCAACAGTTGAGCTGCAACATCACCAATGGGAACACTGGCACCACCGAAACTCACCTTGTAACCCCCACCAACTTCGACACCCCTCTCCAAACTTTCGGGAAGTTCACAGCTTCGTGAAGTGCTTCCAAGCCCAGGCACGCCTGGTGAGTCTTCAACATGCGAGGGTAAACTGTCTTCCTCTGCGCGCCACACACAGCAAGATCTACAGGCCGACCGCGTCACACGTCTGAACTCCTGACCAAGTGTCACACCACTGCAAACGTGGCCCTGCCTTCGCTAACGGTCCGACGTAGAGAGTGCGATGCTGTAGACCGCCGGGCAACCAAGAGTTGACCCAGCGGGAACGTGAACTGGCAACGCCTACACTGGAATTGCGGGCAATACCCCAAGCCCCCTCCGTCCAACACAACAGACTATGAACTTTTGTCGGTCATATCTAAAAGCTTCATCAGCCACACAATGTAGCACGTCAAAAAACAGTGTGTGGCTTACCATCCTGGAATTCCTCCATGACTACCTCCAACCCACTAGACTCGAATTTCGGACTATAAACGTGATGTGTACTCAGGCCTCGCCGTAAACTGTCTTCTCGCATTTCCATTCTCCGCCCCTGATCTCTCCGCTGAGTATCGTCAACCGTATCGGTGTTCCCCGCACCAGCACCACTGGTATCACCTTGTAAATGTTGGGTAGTGCTACCGCCCCCTGAGAAGATTCCACGCTGTATCACGCTCCGTACGTATCCGCTTCGGAAGGGTACTCTGTCTCGTCCTACGCGACACACACAAGATCTACACGCTGACAGCATCACACGTCCAAGCCTCAGATAAAGAACCACACCACTGCAAACGTAGCCCTGCTTCCGCTAAAGGTCAGACGTAGAGAACGCGATGCTGCAGAACGCGGCGTAACCCAAAGTTGACCCAGTAGGAATGTGAACTGGCAGCGTCTACATGTGAGAAGGATTGCAGTCAATACCACAAGCCCAGACCGTCCAACAACATCTACTACGAACTTTTCTTGTGTAATATGTAGACGCTTCATCAGCCACATAATGTAGTACGTCAAAAAACAGTGTGTGGCCTACCAGTCCGCAATTCCTCCCTGAGTGCAGACGGCCCACTAGACGCGGATCCCGGAGTATAAACGTGAGGTGGACTCGGACTCCGCGCTGGCCTCGGCTCTAGCTCTTCCTCGCTCTGCTGCTCATCGCTCTGCTCACTATCGTCAGCCATATCGGCGTCCCCCGCACCACCACCACTGGCATCATGTCGTAAATTTTGGCTACTGTTATCACTTTGTGAAGAGACTCCGCTCCAAGTCACGCCCCCCGTGTATCCACCTTGCCTGAGCGAACTGTCTCCTCCTACGCGACACACACAAGATCCACGCGCTGACAGCGTCACAGGTCCAAGCCTCAGATAAAGAACCACACCACTGCAAACGTAGCCCTGCTTCCGCTAAAGGTCAGACGTAGAGAACGCGATGCTGCAGAACGCGGCGTAACCCAAAGTTGACCCAGTAGGAATGTGAACTGGCAACGTCTACATGTGAGAAGGATTGCAGTCAATACCACAAGCCCAGACCGTCCAACAAAATCTACTACGAACTTTTCTTGTGTCATATGTAGACGCTTCATCAGCCACATAATGTAGTACGTCAAAAAACAGTGTGTGGCCTACCAGTCCGCAATTCCTCCCTGAGTGCAGACGGCCCACTAGACGCGGATCCCGGAGTATAAACGTGAGGTGGACTCGGACTCCGCGCTGGCCTCGGCTCTAGCTCTTCCTCGCTCTGCTGTTCATCGCTCCGCTCAGTACTGTCAACCACATCGGCGTCCCCCCCACCACCACCACTGGCATCATGTCGTAAATTTTGGCTACTGTTATCGCTTTGTGAAGAGACTCCATTTTGTCTACCGTCCCGAACATTTCCACTTTGCAGCGGTAAAGTGTCTCCACCTGCGCGACACACACGATCTACATGCTGACAGCATCACAGGTCTACGCTCCAGATAAAGCGTCACACTACTGCAAAACGTAGCCGTGACTTCGCTAACGGTCGGACGTAGAGAACGCGATGCTGCAGACGGCGGGGCAACCCAACGTTGACCCAGCAGGAACGTGAACTGGCAACGTCTATACGTGAGAACAAGCGCGGTCAATACCACAAGCCCAGTCCGGACCAACACAATCTATTATGAATTTTTCTATTCTCATATTTAGACGCTTCATCAGCCACATAATGTAGTACGTCAAAAAACAGTCTGTGGCTTACCACTCTGCAATTCCTCACTACCTGCAGACGGCCCACTGGGCGTGGTATCTGGGCTGTCAACGGGATGTGGATTCGGACTCTGAGGTGAACTCTCTTCTGGCGCTACCGTGCTCTGCTGCTTGTCGCTCCGCTCAGTACTTGCAACTGTATCAGGGTGCCCCCCGTCCCCTTTAGGACCTTCACAACAGGCTGCTGCGCAACCCAACAATCCTGGAGTCCAGCCATAAAGCAACACATCCGATGCATTTCTACCTTGCTCAATAAACCGAGTGCTGCGGATCACAGCTGCACAGAGCAGGAGCGCTAAATAGCGCCCTGTGCAGAAATGCGAGGCGTATGTGGGAAGCACTTGTGCCATTGTGGGCTGAAAGTCTGAGACGGCTGGACCAGTCTGAAGCACGTAGAGGAGCTGTGGGCAGCCCAAGTTCACACTATAAGTTCACAGATGGTGATTTAGACCTTCACGGCAAGCCAACGAAGACTACAACGATACGGCAGAATTGCTTGAAACGGTGGGCGAGCCAAACTTCGTATACAGACATAAGATGAAACAGTCCCTCTGCTTCCCTCAGTTTCTACAAGAATCCCCACACCACTGCGGTTTTGGAAGCCGTATCGGTGTCGCAGCGCCATTGAATTAGAGACGCGAAATCCCACTGTGTGGAACGGATGTCGAGGGGAAACACCCTGGCAAACGACGCCTTACTGCGTATGTTCGAGTGCTGCGCTGCGTACCTGGTCATAGCAATCCCCACAAGAAGTGATGCTCTACGGGTGGCGTCTCGTAACAGCTACGTTTTTCCACGTGTTGGGGAGCACCGAAGAGCACCGGCAGCTTCGACGCGCCTTTCTGACACCTTCGCGTAATTCCGAAATCGCTTCCATGCACCCCTACGATGATCATTAATCCATCCTTAGAAGGACGCCATGGTGACATCTCTCAAGGAGACAGTGCTCCGTAACAAAACTATGGGCACAAGAGGAGAGACAGTGCCTCAGCTCTTTGGGTGGACATGGCTGAAGCTGAGACTTTATCGCCACATGACGACTACGAAATATGTCTCACGATGCGCGTTACAATATGGACACGACGTGCGATGGAACTGACACCGTCTCATGATAGAATCAGTACATCAAAGTTACTTAGAAGAAATGTGTGTGTCGTATTTCGTACTTTGGACCGGCATTTGAAGATGGTCCTGTGCGCTTCTTCTAAACTGAACTACGCTCATTGCCCTTCACACCACCTGGATCTGCCAGCGTAACTGAAGAGTGAACGTCGCCGTGGCGCATATATGCATGTATACCAATATCTCTGTAAGTCAACTTGCACCCGCGCAAGGCGTTAAATGTTGCGTGCAGTTGCACATACGGGGGGGTCTGATGGCGAGGTTCAAACAGGACTCTTCTCGAACGTGGCAGTACAAAGGAGACTAGAAGCAGCAGCGCAGTCGATCCCGCGCTTCTCAGCGGGCCGCCTGCGTGGCATCCAAAGAAGATGCTTCCATTTTCCTTGTCTTTGCCTGCCCACATCGGGAGATACAAGTCCACCGACGTGGAGTCACGCTGCGAAAACAGCGCCACAGCCCGCTTGAGTGGTGTCCGAAAAAGACGCGTCCTTTGTCTTAGCCCTTGCGTCCCCACTTCATGACACACAAGTGCGCTAACGACACGTCTAGTTCTCTCCCTCAGTTTTGGTGCGAGAAGGTCTGAACGAAACGCGTTTTCATCTTTCGTGGTGCCCTTTTACCTACACTGGTACACGCGCGCGTAGAGGACTAGATGGTCGTCAGCAGGTGCCGTGGCTATTGTTCACGCGTTGGTACCTCGCGCGCCGTAGTGGAGCACCCGTTTTCCGCCGCTATAGTGTTTTTTCAGTTAAGTCGCACCAGGCAACCCGCAGCACAGACTTGCTGATGTTGCCCAGGTTGTGCGGGTGCTCCGCGGCACAAAACTCTCAATAGTTCGGAACACTACATAGACGAGTATTCCCCTTGACGGGTCCAGAAGGTCCTGTATCCGCTCTGTATCCGCTTTTTGTACTCTATTTTGTAGAGTACTTTGGGGGCGGCTCAAGTTTCATGCTGCAGGCGCGACGGCGAGCACCTCATCCACACGTGTGTACCTTCCGAGTCTTACTTTACACGCGTTCAGCGGTGAAGACGACCTCCATCCACAGTGAAGAAAGCATCCTGGCATCCGGAGGTGGGGGCCGCAAAAACCCTGAGAAGCCGATTTTCAAAACGACCCAATTCGACTCCGCCTAAAAAGGTTTTTACACACTTATCGCAATGACTTATTTTCCAGTCCTATCAACAAGCAAATTACGCTACAAGAGGGGTCCCAGGTCTCACGAGGATGGAATTGAACGCGCGCTACACTGTGCAACGGTGCCTCCTACAATATCGTGTGACTGCATTCTGCCCATGTACGTTGCTACTACCGACGCAAACTACACACCTCTTTGCAGGTACCCCTAAGAGCTAGTACTCCTTTGTTCATCCGCAGTGTGGCTGCACACGTATGTGCGTACGCTCTGCTGTGTCACTCCTTCCGTATATGTCCAAGTGGGACGGAGGAGGTGGACATTTAGATTCTCCACACCTGTCACTCGTTGACAGGAATGCAGACCCCCCTTTTTCCAATGTGGGACGCTATACGAACCCGGTCTCCATTGTGACAAGGCTAGTAACTTGACATTGCAGGGATTGAGACTCCAACTCCCCACGTTGCAAGTGGTGGAAGTTTTCCACTGCGCTTAAGAGTTACGAGAGTCAGCCGCCTTTCAAGTCCATGCAGAAACGTAGGATACATAAGCGTCCTTCACGCGGGGCTGCAGAAGCTTTGCTTAACACCTAGACGCGTTACAGAACGAGACATATAACAGTAAAGAGTGGTGTCACAGACTCTTGTCGAGTGGAATCTCTTCCGGGTCGGGGGATTCAGCCGCCAACTCGCAGCTCTGCACGACCTTCAGCGGGGCGCAGTACACCTGCTAAGGAATAAGAGCATCTCGACAGCACAGACAAGAGTGTGACACCTCACCCTCAACGAGAAGCTATCCCATCCATCAGTGGCGGCACCTGCGTTTTCCCTCCGCATGTACCAAACAGGCACACAGTGTTGCAATGTAGACGCACTGCAACACTGTGTGTACACGTGAATAAGGCTTCCACAGACGAGTGAGTCTTGGCGTCTTCTTTTATTTGGAGGCGTAGGACTGAATGTTTCGCAGTCTACCAATATCACCTCCGACACAGTGGCCGTTTCGCATCCCAGAAGTTGCCAACGCTGAACGTAGGCGGCACCAGCCTGTGGGTTGCAGCATGACTTTGCCCTGCTGGTGTGTTCTGGAAGCCCGACTACAGAGAGTCGAAGATGGGCGACCGCAGCAGCTGCTTGCTGCTGCAAGCAAACACACAGCGACCGAAGGCACGTGCTGCAGCCCAGCTTGTAGAAGGCAGTTCGATACCACCCCTACGCTAAAAACACCATACATGTCGAACCTGGGTACGTTGTTAACGTTGGATGCAGAGTAATACAGTGTTTTTAATAGCAGCTGGCTTGTTCGCAGGGTTGACGTCTCCCCACACCTTCGCTTCCAGTGCGTCTGCGCTTCACGTGCGGGTATACCATGTGTGGCGTTGCGGGCGTTGATCAACACCACAGGTGAGCTACTAGCGCACAAAGAACGTCCTCGAGACAAGCACTATTTAGAATAGAAGCAGGCTGCACAATAGATTAGACGCACACTATCCAGATTGTTCGTAGAACGTTCTGTAGAGGAGCGCTGGGGTGCCTCGGTAACCAATCGTCGCGCTGCCAGGAGTCTTTGGGCAGAGTGCAGGAGGATCATGCCATATCGGATATTACCTGAGGAAGTGTCTAAATCTCAAGGCGTCACCTCTGCACTCTCATTCTTAAGACCCGTGTCGGACGTGAGCGACGACCTGCATTTGAGGTCGCTTGACACAACTCGGAAACAGCCACTCATCATGTAGGCACAATTCTCCATGGAGTGGAACCGACATGGAAGACCATTCTGCAGCAAAACTCCAGCTCCAGTGAGCGGATGTTGGGGATTTTCAGGCTTGCGACGCTTAACGTCTACATCAGAAAATCTGTATACGTTATGTAAACACCTTCCTACCCAGTAGGGCACGAAGGATCCTTTGCGTTAACGAGAGAAAGAACAGGAAATTTAACGACTGAGCAAGTAGCACATCCAGTAGTAGTCGTGTCGTCCTTTTACGAAGAGAAAAGGCTAATTTGCTCAAAACAGACGACTGCACAGTCAACCGGGCAAACTGCGGCTTGAATCCTTGTCCGTCGACTGAACGTGTCGTGGCGCGGACAGCGCTAAGCAGTCTTTTGTAAAGGTGCAGAATGAGAATTGTACTGTTTATTCAATGCGGGTGCGCCGTAAACCTCCGAGGATCCATGAGACTGCGAGCTTCCGAACCTTTCCCTCTCGTGGTTTTGCGTCACATACTCACACAGTTCTGAAAACTCTATTAGTGAATTTAACTCGCGAGTAGCTTGACGAACTAGCTAAGCAGCAGCCAGAACTTGAACTTATCTGCGCAGTGAAGGAGGACCTGCGTGCAGTTTGCTTACTGTATTGAACTGCCACAGACAAACCGCATGGATCTCGGAGCTCACGTCCTGCCATGTGAATGACCAGGCAGCCTTGGTCACCTCCAGTTTACGGTGGTGTTGCAAACGTTCCGTGAGCAAGTCGCATGTTGGATCCAGCAAGTCAGTGCCACACAAAGACGACCTCGTCAGCAGTGACCAGGCAGATAAATACCAAGGAGGTACTTCTGTTAAATCAGGCGCGAGTGCGGTCGGCTACAGAGTTCCTGTCACAGTGCCTGATCACACACCAGTCATGAACAGTAATACGGCAGTGTGTAAATGATATTTTCGCCGATCTCGAAAAATCGAAACCAGCACCCGTATGATGTTTGCTTCTTCAGCAGTTCGTAACAGTAACGCCGCAAAATTGTCACCTACTGGGGCTCTTGTGATCTGGCGGCTCACTCCTTGAAGGGTCGTACAAGACGTGTCTCGTACCGCAGTGCGGGTAAACGGGTCTTTCGCGAGGAGAGGAATGCAAACGTACAGCGGAGATCAGGAGAGCGCAAGGTTCCTACCACTCGTTACGCTGCGCTACCTGCAAAGGTGGACGCCAGAGCAGCCCTGGATTACACAGATTACGGTTTGCCTCTGCCGCTGTAGACAATCTCTATGCCCTTCTGTTAACGCTGTGCGTCTACGCAGTCTTGGTGTCCAGGTGCTGCGCCGGGTCACAACAGAGGGACAAGATTTAGCATCTGAGGCACTTGCGTCATGAATGAAAAACGTGGTAACAGGTAGTTCCCCTTCAGCGAGCCTTTTCTCCATCTAAGTGTCAGTGAAAGGAAGATTGCAAGACGGCCTGATTCGCTGGTAGCTCAACATTCTCCAAGTGGTGCTGGACCGATGAAGACAGTGTCCTTCATTTCTGCTCGTCGAGCTGGTATAACGTAACGAGTTAGCTGCGGGGGAGCAGTGCGGGTGCCACTACTGGGACGTGGGCACTCAGAACTACTATACGTCTCAACACTTGCGCCTGGGGAGTACCTTTTGAGAAGCCCATATTTCACTTTGTCTCTCAGTAATTTTTTCTCACCAATAAACGAGATACGCAACCTGGCATAGCAGAATGTGAACTACTGCTGCCCAGACGACAACATCATTTGCTTCACTTGTTTGCAGGTCTGTTCAGGCGGAGGTTTTTAGAAAGTCTGCGCGTCTTCGAGAAGAGTGCTACACAGACGAAGCGGGTCTCTCACTGACAGCAGGAGACCGTTGTCAGCAACAGGAGTGTTCTTACTAGTTGAGGTCTTCCCTTCGAGTGACGGGGGGGAAGAGCTCCACCCGTTGCTGCGGGGTGCACGTTGCTGAAAACCTCAAAAGCCAGCCAACATTGAGGTGTTGTACGTGAAGGGGAAATTCTTTTGGCATTGTACGCGTTGTTCACGAGGCAGAGCCGCTGCCTTGGTTCCCGCTGCCATCAGGTAATTACCAGGCATGAGTTCTGCCTAGCGTTGCTGCCCGGCGCAGATGCCGCAGATTCAGCCGGCACGTGGCTCACATTTTATCGTGCGTGTGCAGCGTGTACAGAGGGAACCGCCACGCGTGTTCAAATTATAGTTCCAGGCGCACTAAGAGACCACAAGAGTTCCAGAAAATGTCTCACTTTTCACAAATACCAGCCTGAGTGTCAAGTTTTGTTTTCAATTCACTCGAGGTGCACGCTCAACCCTTCAGCAATTGTGAGATCGTCAAGGGGCGACACTGAGCGAGCCCGAAAACAATGATTATTTGATTTGTTGTGCTCGATACTTTACCACGGGGACCAGACTATCAGAAGCACAAGGGTGTTGGTGACTTCACGACGCACAGCCGAACCGTGCAGTGGCATCTCTGCCCACGGTATTTTCGATGAGAAAGAGATGCAGAAGTAAATTTCAGGCGTCTCCGCTGTCGGCATTCTCTCTGAAGGGTATGGAGGGGAAAAAGTGTAGACGACAGCTTCTCGACTGACACTTTTGTTCCAGAAGTGGCCTTCTCCCTGCTTCAGGTAATCAGCGAAGAGAGAAGCGTAAGGCTGCGTCTCACTCGTGCAGGCGCCGTCATTTGCTCTGAAGGCTTCTAGGTTGTGGTTTCTGACTGGTGACGAAGGCTCAAAAATGAGGTTTTTGCTCTTGTCTACGATGCGTAACTGAGTCTTTCCAGTTAAATAGATGTCCCGAATCAAACTGCCCATATTTAGTCCCGCACGACCGATTCTTACTTCGACCGCAGGAGTACCTGACAAACCTTTCCGGGGATGTAGGGCGGTAGACGCCGCCTTCGGAGTATGAAGAATTGTGACCAAAACCGCGTACAGAAGGCATATTACATGCAGACGGTAGTTTTGTCTTCCGCGCAAAAAGGCGCCCAAAGCACAAGCTATCCCACTGCATATAAGCGGTTCCGGCATGTACGCAGGCATTCTCGGGGATTAAGTATTTAATACAGTGCGGTGACAGCACCGATGTCACCAAACGGGCACAACCAGTAAGGTAACTGTAGGCAGGTTTCTAGAATTCTGTTTTGGAAGTGCTGCGTTTCATGAGGGACAAGTCTGTTTCGACGGGATACAAAACTGTCTCCCGTAAACCGAGGTTTCACGACGAGCGAAGCGTGCTTGTAGACAATGCTGTGATCGTGCTTCTCCTGGTGTCGGCCTTACGAGAGGAGAGCCAGTATCTTTCCACAGCATGCACAGGACGAGTCGACGGCTTCTTTTCGCCAAAAGCCCCTCTCCCCGCGGCGCGCCACTCACAAGGTGCCCCACTAGCGCACCAATTACGAAGGGCACGGACTCACGGTAACGCGACAGGTGTTCAGTCAACTGTGTACATTCCGAGCGACGACGCTTGCGATACATTACGTCCACCGTAGTGCGAACGGATATTTCACGCACGAACTCAGGCTTGCAGACGCAGCCAGCTGCGCAAAGGAATTTGATCCAGGCCAGCTGACCACTGGCTGCGTGAACTTGACACGCAAGAACAGCCCTGTAACCGCTGAATGCTGCCCAGCCAAGCGCACCAAAAATAACCAGTTTACTTCGATACGAAGGGGAGACCGCAAGAATGCGTCAGTTCAAATCCTGTTTGAGTAGTTCTCTGTGTTTCTCCATACTATAACAGCTGCATAGGGATCCTTCTGCAGAGCGGTGCACTGCTCACTGGCTAAAACCTGACCGCCCGCACTCACCCTACGCACGCTTAGAATCTGCTTTGACTATTAAACATTCACTTCTCTCCGCATCCCGTTCAGCTGGACGAAGAACAGCGAAGGGACCGCATATACAGTATGCGATCATCGACGGCAGCTTCATTACACCCTTATTCCGTCATCGTACGCAACAGGCTCACAGGATTCCGTCTCGCCTGACCGCGCTGGTCAAGGGAAAACCTCTTATCTCGACGTTTCGTAAACAATTTCCAGGGCTCCTTGGACACAAGAAAGAAGCAGGCCGCAGCATATCCCGTAGCAAAACAAATTCGACGGTATGTTTTACATCTGGCGAACACTGCGAAATAGCATGGCCCAGAGTTCAAGTTTTACATCTAATGAACGCTACGAAACGGCGTGGCCCAGAGTTCTGGAAATTGAGTCGACCAAAAGTAGTCGCCACGGATCGTACATTCGTTTAGTTTCAACAAGTTTGACGGTATGGACTGTGGCCCAGTAACAGCCGATCCAGAATGCGGACGTTCCCAGTACGCCGTCTGGGTATCGTTTTTCCTTGCGAACAAAAAAGTCGTAATGTTCGCTGTGAAAGCTCTCACGCCGATGATGCACTTAGTCGCTCTCGGTGCCCTTTTGCTACGGCTTTTACAAGCAGCAGCTGATGCAAGCAAGCTGAATGGCTTTTCCAATGCGAGCAGCATTACACACAAGTTTCCCGTGACTGCTCGGCACGCTTACAACCGTTATCCATATTGGAGGACATGTGTCATCGACTGCGCAGATGCGCTACCTCTGACAGCATATACCCGCGCATTACTGGAGAAGTACTCTGGACAAAACGGTATCAGTATCTGCGTGGCAACGTTTCGAGACGGAAAGTGTGCAATACACAACCACTCCACTGTGCCATCGACTGCACAAGCAAGAGTATCCGCACCGCGGAGTACGCGTTGTAAAACACTGCTCCTGAATACGACTGTCGTTGCTCCGCTGTCGTCGGGCGGCAACGACGCGCCAATTGTACACGATACGGCTTGGAAGAGAACTGTGCAGCGCACGACACACTAGCTGCATTAGCTCATCCTTCTATTCCACTTCCTTGTTTCGCCCACCTCTTCCGTAGACCCCATAATATTCCGGCACGTGGTAAGCCCTGTTGACGACAACACGTGTACAATTCCTGCTCATGATTATGGATAACGCACTCGATGACGGTTGGCACAGCACTTGAAGCTACTTGGTGAATGTAAACAGCGG
Source organism: Sarcocystis neurona (assembly GCA_000727475.1). Lineage (NCBI taxonomy): Eukaryota > Apicomplexa > Conoidasida > Eucoccidiorida > Sarcocystidae > Sarcocystis > Sarcocystis neurona. The sequence continues at coordinate 3,245,491 of KL647297.1, forward strand.
GGCGTGCTGTACGGCTCTATCGCACGAGATGAATAGTAGCACGACGTTTTCCACTCGGCAGTTCATACTGGTGTATCAGTTCTTCAGTGTGGACTTCCGCAGCTGTCACGCGGACTTGTCCACCATGCAAATTCCCCACCCTGTTGTCCAGAAATTATGGCTTTTGGTTGGTATTTACTCCAGCTCAACAGCAACCGACTGCCTCCTTCAAAATGCGAAACCACATGAAGCAAACGCAGCAGCAGGTCCTCGTGTCGCATCATCACTTTCCCCAACCGTTTCTGCACCCCAAGGCCTTGCTAATCGCGAACTACTATATTCACCTGCTGGTAAACAGGATTAGGCGTCAGCCGAACAGCGGTGTCCACCAGTTGAACAGAATATACCTCTACGAGCACCACCTGCGCGAATGGTTGTAGTACAGCTGTTCATTCTTTGATGCAGCGTGTTCTCACCTCCTCCACGCAATTATGCATCCCTGCATCTTAAACGCATGACTTGCACATGATTACTACTCTATCTTCTCTCTCACATTTCCACGACGCACGTTCCTCCAAAAAGGTTGTCACTGAGCAAGCGCCCTCCTTGTCCCACTAGAGCAACCAGTGTGGTCGTTTTTTCCACTTAGCTCATCACTGCTCCACCCCCGTGCACGATCCTTGTTCCACCAATTCGAAGTGTCATTTTGCCTGCAATATGGCAAGCCAATTTCTATGTAGCTACCTCCACGCTGCTAATCCACTTCTGCCCCAGACTCCGTCGTGCAGTCAACTTTTTAGAGCTACAGAAATACGCCGTTCAGGTGCACCACTGTGCCCCGCGTATGTTCAGACCCTGATTCGCACGGGTGATCGAAGACGGCTGCGTTTGTTCACTCCGGACGCTAGTTTATCAAATTCCTCCTATTCATGTGGACTATACGGCTGTGTCCCTCGCTGCATCTGCCCCTCTTCGCCGTCTCTTCTTGCCACTTCTGAGTCATCGTCGCGTGCTGCGGCGGGGACGAGAGCCCGATGTAGAACGCCTCCTGTCCCGGCCGCCGCGGTCGCGCCTGCACGTTTTGAGCACAGCAACGGTTCAAGCTCCACATCCACGCTTTCTCAGTCGATGCAGCCGCCGCACACCTTGCCGCGGCCGCCCCAAAGAAACGCATACAAACAAAGCTTGGTAGACTGCCTGCTTCTGCATACCTTGCACGAATCGATACCGCACTATTATGGTAGGCGCAGTCTGTTAGAGGTATCAGTGTGTGTGCAGGCGCACACATCTAGCCGGTGTCCTGTAATCAGGCTTCCACGCCTGCGGATGCACATACATAATACGTATGTGTGTCTGCCGATGCTTTTATGTACGCACTGTAGTATCAGCACATCTACAACGGAATTAAGCGCACGTATTTTACGTTGAGTCGGAACAGCGGCAGTCACGTCGACACTAACCAGGTGAAATTCAAGTGACGTGAGTTCCACTCGGGGCCGTATTCTGGCGGGACCGGCACAACTCAGGGCTTACTGTGCTATGTACGAGTTGCACTGTTCTTCAGTAGGCCACGACAATACAACCGTCCCTTTAAACACAAATACCGTCTGCTTCCGCAGTACAACTGCCGTCTGCACGCTGCAAACCCCGAGGCGTCACCAGTCACCAGGTGGGGGTCTATTTCTGGTCGCCCAGGCAGCAGCACCAGCAACAAAGTGAAACGCTTTCAGCACACAGGTGACACACAATGTCTGCTTTCTTAAAATGCGTGGCACGCGCATCACTTTATGACCGCCCAACACTTTTGCCGAGGACTTCTACACCGCGAATGCAACCTTGTGAAGAGCAGCTGTCCTGCGGGGACACTACTTGTTCATCGTCAGAAGCTATCCCCTGTCATCCACGGTAGCTCTCCTGCACATACTTTTGAAGGCAGATGCAGAGCCGACGCAGAACACCGCCGCTACGCGCGAACTACATGCGCAGATGAATATAAGCTTACGCGCCAGGATTCCTACGTCTAAGGATTCACTTACACAATTACGACAGCCACACACATTCTTCCGCCAATGTCGGCTTACGAGCGCGATCTTTCACGAGCAACCTTCTCCCTGTGGCCTTCTGCTCCTCTTGTGGTGTACCCCTCATACGCCGACGGCGCCGCCGCGTTGTAGTAGAACTCCCCTCCGTACGCTGCGTACCGCGCCATGCTGCGACGTTGCAAAAAGATATTACAAAAAAAGGGCACCTTTTTGTCAAACAGTGATCATGTGCTTCGCCACGACGCGTCACACCAAGCACATGGTAGCTGCGTTTCACTCAGACCCCCCCGCAAATTCACAACAACGGCGCAAAAGCGCAGACGATTACACACACACACGCACCCGCACAAGGCCAAGCATTTGAAGTAGGTGCATTGATGTATCCCAATACAGAAAGAAACAACAGAGGACCACCCACCTGCGCGTAGACGAATAGCGAAATGCCTGGACGAAGTTCCGCCCACCCCCTCCCCTGGTTCATGCATGCACGCATTCTGCAGGGCACACACTGCAGCCACACCATGCGAGGCAGCCGGAATTCTGTTGCCTTGTATCTGTGTGATACACATATATATACATATATATATATACATATACATATATATATACATATATATATGTATATACGGGAAGTCAGTATACTTTCACGGTACAGTTGCCTCTCTGCTATTTTCGATACAAAAAAGAATGGCGTCTCTAGAGACCGCAGCGGTGTTTTCCTGTGCTCTCGGTGTGTCAGCGCGGTACGGAGAACCGTGTCCGCCGCCCGTTGTCGCTCCACAACAACTGCTGCTGCACGCACGCGTGTTCTTGTTGTGTCCGCTGCGGCGCCGTCTTCCGAACTTACGCTTCATCGGCAGCTCTCTGTTCACCGTAGTAGACCGCCGTGGCTGCGCCTCTGCTTTCGTAGCCAGCGCTGCCTCTGGCGTCGTAGAGAGCGTCTGCCCCCGCCCCCCCGGCGCCTCTACCCACGTCGTAGTAGTAGCTGTTTCCGGCGGCTGCCCCGGCCCCTCCGCGGCTGCTGCTGTACGCGCTGCTTCTGCCGTTGGCGTCGCCTACGCGTCCTGCGCCAGCTGCAGCACCTCCGTAGCCGTAGTAGTCGCCGCGACCGCCTGCGGCGGCCCCGTTGTCCGCGTAGCCCGCAGCCGCACCTCGCGGGACGTAGTCGGCCGCGCCTCCTCCGTACCTATCGACGTAGGCGCCACCGACACCGCTCCTCACGTACTCGTATCCACCGCCTGCACCTGCGGCTCCGCCGCCCGAGCGCATAAAGCCGCGCTCGTCGGGCCACGCTCCCCCTCGGCCGCGGTCGCCACGACCGCCAGGTGGGCCGTCGTAGTAATAATCGAATGGTGGGAGCCCCATCGCTGCTGCTGCTGGGGGGTAGAACTCTCGGGAGGCGCCTGGCGCCACCGCGTAGTAAGGCAGAAATCCAGGACGCAGCCGACCCGACTTGTCGTATTTCACACTCGCGCCTGACAGGGGAAGTCAGTGGCAGTAGCAGCAGCACCGTTGAAGTAGAACAGCAACAGCAAAACGAGCAGCAGCAAAAACAGCAGCGGCAGCAGTCTCGTGCAGCAGTGCCCACCCGGAACAGGAGCAGCAGCCGCACCAGCTACCAACAGAAACCTCACGCTAACCAGTTTTCGCCGAATGTCGCTACGCTGCCCATCAGACTACCCCCTTGCCGCTAAAGGCGTGCGACCCAGTACCCCGCCTCCACCACCCCGCGGCAGCCCACGCTGCCTCCTGCAGGCACTTTCTCTGCTCTCCCCTGCGCGCGTCCCGCAGATCCCTGTATCCTACGCAGCCTTCACAGGCCTCCTGTACAGGAGCAGCCCCCTCTGCTTCTACCTGCGTCGACGCTGCCTTTCGATCACCAGCCCTCTAAATACGCGGAGTGTGTCTCCTTTTTTCCTCTGTGGGCGTCCTCCGTCTCGAGCAGTGCGCCACCATCTCTCGACTGCTGCTCCGTCTTCACTCTGCGCTAGTAATGCTGGTCTATACGCCGCCTGGTACACTGCCGACCATATCTACGTCTAAAGAGGTATGTGTATGCATGTAAATATACGCACGTATACATATACACACATCCGCACACACCTGCGTGCCTCCCCTGACATTCACAAGTGCGCGGGGGACACAACCCCAAGTATCTACGTATGTCTCTTCCCCTCGCACACATTCGCCTCGCCCAGGCATCTCGGCACTATGTTTACGACTTCCCCTGCTCAGTTTTGCGCGCCTGTCTCTCTCCTCTGTTCCTCTACTACTAGTTCCTGCTTCAACCCGTTTCTCTGCGGCTTTGAAACGCAGACAGAGTCCCTCTTCCCCGCCTGCACCCAACTTTCTTCTCTCACAATTTTGACGCACACCACTTCACTCAGACCCTCCTCCAGCTTCCCCGGAAATAAAGACCTTCCTCACTCGGCTCTCACCCGGGGGACCTTTGTACAGTCCCGGAGTCGGCTGATGCGGCCTGTTTCTCTTCGCCCGCTCCACCCGCAGCGGCTTCGTACTGTCGCCGCAGTACGCTTTGCCGTCCAGTCTCTCGATTGCTGCAGTCGTGTTCGCAGGGTCTCTGTACGAGACAAACGCGAAGCCGCGCGATTCTCTGTAGCCAACAAACGGAAGCAGCGCCCGCCGGAAGCGAGCATGTAGACACGCGCCAGAAATCTGCGCTCGCGTGCCCGCCTTCTCTCCCTGTCTCTGCCTGCCTCTCTCTTTGCAGCACAGTCAAAATTTCACCGCTTCACCAAAAGACGCATGCGTGCAAATGTAGACAGATCCACCCTCCCAGACCAGTCGAAAAGTTTACACACGTGTAATCTCACCCACCCACACACATATGGAAACTCATGCGCAGAGTCTATTACACGACCCCCCTCCTGTTACACCGCGGCCCCGCAGGCACAGCGCGAGTGCGCGGTGTGGCGAGAGGAAAACAGCAGCACACAAAAAAAAGGAGCAGGAGCGAATCGAGCAGATGAAAACAGCAGCGGCAACCGGCGATGCAGCACGTCGCCAATACCTGCAGCATCCCCAACAAACCCAACAGGGCACGTGCGACGCCGCAGCCGTCTCACAAAGAAATAACGGCAGGAGAGGAGCACACAGCTGCAGACACAGACGCAGAGTCCCCGGAACACCGGGAAACAAAATTCAGCGGAGACAGCAGCAGACAACGCATCCTTGCAAACAGCGCCGGACACGTCGCCGTGTACTAACCGTCGCAGTCTCAAGACTGCCTGCTGTGCCCACGGCGCCGCCGACGGCGTCTCCACGGGCGTCTCACGCATGTTGTACAAACACGCGTCTCCGTCGCACACAAGTCGCTCAATACGAAAAGAAGACCGCACCCCGCAGACAGCGCGCCGCTCGCAGAGAAACGCGCCAACAAAACAAACAAGGACGTACGTGGACGTGTTCAACAGGGCGGACTCGCTGGCACATACCTGGTGACTGGATTTGTCACAATGCGGCAGTCCTGCACTTCTCCTACTTCCTCAAAAATGCGGCGCACGTCCCCGAGCGAGCAACGCAGCGGGATATTCGACACGTAGAGCGTGGTGCCTGCAGCCCCAGCAGCGCGCATCAGCTGAAACGACTCTTTCTCATGCAGCCCAGCAGCAGCACTTTCTCCCACGCCGCTGCCTTGCGGCAGACACCGCGCAACAGCTACACTGCAGTCGCGCACAGGCGTCGAATCACGCAGGGGCACACACACACCATTCCACACTTAAGTACGGAGGTCTGTACACACAGCTTTGCGCCCGGGTATGACTGCAGCAGGATATACCCGCCGGCGCCAGTCCACCCATCCTAGCGACGCAGATGCAGGCTTCCTCTCTTGCGCCTCTGTGCAGAAGAACGAGCAGAACTCATCGACGCTCTCGCGCACAGCACAGAGAGCCACACATACACATTTCTATATCACCAGCGCCACGCTTGCGTCCACAGGCCACGAGACACTGCTGTGTTGCAGCGACTGCATGCGCGCCAGCAGCACTTCTCCGGCACAGAGATTTGCAACACCGGCACGCCACGTCCTCGTGCAGTCCCGCTGTCTCTTCCTCGTGACGCTCACAAACAAAACGCTACTGCTGCCTCCGGGCCGCCCTCTCTTCTCCCGCACGCCGACAGTCATCCCCCGCACATCACGCCCTCTCCGTTGACTGTCTACTTCTCCTCTTCCGCATCCCCGCCGAAGAGATACACACGTGCCTACCCATCTGGACATATATATCTGTATCTACGCGCACGTCCACGCAGCTAGACTGCGACCTCTGTCCCCGGTGCGCAGCCTTTCTCCAGCTTTTCCCGCCCGGTTTCCAAGCGTTTCAACTGCTCTGCTGCCCCGCCTAGAGAAGTACCGACGCAGGAGTGGGAAAACGCCCCGTGCGGGTCACCACCGCGGTCCCCCCATCTGTCCCGCCATCGCCACCGCTGCACGTCCGCCGAGGCGTCGCACTTCATCAACTTGAGAAACATATGGCTGCTACATACCTCGGTATGCAATGCACGAACTCTATGTGCAAAAACTGCCCGACCCAGACTTCTTCCTCTCTTCCATATTCAACAAAACGTCCCAGAGTACCACCTCCACACAGATATACATACCTACACACACAGACACACATGCACATACATGTACCTCTATATATATGAATATATAACACAGGTGCACACAGGCACGCGGCTGCGATGCCGTCGATGCCGCAGGTATTTGCTCCGATATGTATATATACATATCGTGTGTTCGCGTGTGTGTTCGCGTGGTCCTTTGCAGAAGGCACTACCTACAGAAGCTCTTCATCTGGCACTTCTTTGTCTACCTTTTGCTCCTCTGCGTCGAAGAAGCCCTCAACACAAATTAGTATGAAGCGGCCCTATATTTTTGAACTACGACTGCCTTCTCGAGTAGCTGCATGCTCGGACTTCCACACACACAACACGGCAGTCTTCCCCGTCCCCTTCCGTTCTCAAACTTGAGTTCGAGACACACACGCACACACGTGTGAGTTTCCACGGGCCCCCGCGTCTCGCTATAGTTGCCTATCTATCTCTCTATTCATACATACATATAAAGAGAGAAAGCCCAAGAGACGGCCCCGCTACAACTTCGGCGCGGCCGGCAGCCTTGTGCCCTGTATACTTGTGGAGACACATGCCAGCCCCACGTGACGTGCAGGCCCCACTCTACGCACAGAGGCGCGATTCGGGTGTACGTACACCCGGTCTCTCTACAGTGCGCCCGTCAACAGCCGGTCGTAGACACACGTACGTACGCCAGATGCTCGTGCGGACGTGGGCAGGAAAACACGCGTTCTACAGTGTGTGTACACAGCAGACGTGGTTAACACGCCGGGAGGCGGTCGAAAGCAAGCAGCACCCCGTCGCCACCGGAGCACCTTCACCGACAACTACAGCACAACGAAGAAGAAGCAGCAGGGGGAAACAGGAGGGCTTGCAGCAGCTGCTGCTGGGACCTGCTGCTGCTGCAGTGTCAGTGGACGACAGCGGGGACAGAAAGAAGACGACGGAAGAGGAGACATGAAGGAAGGCAGGACGCAGAGACGAGACAGGAAGTGCAGAGGATGAATGTAGCTGTGAGAAGAAAACGTGACGAGGCCCCACAGACTTCTGCAGTCGTACTAAGCCGGGTAGGGGGGGCAGCCAAACGCGCGCACATTCTTCGAAGGGGAGAAGGGAAACCTGCACCCTCCTCGGCGACAAGCGTCACGCTCGGCAACACGTGAAAATGTGTCTGCCCCACACTACCCGCTCCAGACGAGACAGGAACTCCGTGTCAACGAAGCAAAAATGCGCCCAGACACAGACACAGAGAGAAAAGAAAGTACCTCTCCGCGCTGTCTACTACTACTACTACTAAGGCAGACGCTCTACAGCAGTGGTGAGTGAGACACGCAGGAACTCTGAGGGGGGGAGACGCAAGACACGAACGAAGCAGCTACCAGCACCTGCCAAGAATGCTGGCACCGTGGCAACGGTGCTTCGACCAAGAAGGGCGGGAAGACGCGGACAACGGGAGGAGGACGCGCGAAGAAAGCAGCAACAGCGATCGACAGCAGAATATCGCACTGCAGAGAGGAAGGCGACGAGACAGCAGAAACAGAAGAGGTGACGCGCCGGAAGACGAGGAAGCCACACGAAGCACCCCGCAACGCAGAACTGGTGCACGGGGAGTCGCCGCCGCGGGACCGGATTTCTTATAGAAACTCGCCGAGAACAGAGAGAGGTAAACACACACACACGAAGACGAACTTCTGCTCTGCTGCCTTTCGCTGTCTGCCTGCCTGCATGTATGTTTCTGTGAGCTTCTACGCGCAGCAGCAGCAGCAGCACGGCCACCCCACACTCGCGGGTCATACACACTCACGCATGCACGCGCATGCCACTTTTTTCTTCAAGTCTGACAATCTGCATGTATATACACACATGAGTGACGAATGGACGCAGTTCGCCTGTAGACACGCGATTCTTCTCCTAATGGCGTGTGAGCCACACGAAGTGAGGCAGACGCACAAGGGCGACCTTCTGCAGGCGCAGCAGCAGATAAAGAAGCCCGAAGATGTGTAGAGGAAAGCTGTGGGGAAGAGAGCCAACGATAAGAGACCAACAGAGTAGCAGCCACGCGTAAAGGAGACGCACACACGTGAACGACTGGCGCTTCCCATGAACGAAAGTTCCGCTTTCCCGAAGCGGTCTCCCATCACCATCTGGTCAGAGAGAGATGGGTGTCAGTCATGAGCAACCCACATTCAAATGAACTGCTGCTTCCTTCAGCACCGGTGCTGCTGCCCTTAGAAGTGCTGCCCCTCTGCTGTTAGGCATGTTGGTCCTTTGCTGTTAGGCATGCTGCTCCTCTGCTGTTAACCGTGCTGCTCCTCTGCTGTCACATGTGTTGCTCCTCTGCTGTTAGGCGTGCTGATCTCCTGCTGTGAGGCGTGCTGCTGCTCTGCTGTTAAGCGTGCTGCTGTTCTGCTGTTAAGCATGCTGGTGCTCTGCTGTTACGCGTGCTGCACCTCTTCTGTTAAGCGTGCTGCTGCTCCGCTGTTAGGCGTGCTGCTGCTCTGCTGTTAGGCGTGCTGCTGCTCTGCTGTTAGGCGTGCTGCTCCTCTGCTGTTACAGACGTGCTGCTCATCTGCCGTTAGGCATGCTGCTCTTCTGCTGTTAGGCTTGCCGCTGCTGCTGTTGTCCTGACTGTCGCTGCTGCTGTGACCCGTGCGCTGTTCTGCTGCCAGTGCTGTTGCGGTTGTTTTTCCCCTGCTGCTGCTGCAGTGGCGCCTGCTGCGAGTGATCGTCAGGGTGCTGGTGCTGCTTCTGCTGCTGACGCTGCTGCAAAGGCTGTGCTTCTGCTGCTCGTGCTGCTGCGGCCGCTTCTTCCTCCTGTTCCTGCCGTGCACACTGCTGGTATGGCCCTGACTGCTGCTGCTCCTGCTGTCCACCGCTGCTGGTGTAGGTGCTGCTGCAGCTCTCCTGAACGTGTTGCTGCTGTAACTTAGGCTGTTGCTGCGTAACGCCGCTGCACCGAGGAGTGCTGCTGCTGCTCCTGCCATGAACATTGGGGGTGTGGTGCACGTTTTAATTGGTCACTACTGCAACGAAAAACAAGCTCAGAGTTCTCTCTGCTGTGTGGACGCGAGGACCCCCGTCCCTGACGCTCCTGCTGCTGCTGTTCTATAAACCCCGTGCTGCTCCGGCGGCTGTGCGCCCACTGCTGCTGCTGCTGCTCCTTCACTATACGTGCAGCACCACTGGCGGCGCTGCTCTCCGACCGACCGTTGCGCTGTAACGTGGACGCTCTTGCAGACTGACGCTGAACGCACAACACACCGGCTGCTGCTGCTGCTGCTCTGTCTGAGGCTCCTCCTGTACTGGCTGCTCCTCCTCCTGTTCCTCCTGGTGCTTCGGACGGGCTACTAAGTGCTGCTGCTCCTGCGTCGCTACGTGCTGTTTCTGACGGTGCTCCTTTAGTAGCTGACGCTCCTGCTACGGCCACTGCTGCCGTGTTCTCTGCGATTTCCGCTGCGGCTGTGGCTGCCGTCTGCTGCTGCTCGTGCGTCCTGCTGCCTGCTACAGGCCCTTCTGCTCCTCCTGCGTCTGCATCAGTGCGGCAGCAACACCTTCTGACGCGTGCGGGAGCCTCGGAAAGCAGCATCTTGTCCTGCACTGTGTCGTTCTTCTGAGTCTTACTTCCTCCATTTGCTGCTTCTTCTTCGCTGCGGCCACGGGTGGGTCTCGTAGCTCCTGCTGTCTCCCTGTTTTCTTCTTCTCCTGCGCCCAGGCCGCTTTCTCTGCTGCTGCGGCGGTGCGCGTGTCGTTCCTCTTCCATTGCGGGGAAGAAGCAAACGCGTCACTCGAGAACACGCGTCGTAGTGGACTGACAACGCTGCAGTTCTGGCGGGGGAAACTGCCCAGGAGGGAGACGTTCGGGTTGGTTGGGAGAAGAAAGGCTTTACAGAAGAGAGAAATATGAGGCACGGGGAAGACCGCACCCCCGAGGGGAAAAGAATTACTCCCCCGGAGGAACCTTTGGGCCGACAGAAATACGCTTGTGCAACGACGACGCGCGAGAAACCCCTGGAGCAACACAAAAAACCGCAAAGGAATGGGGAGGGGGAAATTTACCGTGCTTTCTACTTGGAACGGTAAACACAACAGTAGAGAGCTCGAGCGCACGAGAACGAACTTTGCCGATTGGTCTTCAGGTGTGCTCGAAGAAAAGTATGTGTTGCCGCGGGAGGCTCAAGGGTGCCGTTCCCTGCGCGCCGTACGGTGTGCCGAAAAAGGGCCGCACGCGTGGGGCTGGCGTCGAGACAGTGACTGTGGAGGAACAAAAGGTATTTAAGGCCACAAGAAATCGCGGCGAAAGCGCGAGACTTCCCCTACGCACAAAGGCTTAGACTGAACGGGGAGACGACCAGGGATGTAGTAACGCACGCGAAGGTGAAAGGCATCGACGTGAAGAAAACGAGAATAACGTCCGGGGAGTACTCGGAGAGCCTGCAGGTGTAATACGGAAAGAGAGCCCTCGGAAGAAAACGACGTTAGTCAAGTCTTCCCGTGGGATGCAAGGGGGCAGCAAGAATTCGTGGACCCGGTGGGTGGGGGTGGGGGGGACACGACGACGCAGCAACACCACTGTGGGCACGGCAGGATCGCAGAAAAGAGAGAGCATACCTTCGCGTTCAGGACAAAGATGACGGAGTTTTAGCTCCCCCGTCAGGAGGAGAACATATGGGAGCGCAAAGAGAAGGCAAAAAAATGGGAGGACCAGAGACACAGAAAAAGCAACGGCTCATTCCACTGTAGATACTGTTACTGCAGGTGCGAGACCCTGTATGAGGGAGGAGCGCTCTGCAGGACTAGCGCGGAGCAGCAGAGAAGTATTCCACTGTGTGATGCAACAATATCGGCTGCAGTGGCGCTTGCACGGTGGGCGACAAGCCCGAGTAAGCGCGGGGAAGCGGCAACCCCAGGCTACGCAGAGCACAGCGTGAGAGGACAACAGAAGGAGCAGCAAGAGCAGCTACCGCAGCAAGAGGGGAGGGCAACGGGATGAGTAGAAGAGCTGCAGCGGCAGCAGCAAGAGAGGGCAACCGCAAACGCAGCATAGCACAGCGGCAGCAGCAGCAGGATTCGGGGCAACAACACCAACAAAAGCAGCAGTGCAACGGCGGCAGCAGCAGTAGGGGCGAGCTGATAGCCCTCTAGCAGCAGAAGGCCGGGAAAACCGTAGTAGCAACAGGGGCGCTGACTGACTACCACTTTGACTGCCAACAACGGCAAGATGTGGAAGACCGCACGGAACGGTAAACGAAGAGGAGGAAGAAGCCGTTGTGCGCGCGCGTGTGCGTATATGTGTGGGCGTGGGTGTGCCAGCGAGCAGGGACAAGAACAGGAACTGCCAAAACTGCAGAGCGGCAGCATCGGCGTCGCAGCGAAGCAGCGCGCGTAGACGCACCAAGTGTAAAAGGAGCGCTCCACACACAGGAGCTCCAGCAGCAGTAGCCGGCTAAGCGGCTGTACCACGAAAGGGGGTAGTTAATACGGTTAATACGCGGATGCCGGAGTGTCGACACACCGGTCATCTGCGTGACAGTTGACAGCTTCCTTGATGAAAAGACAGGAATGAAAACAAACAGCTCTTCCGGAAGTACAGGAGAACTCAAAAATCGAGGTCCATCCCCACACAATGCAAACAAACCCTCAGTGGACCTCTGCGCGCGGACTACACGTACTTGCAGATGTGTGTATATATATATAATTAACAGACGCGTTTAAAGAACTAACCACATACAGACGATTACCTTCTGTAGAACTAAAAAAACCGCGGCCCATCCCCACACGCTGGGAAAACCTTCAGGCGGCCTCTAGCCGCGAAGTACGTGTACCTGTAGACGTATTTATATGTATATATATTTAAATAGCTATGCACACCATATTACTGCACAGCATGAACACATGTGAAGGCACATGCATGTACACATATATATAGGTGTATGATTTTGCGAATGAAAATGGAAGAATAGCTGTGGGCAATGGAGCAGCTCCCCTGGGCCTTGGGAGACTAAGACACTCGCAGCTCAATCCAGTAGTCTCTTGTCTCGCTGTACACCGAGAGATTTCGATCGTACACTCCGCACGTCGTACATATAGATGTGAGTGTAGAGGATTACACGTTTTGTATACACGTGTAATCGACATATATATTGGCATGAGTCCGTGTCTCATCGTACAGTCGAGCGCGAGCAAGTACCGTAACAGCGAGTAGCTCTACGGCTACTTCTCAAGTGCTAGTGCAACCCGCTCGCTGTTGATAGCGCCGCAACTCAAAGTCACCTTCCCGCTCTGCACGGTTCACAGACGTGAACCGATGTTCATCCGCATAATTACGTGAATGCGTCCGGTCAGGGCACAAAGAAGACTTCTACCGTGCTCCAAACAAATACGGATACGGATACATACGTGTGTAGACATCTTTGTACAACAGAAGGTGCACACAAAGGGGATCCAAAAGGAATTGTATCCGTGCAACAGCTGTAAGTAATCTCGTCAACATTCGAGAGAATGAAATTGGCGTACATGACAATGGACACAGCAAAAGAAAATGAGCAGCACCTTCACACAAACGCATACCCTGCAAGAAACGTTGAAGATTTGCCTTACAAAATGCTTCTCTTCCCTAAATATTGACGCACACCTACAAATTCTATGCCGTCACATACCTGCACCAACTTCAGCTACATTGCGGACTCTATGAACCTCTACAGCGTCGCGCGTGAGTGCTTTCGTTTGTGAGCACGCCTTTTCTGCGGAACATCAATCAACATGTGTTCACACCAGGACACATTGAAAAGCTCTTCTCACAGACACTGGAGACCCCGACCCCCTTTGTGCCCTCCCTTTGCGTTCCACTATCTGGAAAGCAGACAGAGTGTCCTGTTCGTACGCGTACTCTACCCCATGGACATGCGGGCGGACGACCTCACAGAAGCGTGAACATGGATTTTTGACCACCACTAAAGCGACAGGGATCTGATATAACCGCCGGGTGTACACGTTCAAAATGATCCAAGATGTCAATGTCCCACAAACGTGTATACATCCGCCCGGCGCACACTGATGATTACTCTACATAAACCTGCAAACCGAGAGAGCCCCGGAGAATTTCACATTTCTCGATTCCTGAGATCTCTTGTATGTCGCTTTATCTCTGGGTAAGTAGTGGATTAAGTATCGTAATCTTTTGTGAGTGGATACTCCTTCTGTGGTACGAAAATTACTGTTCAAATAGACTGCCTTGTCGCTTCGCGCCTCTACTTGGACTCACTCACTGATCCTGAAGAACACATTATGCTCTCACCGACAGACCTCAGCGTATAGCGCCCGTTTAGCTGTGAGTGAATCTAACGTTGAGTGGGCATGCCCACGTGTGGTGGACACGCTGTCATTATACTTTTTTGAAAAAAAAAGCCACGTGGAGCTCCCTCGCACCCAAAGTGGACACCGTTTGCGATTTTTTGAATGTGTACCGAAACCTCACACCAGAACGTCCCATTCGCGAAGCCATCATACAACCAACCCCAGTCCGTGCGGCATACCGTGGTAGCAGCGAAATCAATCGCGACTCTCTGAAAGATCTTTGCTTGCAACACTCGCAAATGACCTTCAAAACAAACGTCTCTTGCGGTGGCGGCGAGGAATACAGCACTGGTGGGTATGCAGCTATAGTAAGAAGAAACCCCTCGAGTACAGAACCACTGACGCCTTTCGATCCGCAGCAAGAGGCGACCGATGTTCAAAGATCTTCTGGGTCGTTAAGCCCTGGAAGAGACATCGAAAAGTTTCTTCACCTTAACGGAATGAAGAGCTCTGCAGCGCTGTCAGTGTATACTCACCTATACAGAATCACAGGCGTAGCAGTATGTAACACGTAGCGAAAGAATCCGGGTCTCGTGCACTGACTTGGAGACATACTGAATTCCAGCAGCAAAAAGTACGAGCACCAGTTTTCCATAGGAAGTGCAAAGAAGGATCCTGCTCTAGTGCACACTCAAAATTAAGCGTGCACACTGCGCATTCCACGTGGACTGCATACGATACAGGCAGCAACCGCATACACCGGTTCTGTGCCTTGGTGGGACACATAATGAAGGAAATTATACACTTGCCGTATTCCTTGTTAACTGGGCTTCCATATACTCTCCGTCTTCTTCTACAAGAAGTTGCTCACAGTGCTTTGAAATCTACGTGTTTGCCCATAAGAAACTGCCCACATTGCTCTCCTCTACAAAGAGATTCGCTCTTCTGTAGACTTTCCACCTGCCTCAAGCGGGGCTTGCGTGTGCCTACAGGTCGTAGTTAGCGTCAAACCTCATAATTTGGGCAACACTTTCTCTCGCAGAGACTTCCTCAGAAAGTGTTCAATCATTGTCTTTGTGAACTACAGCTGAATCACGCAGAGTAAAGCGTTTGCAGGCAGCAGCAGCAAGTGGAAACCCTTCTTCCCTTGTCGACGTTGGTGAACCGAATTCGTTCTCACTGGGCAGCTGCACGTGTTAGCGCTGTAAAAAGCATCGCTGCCGCGACGCTCTGTAGTTTGTAACATAAACAGTTGCTTTGCGGCAGCGACACTTTCACTCGCTGTGGCAAAAGCGTCTACACTGAGTAAAATTCGCGTGTAGCAGTCGCAGTGTGCTGAACATTCTTCGGTTTTACGAACGGTCACTACAGAGCATTCAACAGAGCCCTGTATTCTTCAGTCAAACAGTGGAAAAAAAGACAATTCAGTATATACTGTCCTCATTGAAACTGCTGTTGTGCATCCGCTCGAATGATTATAGGACGAGTACGGTGCTTGTGAAATCAAAGGCCTGCACTTTTCACTAGGCACAATAGTGAGTATATATCACTTAATTTAGTTGTTTTATGTGAGACTCACTCGACAAAGACGTGTAAGGGAAACCCGCGGACTCGTCGTGTTTGACGCCCGTCAGGCTGCTCCTCTCTAGTATGGCTTACACGCCACGTACCACAACAATCCCTTCAGATCTATGTACGTACACATCTATGTGTATATCTTTCGTTTTCTGTCTTTCTGCCTCTGTGTCTGTGTCTGCACAATAAATGATTGGTATCCGAAAAGCCGGCGAAGATAGGCATCCGCTTTTCCTTGCGTGACCCCCGCAATGAAAGTGTCAAGCACTTACGTGGCAGTGCACGCTCTTTTTCAACATGTACTAGCAAGTAGTATTCTCTTTGTCCCAGTCGGTTTGGCTGAATGGGCAATGTCTTTGTCTTCGCACGTTTACAGCAGGACTCTCAGGGGGTATGACGTAAGCAGTTTTTCCATGCCATCTCGTGAATTTCCAAACGAATACTTATGACCGATTTGACCAATCACTCCTATAACGCCTTCGCAGGCAGAATTTCGACGAGGCCGTTGAATACCGCCGCACGCTGACACAGTTTTTTTCCCTCCTCTATGCAGAGACAAGGCGAAAATTAGACGGGAGATCGAAAGTGTCTCCGCATTTGCTTCCACACTTTTCACGCAGTTGTCAGTGCGGCTGGACTGGTGCAATAATGGCGTACGCAGGGCCCTTCTCTGTCAAGAAAAGCGGCGTAAAGACGGCATAGTCGACGGCTGCACACCTCCCTGACGGTGTCCGCAGGTCATAACACCGTGCTCTGCAGCAGTGTCCATTGCACCTTTCTGCGATTGTGTAGGATTTCTCTGACTCAGTAGATGCACATTGCGAAAAAGCATTTGCATATCGTCTCTGCTCTGCGGGTTTCACGCTATGTTGTCCTCCCGTCAGTGTGGCAACGGGCAGTAACTGGCTCGCCCCTGCCTGCGTTGCATCCGGGTTTGACGCGGTTTTCCCTCGTCTGTGACCAGTCTAAAGAAGAGAGCTGATGGAGGGGTCTTCCAGCAATGCAGCGCTGATTTCTTCGAGCTGCACACAAGAAGTTCGAAGGACTAGCGCAAGGGTGTGTACAGTCCCGCGCGTCCTTGTCTTCGCGCGTGTGCTCGAGAGTCAGGCTCCTGGGAGGAGCGCGCGACACGGTCACGCGACAGCGGCCTTTTCCTTTCGCTATGACGATGACCAGAAGAATAGTGAAACACTCACGAGCGTGCACAGAGGACTGCTGCTTCCTCCCCCAGGTGGGCAAATAACATTTATTACGGAGGATAGAGAGAAACAAGTGAAGTCAACGTGGCTTCAGGCATTTTCTTCACGTCTTCACACGAATTGTGTGCTCGGCAATACTGCGAGATGTTCTATAATATCCTGAAGGTATGGGTGTATCTCTGGATACGCGGATGCTCACGCACACACAGAGATATAAGTGAAAGGCACCTGCGATCCTGACTCGCTCTACAGCAGAACAGAAGTGTACATACATAGACGTACATGTGTACAGGCGACATGTATACGTCTGTGCGTTTGTATGTACGTGTGTATGCATGGATGTACGTATGTAAGTATGTATATATACATATATATGTATATATATATGTATATGTGTTTGTGGGTGTCCACGCGTTGTTCACTTAGGACACGTATATATACTTGTGGGATGGTCCGAGTACGTGTGTGCGGCGTGCATCCGCATAGATATAGACATACTTACATATGGATGTGTCTACACATATGCTCCAGCAGACGAGTATATACACAAGCACGCTGCGTCTGTGACGGGCTGATCTGCTGCGCACAAGCGAAAACAACAACGCGGCTTTGTACGAGTCCACAGAGTCCGCCGATCTACAGGGCGACAACCGTCGCAGTGCTTGGCACTGAACGAAGACTACTAGCAGAAGTGTAAATCTTTGAACAAAGCCTCAGAGATGTAGACGGAGTCAGGGTCTTGTCTACTAATATTGTGAAGTACGTTCTCTGAATTCTTCGTCGTGTGCAGCTGATGGAGGAGAGCGGACCTCGCTCTTCACATACTGCTAGCTAAGCAGCGACGACTGACGTGAAAGACAAGTCAGTCGTCCTATTCATATATATATATATATATATATATGCAAATGGGGAGGAGGAGAAAAATGTAGACGTGCGCAGACGGAGCTTTGTAACCGGGAAATTACTACGAATGTGCACATATCCATGTGGGTACATGTGATTCCATGGTTGACAGTGGATCAAAGACAATTAATCAATCTGTGTATATATATATATTCCGCATAGCTGCGTGGTGAAGGTAGATCACAGACCAACAATATGTATATATATACATGTACATACAAGTGTGTGTAGCTGCATGGATGAAAGTAGATCGCAGACGGAGAAAGTATGCGTATCTCTCTCTCTCTATATATAGGTGTACGGGTGAAGGTAGATCGCAGAGGAACAATGTGAAATACGGTAGATGCAGGGGAGCATGTCTACCTGTTGGTGTTTATCTTTATTACTGTGAGCTGTTTGACTGCCTGCTCTGTCTGCCCATATACATATATGTTTTTGTACGTGTATTAAAAGTTGCGGCAAAGTTCACACAGCAGCAATCCTCTAGTTGAGGACAGTGAGAAATTCCGAGAGCAGCCCTTGTGTCAGGGACGCTAGACGCTGTTGCACCAACATCTTGTGTAGGGGAACTTGTACGATGAAAACACATGGCGACACGAACCCTTCCTCTGGATCCTTTTCGTCCTCGTTTTCCCCTTCTTCCTCTTTTCTCCCTTTTTGTTCCCCCCTCTCTCTGCTTCTCTTCCTGCAGTTCTGCCTGCGTTGTCCTCCGTCCTTTTCATGTGCACCCGCTGGTCTGCTTTCTTGGCACTTACCGGCACAGCAATAGATGCCTCTATGTCGCCTTCGGGCTCGTCTACAACGGGATCGAGGAACTTGAAGGCGGCACATTCGTAGCTGCTGCTGCTGCTCGCGTCGACTCTGCAGCCGCTCGCGGCAGTTCGCACGTGAAAAGGACTCTCCGTCCGGCAGCCGCTGCCCGTGTCTATTCCTGCTGCTTCTTCTTCTGCTGCACAGAGGAACGCCGCGTCGCCGCCGCAGGGCTGCTGCCGCTGCTCCTGCTGCCACGGCACTTTCCTCGGAATGTGGAGTCCCAGGCGCACAATATTCAGTCGCACCAGCTGCAGCACACCCCAGCAGCAGGCGGCAGTCCGGAAGAAGAAACAAAAACCAAAGTGAAGGCTGTCTCCTGCTGTGGCACAGAGCTCCAACAAGTTCACCAGGGAAAAGAAGTCTCCTGGAGCATCAAGTTCGAGAAAAAGATGAAGCGCGCTAGCGTACGCGTACCACCGGACTAACACACGACTCGAGGTAAAACTGAAGAAAAGAGTGTCCCAGGAGGTGAACACGACCGAGGCGGGGGGCGGGGGTAAAGGGGGAGATGCGTGCTTGCTTCTTTCTCAAAAATATGTGCTGAACCCACCACGGGGTGAGCGACTCTTCAAAGACGGTCTCCTGCTGTCACCCTAAGCAGGACGGTGAAGTCAGCAAAGTACATCTATATTTGTACATATATATGTATATATATAAGTGAACACGTAAATCTACATGTACGTATATATATATATATATATTTACAAACACGCCCACAGACACATACATACATACACAGGCACACAGAAGTATTTATAAATTCACCTTTTATATGTAAATATAAAACATAATTAGTTCCCTCTTGCGCTTCTTCTTTCTTGCTATCTTTCTCCCTGTGGCTTGTTCTAAATCAACGGCACAAGAACAGCAGTCATACGGAGTGTGGGTCTGACAGCTGCAAGTCAACAGACACGTTTTTCAACAAGGGAAACCGCAGGCTGCAGAGGCAGTTGCAGGGAGAGGAAACTCCACTCGAACTGTGTAGACGGCGAAAAGATTTCTTGTCTTTATATATATATATATATATATGAGTTTATATATGTGTGTAATCACACTGTTGACCACAGAAGTCTTGGGATACCTGCTCGCAGCACAGATACAACGTGTAGCCGTTCAAGTGGAACGAACGAGTCTGAGATACCACTTTCACATACGTCCCTGGAGTGTCTATACACTCCAAAAAAAGAGATAAGAGCCTTGACTGGCTCTAGGCCCAAGTGATTGTACACCACAAAAAACACCGGAGACAGTGGACTGTAGAAACACCCGGACCAACGAGGACGAGACCGGGAAGGAACGTGGAGTGTACGTACAGCTAATGAAGGACGTGAGGGGCGTGCAGTTCACAATTGAAAAGGAGGGTCACGCTTTTGAAAGACTGAAGAAAAATCTGCCTGTGCCTGCAGGTAAAAAGCGCGGATGAATACAGCGGCGAAACGACGCAGCGAGTTCCACTGTATAGAACTGAAGCCGTACACACCGTGCGGCATGCAGCAGCTGGAATGGCCGTACAGCTAGATTTCCGACGAACAAATTCAGCTGTCTGGACGGTTAAAGACGCAGTGAAGCAGCTCGAGCGTCTGTACAGCCGGATGGGCAGCCAGAGTGGTGTCTCTACACCTCAACTAACGGGAAGGGAACGTGCTGTCTAGAGAGCGGTGAAGCGGCCGTTTCCCGCAGAACAAACACTTGCCTCTTTATACATTTGGTACGACGATCGAGTGTCTGTACAGCTAAAGTTGTGTTTACTGTTCAGCTCAAACAAAAAATTGGTAGAGCGCATGGGTCTTCCTGCCCCACAAGAGCTGGCAGGACCAGCAGCTGCTGCGTTTAGACGTTGTCGGTGGCTGCAGTAGCTGCCTCATCTACGTCAAAGAAGTAGTGTGCTGCCTCACAGAAAGCGACTTTTACTGTGCCAGCTGCAGCGCTGTGGTGTACATACACCTTGGCAGGTGCCTTGGATGTGCTTTGGTGGTGTACATAGCCTGCAGTGTCTGCTGCGTTTAGTTAGCTTGCAGGCTGAGGAAGGCTTGGTGCACGTTTTGAAAAACAGTGTACGTGGACCGCAAGAAGAGCCGATCCGGTCTCTCCGAGTGTACGTACACCACGGAAATGCTGCCGTAGTAGCCTTCTGCCTCTCTTGGTTCGACTGAAGAAGTTGAAACAGTGAGCGGCACGCGTCAGATGCTCTGTCTCCCAGCGGCTGCCTCTTGGCGATGTACAGCGTACACTGCAGCAGCGGCGACTCCCTTATGGGGTGTACGTACACCGCAGACAGCGGAGAGGCCCCTGCTTACCGTGTCGATCATGCGCTTCAGCTCCTCGTGGGACGGCCGCTCCATGGTGAAAAAGGGCGTGTCAGCCTTTTCGAGGCTGTCGCACGTACGCAGAGAATTTGCAGTCTCGTCCGCCTGGGTCTCTTTGCCTTTCCGCTGCCGATCACCGCTGCCGAAACTGTCGGCGGCGCCGACCCGCAGCAGCATTCCTTCGTAGCGGTGCCGGAGCGAGAGCAGCGGCACACTTTCTCCGTCCACCCGCTGCGCCTGAAGCAGGGCAAACAGCAGCAACCTGCAGCAGCAGGAGCAGCAAGAGCACAAACACATCAAAGCAGTCACCACACACACACAGGGGTATACACGTAGGAGAGGTTGTAGACACCTTCGGTCAGCAGACAACAGCCACGACGCGCAGAAACGGCACCCGCAGCACATCAGGCTTTCTGCTAGATATATAGGGTACCACGCATATCAGAGCGAGAGTAATTTTCCACATGCGTGGGTGCACGCAGGATACCAGGCACGCAGTCATCCACATAGACTTTGACGACTGCGTCAGGGGCAGTCTGACCGGGAGAACTATACACAGCCACGCGTCACGCAGACAATTGGCAGAGCAACAGAAGGGAAAAGGAAGCTGTTGCGTGTGTGTAGTGTTGGAGCATGTATGAGGTCGGAGACAAGCAAGAGATGCTCCAGCAGGACTGCCCGTCACTACAGCAGATGATGCCGCAACAGAAAAAGCGACCGCAGAGGGGGAGGAAGATGAAGCGCGGCAGAGGCCTCGCACTAGCAGCTGCTGCAAGGGTCTAAGGGGCATGCAGCAGCAGCGGCAGGTGGTGCAGCAGCATGTCGCCATGACTCGTGTCGCAGGACCAACGGGGCCGAGACGTCGGCGCAACAGCAGCAGCGGCACCGCGGACAAGAAGCGGTCCGCAGGGCAGCAGCAGCCGGACGCAACGGGCCTAGGTACCTTCACGTGACTGCGGCACCGGCAACTGCAGAAGCTTTTGCAGCAGCAGCATCGGCGCCCCAGAGGATGAGTGGCACAGAGAGGAAGACGGGAGAGAGGCGCAGGTCTACAGCAGAAAAGTATCGACAAAGCAGTAGCAGCAGGACAGCGCATACGAACATAGCGGAACAGCAAAATAGGTGCAGCAGCACGGCAGTTGCATGCGAAAGATGGAGCAAGTCCAGCAAAAGCGAGACGGCAGCTGTATGCAGCACCTCTGCCGCAGTCTTTTGCGTGCTACGTTTCAAGCAGCAGTGGCTCTGGCTGCTGCTGCCGGTGCGCATGTGTCGCCGCGATGGTCTTTCTGCTGCTGTTCCTGCTGCTTCTGTTCTTCTTCTGCTGTATATCAAAGTGTACATGCGCTTACTTTAGACCTCGAGGAAGGGCGAGAATAGCTTCCTTTACAGGCTGCGAAGCAAATTCACCCAGGACAAGCCGCGGCCCTTCTTACACGCTCTGGGCCAGACGACGAGAGTCGTGAACAGCAGCAGCAGCGGTAGCAGCGGTACCAGCAGCAGCACACGCAGTAGCAGTGGTGTCGGGGCAATAGAAGCAGCTGCAGGGGTATCAGCAGCAACGTGAGCAGCAGCAGCGCCTGCCGTGTTCAGGTGGATGCAAAGCAGTTCTTTGCTGGGGTGGCCTGCTACAAAGCGTGTCAGAGATGGAGACCGCAACGTCAGCAGCCGCAGCGACGGGAGCGTCGGCACCAGCAGATACACACGTCCGTAGCAGCGCCAATACGGCAGCGGCAGCTCGACCTACACAGGCGCAGCGGGGGGGAGCCCCAAAGCAAAAGCACCAAGGCACTGCGAGCAGCTGCCGCGGACCGGCAGCAGAAGCAGCAGCAGCAGCCGCAGCACTAGCACCAGCAGAATAGCAGAGGCAGCAGAAGCAGCAGCCACACAAGCCACAGCAGCAGACGCAACGCAGGCAGCAGCTGCCGCAGAAGCAGCCGTCCTTGCAGTAGCACTAGTGGCAGCAGAAGCCGTAACTGCAGCAGGACTAGTGTCAGCAGGCGCAGCAGCGGCAGAATCGGCAGCAGCCGAAGCAGCCGTAGCAGCAGCAGCACTAATGCCAGCAGAAGCGGCCCTAGCACGAGCAGCGCCGGGACCAGCAGAGAAGCGGCGGCGGCAGAGGCAGCAGCAGCCTCAGAAGCAGCCGTAGCGGTGGCAGCAGCAGTACCAGCAGAAGCAGCAGCAACACAAGCAACAGCGGAAGCAGCAGCGCAGGGTTGGGGAGGCAGGGGAGGAACTTACAGAGTCGAAGAGATGGCTGGCGGCCTGTGCAATGTCCGACGGCTGCACGCAGAGAGCACTTTTCATTCGAGTGAAAATGAGCGACTCCCCGGCAGAGAGCACAGGCAGGTTCCTTCCTCGTTTGTTTCTCGTTAAACATTACACACAGGGAACGCAGCAGCGAATACGAACAGAAAACCACCTGTGCGAGCACACAACAAGCCAGCGCGTCGCCGGAAGTTTTTTGCTGCTGACGTGCAAGACTCGCTGCGGACGCGAGTCTGGCCGCACGTGTGTCACTGCGCGCAGACTGCAGCGCACTGCATGCGTAGAACAGAAACGCGAAGCA
The DNA here is from genome assembly GCA_000727475.1 of Sarcocystis neurona. Classification (NCBI taxonomy): domain Eukaryota; phylum Apicomplexa; class Conoidasida; order Eucoccidiorida; family Sarcocystidae; genus Sarcocystis; species Sarcocystis neurona. The sequence continues at coordinate 3,268,763 of KL647297.1, forward strand.
GAAAGGCGCTGTGGGCCGTGCACGCGAAGAAAGGCCGTGGGAGAAAAGGCACGCGGTCCGATGCATGCGCAAGGGATACGGCGAGACGTTCAAATTGCCGCCCACAGACGAGCTGCCGTCGCGAGGACCTGCGTCCAGGTGTCTGCTGTCCACGCACACATCTTTTGTATATTTCAAGAGAGAAGAACGAGACACAGACGCGACACTATTTTGTTCCCTCTTGGCTAGCCGAGAAGCCAGCAGCAGACACACGTACACATCCTGGTGGCAGTGACAGAGAAGTGGTCGTCCACGTGTCTAGACACCGGCCGGCCGGCATGTGGACAGAAGTGCGAGTGCCCGGAATTGGAAGAGAAGGTCCCTGCCCGCGGCATTCTTCGACAAAAACCTGCCCCTCCTTCTAGCAAGAGGTGAAAGGGAGCACGAAGCGGACGGCGCATGCGTCTGCAAATCCCCCCCACGTCGTGTGCTGCGGAGGACGGCTGCTGCGGCTGCACCTCACCTCTGTGTACGATAAGCGATGCACCTCTACGTTCACATGAATATATGTAAACAAGCATACATTCGTACTGCGTGGAGACATTTCTATACAATCGTATTCATGCATACATATACATACACAAACACACACCCAGTTATACAGCATGCTGGTGTACCTGTGTACACATATACACATATATATATGTACACACACAAAAACACATGCATATGTAGTGCATGCAGATATCTCCACAGACACATGCACACATAGATAGACACAGGAAGTGCAGCGTCTTCCAACGCCTATTCAGACACATGATCATATACAAAGTTATATATACGCACACACACACACACACATGAAGCACCTGCAGAGACTCCACACACATACAACAAATACAGCAATATACACACACGTATACATATAGATTCTCCTAAGTCAAGGAAGCACGTCCACATGTGTGTGTGAAGCACCTGCAGAGACTCCACACATATATAACAAGATACAGCGATATACACACATATATATATATATATGTCTCCTTAGTCAAGGTACCACGTACACACGCGTGTGAAGCACGTGCGGAGTTCCACACATACACAGCAAATAACATACAGCGATACATATATATATATTCTCTTTTGGGCCAAGGTGGCTTCCCACTAAGCACATACATATATGTGTGAAGCATGTGCGCAGAGACAACACATACATGGATAGATGCAGGAAGAGTCGATAGACCTACAGACATACATACATATATATGTGTATATTCTTTTGATCGTCGGAAGATACCTGTTACACATAGATAGAGTTATCCATATGTATACATCTACTATAGTCCCATATTTACACATACACACACATATATACATGTGTCTGCGTCCAGTCCAGTATAGAGACGTCGGTATATTCATATAAACACACACATACACACACATATACGTCTGCATACCGCTTATACCTGCAATGCCTCTATCCACATACATATATATATACATATATATATATATATGGATATTGACACGCTGAATATGTGTGTATGTATATACACGCACACACAGATACATATACGCATACATACATATATATATGCGCAGTTGTATACGGAGACCTACGAGCGTGTGTGTACATTTGAAACGTATGTGTATTTATAGGTATATGGAAACACAGAGGAAGGAGAGACAGAGAGACGTGTGTATATAGTGGAAGACTCACATATATGAGATTGTCTGCGCGTCTTCTCTCGAGGGCGCAACGCAGTACCTGCAGCGCCCGTCGTAAATCTCCGAAGAAGTTTGCAACTTTCCGCGCGCACACTTTAATCGCAGCCCTGCAGCAGCAGCAGAGATGACCGCAGCAGCAGCAGCCCTAGCACGCGTAGAAGGAGGAAAGACAACAGCGGCAGCACGCGTAACAGGAGCAATAAGAGCAGCAGCATCAGGGGTAGCAGGAGCAAGAACAGCAACATCCGCAGCACGCGCAGCAGGAGCAAAAACAGCACTAGCAGCAGCAGCGTGGCAGGGGCAAGAACAGCAGCAGCACCAGGGGTAGCAGGAGCAAGAACAGCAACAGCAGCAGGGGTAGCAGGAGCAAGGACAGCTGGAGGGGGAGCAGAAACAGCAGCAGCTGCTGTGCAGCAACCGCAGCGGCGAGAGCACCAGCAGGTAAGCCAGCGAGACGGCCTCAGAACTCCGCATGCAAATGTCGGTAGTGTGTGTTTGCTGTCCCACCCCGTTGTCCGCTGTCGCCCCTCTCTGGCAGGCAGCAGCAGACCCATGCAAGTTCTACGAAAAGACTCGCCGCGTGAGCCTGCGCGCGCCTTTTCCTGCGACTTAATCAGCCTGTTCCCACACACTCAAAGGTGTCCCCCCCTCTCTCTGTGTCTCTTCCTCTCTGGCACTTCTGGCAAACGAGGAAGGGCGTCAACGCACGTTCGTTTCCCGTTCCTCGCCGACGTCTCTGCTGACAACCCCCTTTTCACGTGACGCAGCAGGGGTCTCTACGCATGAACCCCGTAGAGAAGGAGGCGTACACACACATACACATACACACATAGACGCGGAGGAGGTGCAGCTGTGTGCGGGAAACATATAGTCATCCCCTTTGCGTGTCGTTCGAAGCAGCAGCAGCAGCAGCTACGCAGCGGTGTGCCTCCACATACCCGCCCCTTGCAGGCGGACCGCCGCAGAAGCAGCAGCTGCTGTCCACGGGGGTGTCACGTTGCCCTGTGTGGCTGCTTTCTTTATTTTGGTGCATGCCCTCTACGACGGCGTCTGCACAGAAGTTCGAATAAATTCGTTGAACTTCTAACAGCGCAGAGCTACATCGACTGGGTATCACGAATACGTGCCCCTTCTTCATAGAAATCAAGACAACTACTCCTAGAGGCACAAACCTCGGCAGCCTCTTCCTGGGCTACCTAGCGCCAGCTCGCTCCCAAGCGAAGGGCGGGCTCTGCACGCCCTACACTCACACTCGTCCCGCGCGCTCTCTGCCCTCTCCGCAGCCAGCCACACACATATATACACATATATATAGAGATACCTACGTATACATATATATATACACATCTATATACACGTATATACGTACAAATATATATATATATGTGTAAAACAAGTGCAACTGTGCCAACTCCGCAGGCAGCTACCTCTGAAGGTGGGCACGTGTGTCTGCGCATGCGTGTCATCGGAATTGCGTGCACTCGCTCCGTTGCAAGGAGACGCAGCCGTCCGCTCCTGCCCTTGTGTGGGTGTCCAAGAATTGGCCACGCCGATCCCCGCGCATACGCAGCGCTACGCTATGTCACCCTACGCTGTGGTGAGCAGCAGCAGCAGCGGGGTCTAACTTACTCGTCAAAGAGCGCTCGGCATTCCTGAAGGCGACTAAGGATAATTTCTTCGATTTGCTCACGTGTGTAGGGGTTGAAAACCAGCCGCCCAAATCCTGAGAACGTCGCAGACACATGCAGACGTATTCGCAGGAAGACCCCACCCCCTGGCTAGCCATGCGGTCCACCACCACGTTCAGATTTCGACGTCCACCTGGGGGACGCACTGACGTGTCTGCAGCAGCAACCTGTACCCTCCTAGACGCAACAGCGGTGGCAGCAGCAGCGGCGTCTTGAACGCCAGAGGCAACACCAGCAGCAGCAGCAAGAGAAGCAGCAGGAACAAACACGCAGCAGCAGCAGCACGAAGTGCAATGGCAGCAAGACAAAGAGCAGCAAGAACAAGAGCAGCAGGGACAAGAGCGGGAAGAGTGCGAGCAGCAGGAGCAAGCGCGAGAGGAACAGCAGTCGCAGGGCAGCGCAGCAGCGGCTTGTTGTTACCGAGGCGTGAGGCGCAGCGAGCAGACTGAATCCTCTCCGGAAGGTCGAGCGTGTTGGCAATGCCGACGACGACCAAGCCCGCGTTTTTATGTGACGGCCAGTCAAACAGAGAGTATAGCACTCGCTGCTTCTGCGTCAGGAGGCAGTCCACCTCGTCCACCACCAGCACGCTGCAGCAGCAAGCGCAGCAGCACGTGTGCGGACCAGTAACAGCAGAGAGTGTGTGGAGCAGCAGTACGAGAGGTGCACCACCGCCGTAGGGGGTATGGAGTAGCAGCAGGTGTGGAGCGGCAGCACGTGTGGAGCAGCAGCAGGTGTGAAGCAGCAGCAGGTGGGGAGCAACGGCAGGTGGGGAGCAACAGCAGCACGAGAAGTGCAGCAGGAGCACGAGAGGTGCAGCAGCAGTACGGAGGATGTAGCAGCAGGTAGTGTGGAGCAGCAGCAGGTGGGGAGCAGCCGGTGGGGAACAGCAGCCGCAGGGATGCGCGGGTACGCTGCAGCAGCCACAGGAGACGTGCAACAGCTGCGGCAGAAGCAGCGCCAGCGGGCCGCGCGAGAAGAAGGCACGCACAGCAGCAGCACGGGCAGCAGTGGGTTACAGCGTAGCGAGGGATGTTGTGGAAGGAAAAGGCGTTGCCACCAGAAGCAGTCAGCGAGAGAAGGGGGACCTGGGAGCAGCCGCAGCACCAGCAGAAGAGGCGTGGAGTCGCGGCAGGTGGACGGAGATGACGAACAGCACGAGCCGGAGAAGCACGTCACAGCGACAGCAGCAGCAGACGGAGGAAAGAGGAGCAGAAATGGCAGATGGAGACCAAGAGCGACGGCAGGAGGAGCAGCAGGGGCAGAGCAAGCGCAGCAGCAGCAGCCGAAGGCTGCGGGCGGCAACAGCAGCGAGGAATGCGGAAGACGGCGACAGCAGCAGAAGAAATGTAAGGCCTCACAACAGCAACGGCAGCGGGAGACACGCAGCGGCAGCAACAGCAGCGGGAGACATGCAGCAGCAGCAACAGCACCGGGAGGCACGCCGCAGCAGCAACAGCAGCGGGAGAGAGAAGGCAGCAGTAACAACAGCAGCAGGAGACACGAGGCAGCAGTATCAACAGCAGCGGGAGACAGGAGGCAGCAGCACCAGAAGCAGCCGCGGGGAAGGGCAAAGCGACACTTGCAAAAGGAGGATGTGCTGCAGCAGCGGTATCCGCTGCCTTTCTCCCCGATGCTGAAGCAGTATCCGTTGCCTTTCTTCCTGCATGCAGAACTCACCAAGTGCGATGCCTCTGCATTTTCCGCTTCCGTCTTCTGTTTCTTCTGCTGGTGCTCTTCTTGCCCTTTTCTGCTGGGGTGCTGCTTGCCGCTCTTCTCTTCTTCCGCTGTGGGAAGTCACTGCTTTCCTCTTCAAAGTCGCTACCTGCCGCTGCAGCCGACGCCGTCGCAGGCCCCGCACAGCCCTGCCTTCTGCTGCTGCCACTGCTGTCTCTCCCCCATTGCTGCTTCTTCTTCCTGCTGCCTCTCACGTGGCTCGATGGCGCCCGCTCATCAACAGCAGCCGGTCCCCGACAGGCCACTACACTGCTGCTGCTGCTACGAGGACTCGCGTGACGCCGCTGCTGCTGCTGTTCCTTTTCCTCATTGATCCTGTTGCCGTTGCTGCTGCTCCTTCCCTTCCCTCTTCCTCCTTTCTCTTCTTCTTCTTCATCTTCCTCTTCACTGCTGCTGCTACGCTCCTCCTCCTCCTCCTCACTGCTGCTGCTGCTGCTGCTCGGGGTCGCGTCGGAGCTGCGTCTCGTCTCCTCTCCGCTGCTGCCGGTGCTACTTTCATCGCTACAGAAACCTTCCTGTCCTGCTGCGAGTGCTGCCGCTAACGCTCTACCTGCTGCTCCGCTACGACTGCCGTCCCTGCCCCACAAACGTTTTCCTCTGCTGCTGCTGCTGCAGGTGAAGCGGCGGTCCAACGCAGCAAAGGCTTGCTGCGCATTACGCGGCTTCACACCGAAGAGTCGCCAGTGTAGCACGGCGAAGAAATGCTCCGGGTGAGGCAGCCGCATCGCATTTATTTCAACTGCGTCAAAGGCAGGCAGCAGCTGCATACAAGCAGCAGCAGAGTCGGCAACAGCACGGCGGTAGAAAGCCCCTATGTCATCACCAACAGCAGCAGCCCGTTGATTTTGACTTCACGCGGACAGCAACTGAAGCACGCAAAACGCAGCAGCAGCAGGGCAGGAGAAGCTGCAACGGCACGGCTAGGAACACCAGCAGCTGAGAAAGAGGAAGGAGCAGCTGCAGCGGCGCGACAGGAGCAGCAGCAGCGGCAAGAGCAGCAGGAGGAGTGGCAAGAGCAGCAGGAGCAGCAGTACAGGGAAAGGACGCAAGAGCAGGAGCAGCAGCAGCAGGAGCAGGAGCATCAGGAGAAAAACCGTCAAACGGCAGACGTAAGAATGCCAGCTCAACAGGGGGGGGGGGCCGGAGCGATGCACGGTCGTCTATCTTTTTGTGGCACGAAGAATTAAAGCAGGAACGGCTCTTGCGCATGCAGCCTGTAAAGCGACACACTGATGGCGCCTGCGGCAGGGCGGCGTGGGAGGAGCGCGCCATGCATGTGAAAGGCCAGCAGGACGCGCCAGCAGCGGGAATCAGCAGCAGCAGCAGCAGTAGGGGACTGCTGGCGAGATCTGTCGATCAACGTTGAGGAGCAAAAACGCATGCATCAGGAAGCAGCAGCAAGTACTGCAGCAAGAGGAAGCAGCAGCAAGTGTTGCACGAAGAAGCATCAGGAAGAAGCAGCAGGAAGAAGCAGCAGCAAGACGAAGCAGCAAGCGGCAGCAGCAGGAGTTACAGCGAGAAGGAGGGAGCGTTTTTTTAAGCAGCAGCAGGAGGCGCTGCACTGGAAAGCAGGAACAGAGAGAGGCAAGAAGAAACGCACCTACCACCAGAGGAAGCGCAGGACTTGAGGTAAACACAGAGACATGCTGCGTGTTTATGGGTAGAACAACCTGCTGCAGCAACTGCAGTTTTTTGAAAGAGGAGACAAATCACCGCAGCGACCGTCGTAGCAGCAGCAGCAGCAGGAGCTTCACGCAACACAAACAACTGCTGCAGCGGCAGAAGCAGCAGCGACGCGACGCAGTCCTCTGCAGCAGACGAAGCACCCATCAGCAGCAGCAGAAGAAAACAGACGTAACGCCCGCATGCGCAAAAAGAGAAGAAAGAAAGAGGCAGCCTCAGAGGGAAGAAGCGAAGAGAAGAGACAGCGGAGGTTTTACCGAGTCCTCTGCCTCCTGCTGCAGCTCCCGAAGCACGGCCTGAACAGTCGCTGTCTTCCCAGTGCCAGGCAGCCCGCTGATATCTACAAGCCACACACCAGCAGCAGCCGAAGCAGCAGCAGCAAGTGCAGCAGCAGCGGAAGCAACGGCAGCAGCAGCAGCAGAAGCAGCAGCGGCGGAAGCAGCGGCAGCAGAAGCAGCGGCAGCAGAAGCAGCGGCAGCAGAAGCAGCGGCAGCAGAAGCAGCGGCAGCAGAAGCAGCAGCAGTAGCAGACGCAGCAAAGGCAGTAGCAGACGCAGCAAAGGCAGTAGCAGACGCAGCAAAGGCAGTAGCAGACGCAGCAAAAAAGCAGTAGCAGAAGCAGCAACCTTCTACGAGCCCCTGCGTTGAGAAACAGCAGCAATTCCACATGCAGCGTACACGCCTGGGCGTCGCAACAGCAGCAGCAACCCTCGCACGTCGACGTCAGCAGGCACTCCTTGCCTTCGCTCTGAGCTTGCTACCCTCTACGTACTCACATGTATCTGCAACTTCAAAAGTGCGCATGCATTCCATACATGTGCACATATATATATGTATATATTAATATATTCGTGCGCATGAATTCCCTGCATGTGTGTATACACACATATATGTATGTATCTAAATGAATTCCCTACACATACACATACACGTATATATGTATATCTATGAATACGCTTCTGCGCAGGAATTCCCTATACGTGTATACATACACATATATATATATGCATGCGCATGCGTTTCTGTTACGCTTACAAGAGAACACGCCTGGCTGCTTGACACACGAACTCAACAGCCCTTTCTCACGCGTAGTTGTACGGCTGGGCAGATCTCCGACAGTCGCATGCAGCCGCCCCAAAGAGATGTACTACAAGAAGGGAGCCTCATATAAACTTCTACTCCTCACAAACACACACACACCCGTATATATATAAATGTGCAGAGGCCGGTGGGTAGAGACAAGCGGGCAGGCAGCAGAAAGCAGAGATGCAGCATCCCCTCCTCGTCGCTTTGCCCTCTTCCGGGGTGTCGGCCGCCGAAATACATTTTCTACGGCAGCTCCCGAACAGCCCGCATACTTCTCTGTCTCCCTGTCTCTATACGTACACATGTCGAGCGATCGAAACGCTTGACTCTTTTACGAAATGCAGGTGGAAGACAGCAGGCACGCGTGACCGTCTTCTGTTGAGAGAGCTGCAAGAAAAGGTGGGCTGCAACACCACCTTTGCTTCTGCAGGTGGTGTTTCTCCCTTCTCCGCCCCCCCCCCTGCCCTCCGCCTTTTCCACAGCAGCTGGGCGTCTTTCGCAGCTGCAGCAGGGTGGCCTGCAGCACGCTGGAAGAGCGGCAGGCGAAGTCAACGAGGCAGCTGTGCAGCACAGCAGCATGTCGCGACGGCATGCGAAAAGCAGCAGCAGCCGCAGCAAGAGCCGCAGCAGCAGCCGCAGCGACACCCGCAGTAGCAGCCACAGCAGCAGCAGCAGCAGAGAAAACGTCTCAGTGACGCGGGGACGGCACGACCAGGAGGAAGCTGCAATAGCACAGGGGTCGTGGAGTAATGCAGAGGAGATAAGACTAGCAGAGGAAATGCGAGCAGCAGACAGGAGTAGCAGAGAAAAAGTCGAGTGGCACAGAGGAGAGGGGGGTAGTAGAGACATGACAGGAATCGTAGAGGAGATAGCAGTAGCAGAGGAAACCAGAGTCGCAGAGAAGAAATACAAGTAGCAAAAGAATCAGCAATAGTAGGCTCTTCTCAGAAGAACGGAGGAAGACGGCAGCAACGTAGAGTCCCGCAGCAGGAGAGGGCAGTGAGGTGAGGAGAAGAATCGCGGGAGGCAGCAGAGAAGAAGTTCTTGCTGCTGCAGCAGAAGCAGCAGATGCAGCAGCAGGAATCCGCAAGACGGGCTGCAGGGGAAAAAAGTCGTTCCTATCTCCTTCCCCTCCATCCCCCCGCAGCAGGCGCGATCATAACAGCGATGCACGCATGCAGCAGCAGCTGCTGCAACAGAGACAGAGACAGAGACACACACAGACACACAGAGACAGAGACATCCCCAGACGTACAGAGAACTTCGCCATTGCCTCGTTGAAGAATGCTGCTGCGTATGAACTGCCGGATCTGCTGGCACTCCTTCTCTCTGCAAGACAGAAAACCAGAAGCCGCACAACAGCAGCAGCCGGGAGATGCAGCAGCAGCAGCAGCAAGACACTCAGCAGACATGCACCAGTCCACAGCGAAACAGGATACGAAGCAGCGGCAGCAGCATCAACAGCCGGATGTTTCAGCGAAGCAGAATGAGCAGCAGCAGCCTAATGCAGCAGACGCCAGCCCTTCAACAGCGCAGCCTTCCGAGAACAGCAGCAGCAGGTGCAGCGGCACCACTTGGCAACACCCGCCCACGTTTGTGGGGAGAGCAGCGACATGCAGCACGCCTACGTAGGAAGACTGCAAGTGTGTCGTCAGCAGCAACCAGGAGGCAGCACCGGAGACTTCCTTTCTCCGTCTACGCTGTTTTGGCTTAGAGAGTCAACAGGATGTCAAAGCCTGTCCCTCTCTATTCGCAGCAGTCGTGTGGGGAAGGGTTGCTGCTGCTGGTGTATGTACGCCGCTCTTCTACGCGGTAGTGCCCACGCAGCTCTGCTCTCCGCAGGAGTGACGGCTCAGCAGCAGCCCCACGTGCGCTGGGCAGCCGCAGAGAAGCGGCGTCGCCGTCGAAAAGAGGTGTACCAGCGGGACTCGCAACAGCAGCAGCAGCACAGAAGCAGCAGGCGAGCAGTGTCGCAGCGGCAGCAGCGCAAGTCGCAACGTTGCCGTCGTAGCGGCAACAACGGGCTCAAAGGAAAACACAAAGGAAAACATGGGGATAGCGCAAGGGCAGCAGCCACAGCAGCAGCGTTGCTGGTCCAGGAGAGAAAAAGGTGCGGCCGTCGCTGGCAGACGCTTCTTCCATCTCCCGGGCTGTCGCGTCTCTCACCTGCACGGCAGCATCCCTTCCGGTACTGCGTCGAGCTGCAGGCGCCGCACTGCCTCTCGCAGCAGCTGCTCTGCAGCAGCAACAGCAGCACATGCAGCAGAGGAGCGGCAGCCCAGTCGGCAGCAGCGGCAGAAGGGGCTGCAGCAACAGCAGGGCCGGCCGCACCAATACTGGCGCCAATAGCAGCAGAAAGGCGGAAGCAAATGACGACACTTCGTTTCCGTTTCCCTGTCCCCCTGTATATCAGTCTCTGTCTTCTCCCTGTTTGTGTAAGTATTTCCACGTTCGGCAGCGCACAGATACATATGCATACATACACGTACACACTTCCATATATACATACGTACGTGTACACACATACATATACATACACACATATACATACATACATCTACATACATACACACGTGTATACATACACACATGTATAGATACACACATGTATACATACATACATACATATAGATACATACATATATACATATATACACACATACATACGTATGCATACATACATATACATACATATATATACATACATACACATACATACATACCTACATATACATACATACATATACATACATACATATACATACAGACACACATGTATACATACATATAGATACATACATATATACATACATACGTATAGATACATACGTATACACATACACACACATGTACATATATATATATATATTTACACACATACATACAGATACATAGATATACGCGTGTCCAAGTACGTCTCACCTACATGAACGGACGTGCGTTATGAGTAGTGGAGAAGGGGACATTTTGTGAGGAGAGTATTTCTTTCCCAGAGAACGGACGACGTTGAAAACAACTACCAGCATGCTGGCAGGTAATACATCCGTACTCACGTGGATACAAAACATACAAAATACATATACATACATATATACATGTATATATATATATACGTACATGCATACATATATATATGTATGTTTTGGAGGCGGTTACACTCACTTTGCGGGAGCTGCTGCTGCTTCTTTGTGGACCCAAGTGCTGCGGTTGCAAGTCCTTCTCCTGACTGCAGGAAGAACGCGGTGCTGCTGCTGCTGGGTTGAGCAACGACGTTCTCCTTCTCCTCGCTGCCGCTGCTGCCTTGGAGGCGCAGCGCTTTGTAGATGCGGTTGTAGAATCGCGCGCAGTTCAGCAGCATCTGTGCAACGCGGTGTCGGCGCGGCAAAGAAGAGAAGAAAACAGCAACAAGTGCAGCAGCAACAACAGAGTGGCAGCACTAGCAGCAGGAGGGCAGTGTGGCAGTAGAGCGGCAGCAGCAGCAGAGCAGCAACAGAGTGGCGGCAGCAGCAGCAGCAACAGAGCAGCAGCAGCAAAACTAGAGCAACAGCGGCCGAGGATCGGCAGCTCGGACAGAAGAGCAGCAGGGCAGCACCAGCAGAGGGAGACGACGGGGCCGCAGATTCAACGGTGCCAGCAGAACGACCGGCCGAACAACAGCAGCGTAACCGAAGGCACTTGCACCGCAGAGCAAGGCGCCAGGCCATTCGGCAGCGCAGAGGAGCGAGTGGAACGGCAGCAGCAGCAGAAGCGTCAAAACAGGGGGATGCAGCAGAAGAATACAAGTACAAAAGCGTCACCCCAGAGCTGCTACAGCAGCCGCAGCAAGCTTCAGCAAAAAAAGGAAGAAGAACGCGCAACAAGGAGGACCGGGAACGGCAGTCGTCGTGGCAGAGCAGGAAGCGATTTAGAAAGCGACGCGTGACAGAACGCAGAGAAAAACAGCAGCAGCGCGAGTCGGACGATGTGGGATGCGAGGGATGCGGGCAGCAGCGCAGCAGCAGCGCCTGAAGAGGAACAGGACGGCAGCAGACAGCAGCGACAGCAGCAGCAGCAGCAGAGCAGTAGCGGCAAAGGAAGGGGTACGCAGCAGACCGTAGTGGCAGCAGCAGCAAATGAAGAGGAAGGGGAAGGCAGCGGACAGCAGTGGCAACAGCACGAGGGCAGCAGCTACGGACGCGAGCAGCAGCGCAGCAGCAGCACACCAAAAGGAAGGGGAAGGCAGCAGACTGCAGTGGCAGCAGCAGCAGCAGAGCAGCAGCAGCAAATGACGAGAATGGGGAAGGCAGCAATGACAGCAGTGACAGCAGCAGCAGCACGCACCAGAGAATGTGAGTGAGCTACTGCCACGGACTGCTGGTAACGCCGCAGGATGCGGGGCCAAGCGTAGGCCGCAACCGGGAAGCAGCGGCAGCAGCAACAGCCGCGGCTGGCGCCACACAGGACGCCGCAGCGCTTAAGATAGAGGAAAAGCGACAGCAGCAGCAGCAGGGGATGAATGGCAACAGCAGCAGCAATGCACAAGAGAAGGCGAGCGACCGAGAGGAGAGAGGAACAGCAGCAGCGGCAGCAGACAATTCAGCAGCCAAGAGCCTCCTGCTGCAGCTCTCTCTCGGTCGCACGGGAAATACAGCGCGCGCAGTAGCATCCACAAACACATATATATATATATACACGTATGTACGTACGTATGGATATGTACAATATATATATATAGATATATGTATATATGTATAGAGAAATAGAGAGACAGACACGGGAGTAGACCTTCATGGGCGTGTGTACGCATGCAACTGGCAGGGCAAGGAGCACCGTTGAAATTTTGTAAGGGACGCTGGAGATGTGGCCCCGAGTTTCTCACCAGCAGGAGAGAGACACCCGTTCATCAGCAGTGAAAAGTCTCTACGTAGAAAGACAACAGCAAGAAAAGTAGCCACGCGCATGCAGACACGTGTCAGTAATATAAGTGCCTGGTCGAATCTCCGTCCATACGTATGTACGCATCCGCACAAGGTAGAGATGCGGGAGAGAAGGCCGGCAGGAGGCAGTCGTCGCATGCAGTGAAGCACTGACACACATACATACATTTCTCAGCATGCGTGAGACAATCCAGGTAATCTCTACATTCCCAGACAAAGACAGAAAGAGACAAAGAAGACAAAGAAACACATATATATGGGTATATGTAACTATACAGATACACACATATACATACATATACATATATATATACGTGGGTATGTTTTCGGACTTCTTTCACTATACGAGAGCCTATCCATACATATATATCGATACACAGAGAAGAGAAGAAAGAAAAGCAACGAAAGAATATATATGTATGGATATATAGGATGTGTAGGTCTCTTTGAAGAGGGGGACCTACCTCGGTGTAGAAGACCGGGTCGACCGAAGATGACAGGGGAAGCAGCGCACTCGTTCGTGTGCAGAAGAAGTGGGTGATTAAAATGACCGACTCTACCGGGGCCTCTTCTGCTGCAGCAGCAGGCGTTTCTGTCCGCTGCAGCTCCGTGCCCTCCCCTCGACTCCGCCTCCTTTCTCCGGCTGCTGCTGCTGTTGCCTCGTCCTCCTCCTGCACACACCCCGCGGGCCCAAAACACACCAAAACCCGCGCCCCTCTTCGCACTTCACAGAAGACACGACCAAAACACACAGACGCACACATCTATGCATTCGTGTTCATATATATATACACGTCAATATATGCATACAAATATATGTCTGTGTAGACCTTGTATCTATGTATGTACCCATATGTATACTCATGTATATATATGTATAGATGTGTATGTATGCGTACCTCTGGCGCAGGTAGTGCGGAAGGAGAGTCGCAGGAGTTTTCAGCAGCAGCGCAGCAGGCGTCGAAGGCTTCTGCGTCGTAGTGGGCAACAACGAGCTCGTCGATTAAATCAGCAGGGAGAACTTCACACTGCACACTCGTCAACAACACAGCAGCAGCAACCGCCCGAGTGATTCCTCGTTGAAAAATACTTCTTCTCCACGAAAAAGACCTCCTTCACACATGAACAACTCGCCGTCAAATGTCCCTCTCTGGAGGCCTCCCCTGCCCCACTTATACACGCAGAAGGGTTGTCAAGAAAGCACGCCTGGCAACCACCTCCTGGGCAACCACCTACTAGGCAACCACCTATTGGACAACCACCTATTGGGCAACCACCTACTGGGCAACCACCTATAGGGTAACCACCTATTGGGCAATCACCTACTAGGCAACCACCTACTGGACAACCACCTACTTCGCAACCACCTACTGTGCAACCACCTACTGTGCAACCACCTACTGTGCAACCACCTACTGGGCAACCACCTACTGTGCAACCACCTACTGTGCAACCACCTACTGTGCAACCACCTACTGTGCAACCACCTACTGTGCAACCACCTACTGTGCAACCACCTACTGTGCAACCACCTACTGTGCAACCACCTACTTCGCAACCACCTACTTCGCAACCACCTATTAAGCGATCACCTACTGCTGTCTCTTTCTCTCTATGTGCCTCTCTTGTGCTCTTCCTCTACTTGTCTCTTCCTCTGCGTCTCCGTGTCTCCCTTTCCTTTCCCGTCTCCTCCCCTTCTTCTCGTCTCTCGTGTCTCCGTTCTCGCCGTCTCCTTCTTCTCCGGTCCCCCGTCTCTCTTTTTGGCTTCCCCTCCCTTCTTCCCATGCCCTTCTCTTCTTTTTCTTCCCTTTCTTTGTCCTCCCTTTTTTTCTCTCCCTCTCCCGTCTCTGCCAACTTTCCCTTCTGCTCTTCCTTCTCAAGAGAGACAGAGAGAAGACACACACGGACACACATACACACGCAGACACACGCGTCGCAGCAGGGAAGCACCTCGGCGGCTCTGTCAGCAGGACGTTCCCGCGGCAGAACGCAGGCCCGAAATTTCAACAAGTGATGTGTCAACAGGGTAGGGGACTCCTGTTCACGCAAGACAGGACTTCCCCCTCTCGCTCTCTCTTCCAGCGCTCTCTCTTCCGCAATATACGCACACCTGTACACCTGTGTGGATCGCATACACTGCAGCTGCAACAGCACTCGTGCAAGAAACTCCTCTGTTCACAAACGACGAGCTTCTTTCGCTCCGTCTCTCTGCGTCGTCTTTTCTTTTCTCTCGCTAATTACAACACATACAAACACACAAGACGCCCATTTGTCTTTCTATATATATGTGTGTGTGGTATATGCGGCAGCAGCTGCAACCTCAACTGTCGCCTCGTCTGTTGAAGAGACAGCAGTGAGAACCGGGGGGATTTCAATTTACTGTGAATGAAAAGGATCTTGGTCTTCTGCTGGTTCACCACAAGACAGACCTTCGACTACACACATACACAGAAACGAGCAAAGTTTTCATCCATACATATATATGTCCTTGTAGGCAGCTCTTTACTTCCTGTTCCTCTCCATTGACACATATATATATAAATGTACGGAGCCGTTCCCTTCCTCTTTCCTTATGAGCACATACACATACATCCCTTTCTGCATCTCTCTCCTGCACGTCCTTCTCCCCCTCTCTTTATATATATATTGCGCCATATGTACATACATGCATATACCCACCTGATATCGCCTACTGTTTCTCTCGATTCAAGTCCGCCTATATAATGAAACAGAGCAGATATTCCCGCCCTCTCTCTCATTTTCTCTCATATATCCACATACATACATATCGACACACACACACACACACGTCCAGGTCCACGTGCACATACATTGATGAATGGGCTGTTACGTAGGGGCCGCTGCGCCTCTTTTTCTCTGTCTTTGCTGTTTCTGTGTCACTTCTGGTGTGTAGGTGACTGTGTGTATCCTTGCGTGGACGTTGGTGTCTGTCTTCCTCTTTAAAGCGACCCCCGTTTCACTATTCATGTGTGAGTCGTTCCTGCGCTCCTCCTCCCTCTTCGGCCGTTCGCAGCAGGAACAGCAGCAGCGGCCAAGTACGCTACAGAGGTCGACGACGCTTCTACCTATCTACACATATATGTGTGCACACGCATGGATGGATATATAGGGGTATACATATGTCCTCGTATATATGGGGTTGGGTGAGAACGAAGTTTTAGCCTTGCATGCAGCTTTCGTAGAAAGACAACGAAGGACAGCAGAGAGACGCGGGACTGGAGAATGCCGTCGGAACGACACGCACTTGGGGCGCATGCACCAGGAGGCCCACTACACATATATCGAGCATATCTGCGACTTCTACTTCTCTCCATATATGTTCATGTATCACTTCGTAAACACAGATAGATACTGCTCACAGCTTCCCCCTTCTCATTTGTCTCTCCTGTCTCTCTGTCTCTCAATATATAAATATATACATGTATATATATATATATCCCTCTCTTCCTTTCTGTCCCTGGTGTTTTTTGCTCTCTCTGTAGCCCTCTCTTTTTTTGTGTCCCTGCTGTTTTTCTCTGTATCCCTCTCTTCCTCTCTTTTGCTCTTTCTGTGACCTTCTCTTCCTGTCCTACCCTCTCTCGTTTTCTCTCTATCTCTTCCTCTCTGTTTTGCAGGGGGTGCCGATGTCCGGCGAGTTACACGCATGCATGTGGTGGTGTAGGAGAAGAGAATCTCCAGAGTCCGTGTCAACTGCTGCAGTTCCTTCCTTCTCGCACTTTCTCTTCCACTTTGCTGCTTCTCCGTCTTCCCGACCTCCCCCCGTCTTCTTCTTTATCGACTGTCAACGGATGCTGCTGCACTCCCAGTAAAACCACCTGAAGGCTGCTGCTATGCACAAACACCACGAAAACACATCC
This sequence comes from Sarcocystis neurona, assembly GCA_000727475.1. Taxonomy (NCBI): domain Eukaryota; phylum Apicomplexa; class Conoidasida; order Eucoccidiorida; family Sarcocystidae; genus Sarcocystis; species Sarcocystis neurona. The sequence continues at coordinate 3,285,457 of KL647297.1, forward strand.
ACATACAAAACGACGCAAACACATCTATATATATACATACGTACATACATGTATGTACATATGTTTGTATAGATACTACATATATATATATACATGTATAGATAGTACAAATATATATATATATATGCATATGTGTTTGTATAGGTAGTACGTATATATATATATATATATGTTTGTATAGATAATGTCAGGTAGTGTTCACGAAGACGTGATTCGTTGTATCTTCTTTGCTGTTCTTGTTGCTGCTGTTGCTGATCTCCTCAGCTGTGTCCCGCACTCATCTGCTGTTGCCCATCTGTTGCCGTTTTTTGCTGCTGTTGCTGCTGTTTCTTCAGCGTCGCGCTGTTCTGCTGCCGTGCCGCCTTCCCTCGGCCTCCTCCCCGTCTCGTCTTGTGCTCCTCGCACTGTTCTCTCTTCCCCCTCTTTTTCTTTCGCCGCATGCTCTTCCTTCTCCTCCTCGTCCTCCTCTCGTGTCTGCATGCGCGCATGCGTCTCACCTTGTCCGAGTCCGCAAAGTGCCACTCCTCTTGCGGCAGCTCTTTTTCTGCGGGAGTTAGACCCAGGGCCCAGCAGTGCTGCAAGATGTCTTCTCGATCATACAGCCACCTCACTTCTATCATTATCTTCCCCGTGCCCTTCCCTTCCCCGCCTCTTTCGTTCTCTTTTCCTGTTGCCTCTGCTGCTCCTCTCTCTCGACCCCCTGCTCTTCGTCTTTTGCTGCTGCTGTTAACCTGCTGTTGCCGCGGCTCTTCCTCTTGCGCTTGGCCTCGGCTGCTGCTGCTCTCCGTGCGCCTGTCGAGATTCGCTTCTCGGCGCCCCCGCGCCCTCTCCCTCTCTTCTGCTGCTCCACCTCTTTCCATCGTATCCTCCTCCTCCCCCTCCTCGTCCTGTGCTGCTGCTGCTGCTCTTCCTGCTTCTTCCACCTGCTGTCTCTGCTCTCTCCTGCTGGTGCTGCTGCCGCGCGCAGACACCGGGAACGGCGTCGCTCTCTGCTGGCCTGCAGGCACGTCCTCGAAAATGGCAACGACTTGCGCCGTGCGATTTATAACTGCAGCAGCAGCAGCACTTCCTCTTCTTCTTTCTCTTCTTCTTCTTTGCTTTTTTCCTTTGCAGCGTTCTTCTTCGCTGTACTCTCCCGTTGTCACAGAGCTATCGCTGGTATTTTCTTCTTCCTCTTCTGCGGCTTTCCTTCTCCGTGCTGCTGCTGTGGCTGCTCTGCGTCTCCCTCTAGGCTCCTCCTCTTCCTTTTCCTCGGGGCCAGGAGTCCGCACAGCGACTTCCACATACTGCAGCAGCTTGATGACACTGCGCCGACCGTCAATTAATTTGTTCGTTCGGTGTCTCTCCACCACGACATAGGAGCTGTAGAATTTCCTCGTTGCTGCTCCTCCGGCGATCGAGTGTTCTGCCACAAGTCCCTCTGCAAAACGCTCGCAGTCCATCCACCCGTCTTCCTCTTCCTCTTTGTTCTGTCGTGACGATTTCCTTCCCGCTGCTCGCTCGTTTTTCTTCTGCTGCTGCTGTTGCTGCGGGAGCTGTCGCTGCTGCTGCTTCTTCTGCGCTGTTGCTCTGGGTTCTCCTCTTCCTCCGCCTCCTCGAAGTCCCTGCCTTCTACTCGCTCGCAGACCTTCCCCCGCGCTCTCTGGGGCTGCTGCTGGCCTGCATTGCTGCTGCTGCCCGCGCAGCCTCCTCGGCCGCAGGCTGTGCATCTTCTGCGGCGGCGCAGCGGCCGGGGAAAGACTCGTAGGAATAGCAGCACCAGCAGCAGTTCGACGAGACGCGGCGACTACAGTAGCCCCGGCCCGCAGCAGCAGCAGCAGTCCTACCTGATGCGGCAGGAAGAACGAGGAAAAGTAGCAGCAGCAGCTTCTAGAGAAGAAGACAGCGCGTGAGGGAAGGCTGCTGCTGCTGCAAATATTCGCATCAAATATGTTGGGAGAGAATTCAAAGGAAAAAGTTCCTCACCTACTGACCACTAGAGAAATCTCTCTACCATTTCCACGTCTGTTGGTTTCCCGTTGGGCGACGCTGGCGGAAAGAGCTGCTGCCACTGCCACTTTCTCTTGCTGCTGCCGTTCTGCTGTCCCTGCCTTTTTCACTGCTGCACCGCTTCCTTCTTCCGTTACTCTCCTTCACGCTGCTGCTCCTGCTGCTGTGTGAACCTCCTGCGTTGTTGCCGCTGCCACAAGCGTTCCTCCTCCGGTTACCGTCTTGCCGCGGCTGCCGCTGCTACTGCAGCGGATCCTGTTGCTGTTGTATCGCTGCGGCTGCCGTTGCTGTTACGTGGCTGCTGTTGCACCGCTCAAGTTTCTCTGGGGCGTCTGTTTCCTTTTTGCTTGTGTTGCTGCCCCTTCGATGCGCGGAGTGCTGCTGCGTCTGCCTTTCCTGCTGCTGTTGCTGCTGCTGCTGTTTCTGCTGCTGTTGTTGCTGTTCCTGTGTCTGAAGCTGCTGTCGCTGTAACTTGCTGCTGCTGCTGCTGTGTCTGTCTTGGCTGTTGGGGTCCCTGCTGTTGCCGTCCTGCTGCTGTCGGCGAGAGAATAAAGTTGGCTACTTGGTAACCTGGTCTGGCAAGAGCGAGAGAGGAAGTGTAAAGAAGCAACTTGGTGGGAAGCAGCTCCCTGCCTCATGTGCGGGAAAACGTCGGCGGGACGAGCGGCAGGTGTAACGACACCGGAGAGGAGACTTCTGTTGCCCAGCAGTCTCACGCACACGCCAGCACTTCTCCTCACCTGAAGCAGAGCCACCGGACTGCTTTCGGTCATTCCTCCTCCATACTTTCAGCTTTTTATATGTACACACTTCCACGGGCAGATATACATATACACGCACATATATACATATATGTACAGACGCGTGTCTCTGTCATGTGGCTTTGTGTGTACACGGGTGTGTGTACACCTGTAGCCAGACAGAGAAAGTACGGTTCACATTTGCGAGAGATATAACAAATGGAATGAGACACTGCAGGATATGGCTGAGTTCATCGTGCGGGCCACGTGAAAGCAGCAGAGGCACTTATCTCGGCCCCTATACACAAGTGGGTGAAGCCAGCAGCACGTGGAGCGCGGTGGGCGAAGGTGGGTCTGTTAACTTCTTCTGTTTCTTCACGAAGAAAAAAGGTGAGCGGCTCCTACAGCTGCGGTCTTGCTCTGCATTCAGAGCCGTGTACATCCCTGTCATTGGACATACATATATATATCGATTTACAGGTACACATACGTATGGTCGTAGGTATATACGTGTGGAGCTGTGTATGCTTCACTCGCGCATATAAAGAGATTGTCGCACATGTAGTTCCGTCAGGATAGAAATTCAATGTGGGTGTCCAGAGGGAGAAGCCGTGAGTAAACGTGTTGAAGGAAAGCCCCGTCACGCAGACAAAAAGAGGCTTTGACGAGGAGCTCACAGAAACGCAAGCACACATGTATGTATATGGGTAGAAAGGGGCCCATGTACGCGGGCAGTCGAAGAGGAAAGTTGTGTGCCATTAAAGACGAAGGAAGAGACGAAGGTGAAGACGTGACGGCTTCCTCGTCTGCGTCGGTCTTTTCTGCAGAAGAGAGGAAATGCAGTCCACTGCAGGGCACTTCTTTCTTCTTGTGCATAGGCGAAGGGTCCCCTTCCATAGACTGTGACGCGAGAAAACGAAGTCTTTGCTTTGTGTCTTGTGTTCGGAGAGAAGCGATAAAATATTAAAAAACGGAAGGAGAAAGCAGGTGTTGGTTGGTCACAGATCAAGATTTAACTTGCAGCCGGGTCGCGGTCCACGGTGGGCGCCCGCCGTGGCAGGCGAAGATTGCAGGGAGCTCGAGATTAGGGGCGAACCTTCCTTATTTTGGAAGAAGGTGACGAAGAGATGGTCAAAAGAGGAAAACTTGCTGAGGAGGAGGAGAAGGAAAGGGGAAAATGTGCCTCTGAGCAAGAATGCGTGTGTGTGCGTGTGTGCGGTTGTTCACTGCAAAAGAGCCGCGCTTGTATGGTGTCTTCGTCAGTTTTTGAGGAGTTCCGCGTTGTGCAGAGGAGGACAAAGCGAACAGTTGAGTAGAATTAGACCTCCGCCTCTTCCCTGGGGAGAAGTTGTAAGTCAAGGAAGAAGGATCGAAAGAGGAGGGAGAAGGAGAGAGTGGGAATTCTGCCGTGCGCACGGGGCGGGTCCGGAAATTGCAGAGGAAGTGGCCCGCGCGCGTGGGTTGTGGAAACGGTCAGAGAGAGTGAGTAGGGAAAAAACGCTGTTTTGGAGTTTGTGAGATGACATAAAAGGAGACAGAGGGGAGAAAAAGTCGAGAAAAAAAGATGAGGAACGTGTGCGGTCTGCCCCAACAAGACAAAAGGAGGGCGGGGGGGGGGGGCGCATGCGACTACCCACGCCGTGTATATATATATATATATGTATATACATAAAGAGAGGAAGGAGTACAAAGAACTTCGTTGTCTCGCCGTCAATTCCGGTCCGAGGAACTCACGTTCTGTATTAGATCTAGCTACTTGGTGAATACAGGACACGTATGTATACGTACGTGTCCTTCAAGCGTGCAGACTGATGTATACAGGAAAGACATACGCAAGGTTTGTAGCTATGAAAAGCTTGCGTGTCCTATCTGTCGTTGAGATACAACATCAGTTACTACACATATATACATATATGTCAGCTTTGAATACTATAGTGTCAATCCTCTGCTCACCGTAGTGCAAAGGAACAGAAAATAGAATTGCACCCATGTCCATTTGGGGTGAGTGCCTCCTGAACAGATGAAAATATGAGTTTGCCCGCTCAGTTCAACTGAAAGGGGAAGTAAACGTTGGTGAATGAGGAGAATTTTCCTTTAACAGGGAATACAATCGTATGTATGCATATGTATATATATAAGTATGTAAATCTGGGTGTCTATATGGATGTTTATCTGTTTGTGTATGCGTACGTATTCTTGTATATCTGCGCGAACGCTTGTACGTAAATATAGGTGGTGTGCGTATGTATGTATGCACCTATATATGTATCTATGTATGTATGTATACATGTAACTTTGTATGTATGTACGTATGTATGTATGTCTCTACGTACGTATGTATGTATGTGTCTGCGCATGTATGTGTTTATGTATATATGCATGTATGTATGTATGTATGTAGGGGGGTATGTGTGTACGTAGGTCCCTGCGTGTACGTATGTACATGCATGTACGGGTGTATGTATATACGTAGGTCCCCATGCAGGTATTCATGTACGTACGTTGGTGTGTGTGCATACATGAGTGTTTGTACATAGTTATGCGTGTACGTGGGTGCAAAGGAAAATCTGAAAGTCTTCTGTACAAATGATTTAAGATCTTTACTATAGGAGCAGCAATAACACGGGCAATGAAGGAATGTGATGAAGGTTAGCAATGGCGCTGTTGTTATGCAAGGTGAGCAAGAGCACACTGCCACCATGACAATAATCAGCGCATTTGTAGCGTTGTGTCCATTTCTAGAGTTGTGTACATTTCTGAAGTTGTGTAACAGCAGGCCGATTGTACAGGAGCCAGATCCAGGTGAACTGAATTTGTAGATTTGCCTTGAGAACTGTCCGCCTTTCCATCAGTGGAAAAAGTGACACGCCATGCCGCGGCGAAAGTCGAGGTGAAATGTGGATAAGATCGACAAGACACTCCGATCAACCCTCCCACTTGTGTACCGATAAGAGTAGTGATAGTGCTCAGATAAGTTTTTAAACTGCGTCTAGTGGGAAGGAGTAACTGCTAATTGTATGTCTAGGTACGGAGTGATACAACTCTTTGAAAACACGTCCTGTTTGTAGAAAAGGATAGGTGGAACTCTGGTAGAAACTCAAGACGGAGAGTGTGCTTCCAAGAGTAGAGAGGGAAGAGTAGAAAAGAATCGTACTCGCTACACAGAGAGAAGAACTGCTTTGAAGGTCTCCCTTTCGAAACACACAGGTAATAGTTGTCAGTTGTTGTGACTGTACTACTACTAATTGTACGATTTTCCGTGAATCTCCCAGTCCACAGTCAGAACAGAAACAACAAATGTTTTCGCTAGCCCACCGCGACGACAAACAGACGGCAAAAGTAGATCTGCTCTCTCAGCTCTGCATCCAGCGAAAACGCTACTGTGTGAAAGTTTTTGAGACTTGCACACTTCTGATTTTACGTCAGAGACACGAGTCTGGCGCAGTACCCCGTTCCACCTCTGTTCGTTTTTGGCGTACGTCTACGTACGCGTGTATGTGCAGGTAGACAAAAATTCCACCTGATAGAGCTACCCTTACGAAAGCATGCCTTTACACAAGTATATACACATTATGCACATAATACTGCGGATACATACAAGTGTAGATGTAGATGTCTGTGCATGTATTTTTATCTTTTTCTCAGAAAATGCGCACACCCTCTCTAACGGACAGCGCTGGGCGACCATCTACCTGCTCGAAACGTATGAATAAATTGTCTTCATATAAACCTTGGTGTTGGCCGGAGCGTTGATAGGTCTATGTACTGCTGAATATGGAGTGAACAGAGAGTTCTGCTAAGAATCAAAATTGCTGAACTTTCGTGCGATTAGTAGGGCATTGTCAGTTTGCTACACTTCTCGATTTCTCATAAATATACCTACTGGGAGTTACTGTCTTGACTTGTTTCCCCTGCTGTAGCAGTCGTTAAGAGAATAAGGTTCTGCTCAAGCATTGTCGAGGTGGTGAAGAGCCACCCCTGCAATCACTGCAGTGCTCTCTGCCGTGGTGGAAAAATTTCCGCAGAAGTCTAAACTTTTGAAGGATCATGTTCATGCGGTACGCGGAACTCCAGCAAAATTGCCAGGTTTGCGCTTCACACGGGCGTGGTTAAAGGCTCGTCTGCAAATGTCGACAACTTTCGAATTCTGAGAGCATGGTTAAGATGTGGCTGCGCGTCATTGTCTACAAAGATTCACATGGATGAAATCAGTGTCGCGTTTCATCCCCAGACCGAAGCATTCACTCCATAGCGAGATTTCGCCTAATGCCAGTATTAACGGGATTGTGGCAGCGTCCACCCTTCCGACCCTTTCGAAGACTGATGCTGGAAACCTGCTTGTGCGTGAGGCTGGGGAAAATTCAAGTCGAAGACGGTATTCATCAAGCCTATAGAATCTTGGCACTCTGGAGTTGCACGAGTATGCGTCCATATGCGGACCACAAACCTAGAATACGTTGCTGTCTGACACTAACATCCTGCGGGGTTCTCAGCTTTCCTCCCACGAAGACGTTGCTGCTGCGTCTTGCTTCTTACAGAATGCACAGTGTTAACCCCTGTCCGCCAATATTTAGAGGACCGTAGGGGTCGTTGCTATTGGCACGTGGCGTCGTGCAAATGGTTCACCGTCTCGACACTAGCGCACCACCACAAATGTTACGTTTATTTACGACGAAGCCGTCGTGAAGAAGTGTGCGTGTGTGCAAGTAGTTTACCTGGAGCCTGCGTTGTTGCCGAAGACAGGTTTCGCACCTCATACCGCACTGTACGACGAAAACGCGAATAACTCGTAACTGCCCGTGTGGACAGCATTCACGACGAGGAACTGAGGCTTAAGTCTCTCAAAACGAAGAGTCCCTTCTCCCCGTCCATAGACTACATTAGCTCTACATCTACGCACACACAACACGTAGACTCTCTTTCGAGTGTGGGAAGACAACAGTCCTCAGCACCTGCTGCTCCTGCTTCGAGAGAACAAACCAGCGATCTCGGAGTGTGGTTCTTACTGTTGTAAGTGTTGCTCTTGCCACATCTTGACGGCTTCCGCTTTTGGTGGCGTTGTGCACCTGTTCTTGGCGCAGTTGCTGGGGTTCTCTTCTGCTGCCGACGGCGCTCGTTTTGTTTTGAAGCGGCTGCAAGTGCCTCCATGTGCTACGTTTTTTGCTCCTGCGAGAGAGCAGGGTCTTCTTGTGCGGCTGCTGTGTGGAGGTGGGGGGAGTTTCTCCGCCTGCCGCCCATCTCCGTGTTTGGTGGTGGCTTTATACGGTCGGATTACCGTGCTCGCTCCCAGTTCTACCGCTGTTCTGCTCTTCTTCCCTGCTGAGTTCGCCTTCCCCCTTTGCTTTGCATGCGTCGGAAAATATCGTGTTTCTCTTTTGTTTGCCTCTCTCGCGACGCCCCCGGCCGCCCACCACCCGCCCCGCCCCTCTCTCCTCTCTCTACCCCCTGCTGCGGAGGAGCATTATTTGATAAGGAGCCGCCTCCTATTTAAACACTCTTCTCTCACTTTCTCTCCTTTTGTGTCGCGCAGCTCTCTTGTTTCGCGCTGTTTTCCACTTTCTTCCTCCCGTCTGTTTCCTTTCGCGTTCCCCTTTCGTCCGTGGTCCACCCAGTTTCTCGAAATGGAGCTGCAGGAGGCGGTTCTGCCGGAGCAGCAGACGCACACCGGGGGCGGGTGCGGTGCCACGGCGCAGACCCCCGCCGGTGGTGCCGAAAAGGCGGTGCACGGCAGCTGCAAAGAAGAACGAAGAAAAGAGCAAACAATGGAATGCAGCAGCAGCCGGGAAACGTGTTGTCACCCGGGAGACGACGAGGAGCTGCTGTCCTGCCACGGACCCGGAGGAAACCGCTGCGCTGCCGAAGAAGACCCGGGCCAGTGCTGCACCGCCGCAGGAGAGAAAATCTGCGGCAGGCAGGCAGCCAGAGAAAAAGGCTGCTGCGCGGACGAGGGGAGAATGGAAGGCTGCTCTTCACAGCACGCAGGGGAAGGGACAGAAGGAACTGACGCCGCGATGATGCAGGACGGAGATGACGGAGAAGACATTACTGACGGCGACGGAGGAGTGCGGAAACGCATTCTTAAAGAAGGGGACGGCCCAGCGTAAGAAGCACCGCACAAGCAGCGCACACCACCGAAAAGTCCTCACAGCCCGCCTGCGTTAGTTGAAATATTGTCGGAGCTGCTGCTCCCAGACATACGTGGACCCCCACCCACACGCACACACCCACACACACGTATACTTGCATATTTACGTAATGTGGATGTCTATTTCTTCGTAATACATACACGGATGCACCGAGGTACATATATGTCTAGGTGGGAAGACGTGTAGGGGACGTGTGTGTAGGTTGAAAAACACGCAGAAGGACGGCAGTGCCGCGTCCCTAGGGAAACGAAGACTAGCAGAAGCGGCGTCAAGAGGCTGCACCCCAGAAGCAGCAGTAACCAGTGCAGCACAGCGACCGGAGGCGAGCAACTCCCCTGCAAAAGCAGCAGCAGGAGGACGCAAAGTATCCAAGGCTGCAGCTCTGCCAGCAGGCACAGCAGCAGCACGCACACAGAAGCAACAATAGCACAGAAGCAGCAACAGCACAGAAGCAGCAACGGCGCAGAAGCAGCAGCAGCAGCATAGAAGCAGCAGCAGCAAGTACAGCGGCTGCAGGAGCAACGGCAAGAACAGAGGCAGCAAGAGCAGCAGCAAGTAGAGGAGCGTGCCGTGCGACAGCAAGAGCAGCGGCAGGTAGAGAGGCAGCAAGAGCAGTGGCAAGTACAGAAGCAGTAGCGGCAAGTGCAGAAGCAGCAGCAGCAAGTACAGGAGCAGCAGCAGCAAGTACAGAAGCAGCAGCAGCAAGTACAGAAGCAGCAGCAAGCGCAGCGCGGCAGCAAGAGCAGCAGCAACTACAGCGCCAGCAGGAGCAGCAGCAAACACACAAGAGCAGCAACAAGCACACAGAAGCAGCAACAAGCACACAGAAGCAGCAGCAAGCACACAGTAGCAGCAGCAAGCCCACGGAAGCAGCAGCAGCAAGCACGCAGGAGCAGCAGCATGCGCAGAAGAGAGAGTCTGTCACGTGGTCACCTAGAGACGGATATATCGTCCGTAGACGGCGCAGAAGGGAGGCAGCACGTTGACACGCTGGACGACCCCGCGGACACTCTCCTTGTTCTTCCGCATGTGTTCTACTCCACCACCTGTGCGTGTCTCCCCCCCCTTCCTCTTCCTCTCTCTGTTTGCATGCCTCCTCGAGGACGCCCAGAAGATGTGTCTGTGCTTCGTTTCTCTCTGCTCCAGCAGCAGTGGCAGCAGCAGTGGCAGCAGCAGCAGCAGAGGAACGGCGTCCCATGCGTCGTCATACGTCATATCTACCAGTGTATGCGTTTCACAGCAGGAAGCGGGTGCCGTTTTCCGCTTCACTGCCCCCGGGGTGATAACTCCGTAAACGCGTCTACGAGTACGTGCTGCATATACGCTCGGACGACTTATATTGTCCTTCTCCGTCGTCTTTCTTTTCTTCGCCCTTTCGTGACTTGTATCAGAACTCGCAAGTCAAAATGATCTTCGTGACTCATCAATCGTCCCCGCCAAAATGCCCAGCGAACTCCTCCTCGCGTCTCCGTCTTGCTATCAAATTCATCTGCGTGCTTACGTGTGTCTGCGTCTACGTGTAGACAGCATATTGCCGCGGTCCAGCTTTCTCTATATGTGTATGTCTATGGGTATAAGTATATAGCGTGGTGTCTGGGCCCATCTGTCTCCCTACATGAATATACATATATATTCATGTATGAGTATAAATGTAGAGCGTATTGTCTGGACCCATCTGTCTCCCTACATGAATATACATATATATTCATGTATATATATATGTGTATAAGTGTCGAGGATGTTCTTTGAGTTTATCTCTCCTTTTGAGATGGGTGGACGGATACTCACGCTCGTACGCGCTCGCACCTTTGCTGCGCGTCTATCGCAGGAAAACTTGCGTCACCATATGTAGACTATCCCCTACACAACCATCTACAGACATATATGTAATACATATGTATATATATATCTATATGTGTAAGCTATATATATTCATATCTATCTGTATATGTAGATATATATACAGCCTATAGCTTGTAGTAGATGCGTCACCATATATAGACTACCCCATACACAGGCATCTGCACACACATGTACATACATACATACACGTACATATTTGTATATATATACATATGTGTGTATGTATGTATATATATAGGTGGGTTCCAGCTCCCAGGAAGTTGTGTTCCTGTATGTAGACTTCCTCCCTGTAGGCAGGCACCTGCGACCACATACATTTGAACGTATATAAATGAAGAATTCTTGCCCTTTCATAAGCACGTGCAACCACACGTATACCTGTGTCTATGTATACGTGAAGATCTCCCTTTGCCAAGTATGTGCGAAGACACACATATATAACTGTACGTATATGTCTGTATGTATGTGGGGCGGATGAAGAGAGGAGGTTGAAGAGTCTTGCTCTGACACGTATAGTGATGATGACACTGCTATACATGAAAAGATAGGCAGCGGTGAAGATGGCGCGCCAGCCCAGCCTCGCGTTTCTCCCCATCGTGCGCCTTCCATAGAAATGTATTATGCGTCTTGCTGCTGTTTCGTCTGCACGTATGCCCCCCAAGCCTCTCTGAAAGACGTGTAGCGTGTGCCTCTTCTTCATATGAAGAGACACACACGAGGTCGGTCTCTATACGTGTGTGTATCTCTCCCGCGACAAACGAATTTCTTCCTTTCTCGCTGTCTCCCCACCCCCCTGTCTCCCTGTCTCCCCACCCCCCTGTCTCCCTGTCTCCCCGTCCGTGTCCCCCTGTCTCCCCGTCCCTGTCTCCATGTCTCCCTGTCCCCGTCTCCTTGTCTCTCTGTCTCTGTCTGTCTGTCTCCTCGCATATCTCTCTGCTTCGCTTGTCTTTGCCTCTGTGTTTGTCTCCGTTTCCGCTTCACAGGGGAATGCTGCATGGCCGTGTGCGAGTGTGTGTGTGTGTGTGTGTGTGTGGCGCTGTGCGTCACATGTACCCACAGAGATACATCCGTCCCACCTGCTGCTGTTGCTGCTGCCGCTGCTGCTGCTGCTGTTGCTGCCGCTGCTGTTGCTGCTGTTGCTGCTGTTGCTTCCTTTCTGTGGGGACAGGCCTCAGCCAGGGGAGGAGGTGTCTGTGCACTACACTGGGACGCTGCTCGATGGGACGCAGTTTGACTCTTCGCGTAAGGCCGCTCTGCCAGTTTCCCCCCTGTTTTGCTCTTCGTTGCTGCCCCACCGCGCAGACGTGCGTAGCGTGGCCGCGGCGAGAAGCGCTCGGTCGTCGCTGAGTCCGTATTCTTCCTCAAGAAAGTGAAAACGCATCTGCGCGGCATATTTTGCTGCTGGCAGAGAAGGGGAGTGTCTGGCCCGCGTGCGCATGCGTGTACGACAATTTTCTTCTTCGAACAGGGAGGGGTCGCTGCGCGTCTCGATGCCGACACTTCTGTCTTCTGCGTTTCTCCCCTTCATATCTCTGCAGCCGTACCCTCATCCACACAGTAGACACACAGCAAGCGAGAGACGCACACACATCTACAAAGAGAGGGAGATATATACATACATATATATATGTATGTGTGCGTACGTAATTCCATGCAGATCTATCTGTGTATCTGTCTCTATGTGTGTGGGGAGACATATATTGCGAGGGAGGAGAAGTTCGTCTGCCTGTAGACATGGCGTCGCAGGTGCATGCATGTGTACAAAGGGCTCTAGAATAGAGAGACATAAAATAGAGAGACATACAAATAGAGACACACACGCTAACACGTGTTTCTCTTGCATGTATGTGTGGTCGATTCTACGTTTCCATCTCTCTCTGTATACATGTATACATATCTTTGTGTGTGTGTCTGTGTGACGTATATATATGTACGTGTGAGTGCCCATCTTTTCCTACGTATGCATGAGTCCTGGTATATATGTGAGTGCCCATTTCTTCTCATTCTTTCTGTCCCCTTCTCTGTCTATGGACAACTGTGTTGTTTAATTTGTGTATACATATTTGTATATGTGTGTGTACATATTTGCATGCATGTGAGTGCCCGTCTCTCTATCTATACATATATTAGTACAACTACGTGTGTATTCTATCTGTCTCTCTCTCTCTATACATATCTGCATGCGGATGTCCGTCTCCCTCTGTCCATACAAATGTTGATGTACCTGGATGTGTGTTTTGTCTGTTTCTCTCTATTTCTCTCGTTTCCGCCTTCTCTTTCTGTATATGGGAGCTCATCTCTCTGTTGTATGTATATGTTAGTGTATGTAAATGTATTCCCCCCTACTCTCTCGCTGTATATATATATGTGTGTCCGTATTTCTTCCCTTCCCTTCTATCTCTCTTCCTCTCTCTATATATGTCGGGGTCCCCATCCCTCTGTGTCTATACCTGTATTAACGTTGGTAGGCGTACCTTCTCGTCTCTGCTCTTATCTGTGCCCTTCTCCGTCTATCCTCCATAAATTTACGTTGCCGTATTCCTCTATTAGCGTACGTGAGTCTGCCTCTGTTGCCTTCTCTTTCTCCGTGAAAGTGCATGTAAATATTTGTCTATAACTCTCTATGCTTGCCTACATATGGGAAGGCATGTAATATCTGCCTCTTTGTATACATATATATATGTACGTATATATGTCCCTACATCTGTCTATATATATATACGTGTACGTATCTCCCTGGCTTTATCACACACCTTTTTGTGCGTATATATATGTATACATGTGCACGTCTACAAGAGTGTGTATGGCCTCACCTGCATGTATATATATACGTGGGTCGATGTGTGTGAGGTGGAAGTATTCGAAGAGGAGAGGAGGGGGAGGGGTGTGCCGGAGAAGAGAGAAGTAGGAGACGATTTTGTTGAATCTGCTGCCGCTGTTTAGGCTGCTGCCGCTGTTTAGGCTGCTGCCGCTGTTTAGGCAGCTGCCGGTGACGCCGGTGGTTCTTGTATTGCTGCTGCTACTGCTGCACCTGCTGCTGCTGCTCTTGCTGCCGCTGTTACTGCTGCCCGCCCTGCTGCCGTTGCTGCTGCCCACGCTGCTGGTGTTGCTGCTGCTGGCGTTGGCGCAGGTGGCCGTGGGGAGCCGTTTAAATTTGCTCTGGGCGAAGGACAAGTGATCCGTGGGTGGGACGTGGGAGTCGCTTCAATGAAAATTGGCGAGCGCGCTATTTTCGTGAGTTTCTTGCTGGCTTCTTCCCTGTTGTTGCGTCCTCGTCCATCCCTGCGTCTCTTCTGTACACGTCTACATCGTAGGTACCGTCGTGCTGCCAGCAGCATCTCCCCACCCAGGCGCATGCACGTATATTTCGCCTGCTGCGGGTGGCCCTGCGACGTTTTCTTGACTTTCCGTCGGGTTCACTACTACTAATACGACCCCTACGAAGTCAATAGAAACTCTCCTTTTGTAGGGGATGCTCTCCGTCCCGGGACGTGAGCATCTCCCTGCGCCTTGGCCGACGTGGCTATAAACAGCAGCCGGGCTCACACAGTCGCATGTGCAGCGTATACACGTATATATGTTGATGACTTCAAGTGAGGAGCTGCTTCTCCTGCTCCTTTTCTGTCGTATGTTGATTCATTACGTGCGGAGCACACACACATATATATGAAAGTGTACGTCTATACATGGGTGCCTGTGTAGGCGGGGAAGTCATCAGCAGTAAATCTGTCTTACGAGCTCTGTGTTGTGAAGTATGTAGGTGTATGTATTGCCCGTACAAATATAGCGAGGAGAGTAGACATCGACCGGGATACGTTCATGTAGCCGAGTATATCACCCAGGAACGACTCTCAGCATTTACCGGACATCTCTATCCGTCTGCTTTCTGTCTTCATATTCACCACTTTCCCTTTACTTGTGTATCTATATGTGTGGGCTTCCTACGTAGCTGTCTTCCTCTCTATACGGCTGGCCCTCTCCCTCTGTGTGTGTGTATTAGCAGGAAAATACGTACGTGGAGATACGTGTGTATGTAGCGGAGTAAGTTGCCACTTGCATGTCCCCCCTTTTGGGCAGTAAATATATATGTGGATATTCCTGCATGTGCGTGGGTGTGTGTATTGCCAGGGGTAACAGACGTGTATACAAGTGTCCAGCGTTGTGTGTAGGGGTGAGAAGGGGGTGGGCTCCGTCTCTTTACAGCAGCAGCGTATATAGAGGTGGATATCTCTGCCGGTTTCGGTTCCCTACGTCCACGTGTGTCTTCCCATCTGCGTGCTGCTCAGTTTCTCCCGTGCAGATGTGTGACCATTTGCCTATCAATTTCTTGGTTGCATGCGTGTAAGGCTCCCCCGCTGTCTCACGTAGATATATGACTCTTTCGCTTCCTCAATTTCCTGCATGCGTTTGTGTATCAGACGTGCTGCCGCTCTCGTCGTCTCACGTTGAAACACAACGGTTTATCTCCCTCGACTTCCTGCGTAGGTTTGTGTATTCCGACGTGCATGCGGCTCCCTCTGTGTTGGGGAGGTTTTCCTCCGCCGCAGCCTTTCGACGGAAGAAGAACTGCGCGGTGTGTCTCACACGTGTCGTAGCGCTGCATGCGAAGTGAACTGCCTGTTTGCTGCTGGTTACCCCACCGCAGACGATTCAACCGTCCTACGGATATGGAGAGCAAGGGGCTGGGGCCTCTATCCCGCCAAATGCTGTTCTCAAGGTAATATATAGTGGTCGCGTCGACAGTCGTTCTGCTGCTGCTGCTGTTACATTGGTGGCGCTGCCAGGCCGCCGCTCTGCTGTTCGACTCCCTGCTGTGCTGCTGCGGTTCCTGCGCCGTGCTGCTGCGGTTCCTGCGCCGTGCTGCTGCTGCTGTCGCTGCTGGGTCGCTCCTGCTGCTGCGCCCTCGCGGGGAGAGATCGGGGGGCTGCTGTCGCTGAGCTGCTGGCGCAACTGCTGCCGCTGCCGCTGCGGTGCTGGGACAACGACTGCTGCTGCGGACGCAACTGCTGCTGCCGCGACGGCTGCTGCAGTCGCTGGGATGGCTATTGTGCCCTGCCGGCACTACGTGTGCTGCGCTGTTACATCATCTTCGCGCCGTTTTTTGGCCGTGCTGCTGTTCTTCCCCCTTTTGTTGGGGGTGGCGCATGTTGTTCTGCTACTGCTGGTGTGGCTGCTGCCAGAATTTCCTCCTGTGCCGGGGAGTTGCAGCTGCTCCGAGCAGTGTGCGACTGCTGCGCCTGCTGCTGCTCTGAGTCTGGTCGTCCTGCTGTTGCAGCAGCGTGTGTGCCTGGTGACCTGCCGGTGCGCTTCTGCTGCTCTTCTGCTGCAGCTGTGAATTTTCTGCTGCTGCTGAGGCGCATTTCTTCGAAGGACCTGCTGCTGCTGCTGGCGTCGTGCCGATGAAGCACGTGCTGCTGCCGCTGCGCTCCGGCTGAAGAACTGATGCTGCGGTTTCTCCTCCTCTTCCTCTCGTCCTCGTGTGAGCAGCTCGTGGAGTTGCAGCCTGTTCTTATGTAGCGCGGCTCGTGTCTATGTTTTGCCGCAGCTGGGCTGAGAGCGTCCGGCAAGTGCTGCTGCTGCCGCTGCCGTGGTGGTGTGTCGGTGCCTCGCTGCTGCTGCTGCTGCTGATTTGCTTCCCTGCTGTCGGGGCTTCGCTGCTGCTGCTGGTGCCGCTTCTCGCGCTTCGTCTGCCTTCTCCCGGACGGATACTCGTCGTATTGTTGCAGCTGCAGCTGCTGCTGGCGCTGCTTCTTTTTCTCCTCCTCAGTTTGACGTGGAGCTGCTAGGGAGTCGGCCGAAGCCGAAGGACCGGTGGAGCATGACGGTCGAAGAAAAATTAGAAGCAGCAGCAGAGGAGAAGGAGAAGGGCAACGCGTCTTTCAAGGAGCAGCAATACGAGGCTGCGGCGGCTGCGTATAGAGAAGGACTGCAGTATCTTGATGACTACGACGAGAACTGGACGGATGCTCAGAAGGAAGAAAAACGAAAACTCGAGCTTCCTCTTCGTCTAAATCTTGCAAAGTATGGTCTCTCTGTCTTCTCGGTAGAACAAACCCCCCCAACCGATGCATCCCTCTTCCTCGCCGCCTTTCCCGAAGCCTCCTCCGCCTTCCTGTCCACGTCTTCAGAAGACATATCTGCAAACACTTCCTTCTCCCGTCCTCTATCGTTTTCTCCTTGCCTTTGCGCGCTCTCTCTGCCATTTACACGTGGAGATCCATTTCTGCAAGTCAAACTGTTCTTCCATATATATATATATGACCGAATAGATATATATACATATATACGTATAACCGAATATATGACTATAAATATATGTATGACCGAATATATATATATATATATATATATACGTATGACCGAATATATGACTATATATACGTATGACCGAATAGATATATATATATATGTATGGTCGAATATATGACTATATATATACGTGTGACCGAATAGATATATATATAGATATACGTATATACGTATGACCGAATATATGACTATGTATGTATGACCGAATATATATATATATATGTATATGGGTGAGGGCGCTGTCTCATTTCCTGTAGAAGTGGAGATCAATTTGTGCAAGTCAGGGTGTTCTCCCATGTATATATATGACGGGAAAGCTACATATATGCATATACACATATGCATATATATATACATATATATACATATATATATATGTATATATATATGTATGTGGGATGATGTGTGTGTAAGGATACGTACAGACACATGCGGAATGTGTCCTTGGAAGGTTGTGTACATAAGAAACTATTTGTACATATATATACACATATGCATGCATATATGTGTGTGTACGTAAGCGGGGGACCTTGGCCGTGTAGATAATATTTCCACACATATATATAGCTGTGTTGATGTGTGTGGGGAGTGCATCGACGCATGTATATATATGTGCACGGGCTGTTCTCTATCCTAATGTGTATATATATAAGACACCCGCGTGTATTCCACCTATGTATGTATGCGTGTGTAGAGGCTCGACAGTATGATGAACACATATGTGTGCGCATGCACGTATTTGTTTGTGGTCGCTTCTTGAAGGCCGGTCCAGGGGGATCTCTAGAAACGGGGGATTTTCTACAGACATGCCCGAGTATATCTGCCCTGTTTGGGTGCCGCTGCTAATGTGGCTGCGTCTCTATTTGTATCTGGCCGACGGGCCCCTGCGCGGCGGCACAGGCGGGGGGAAGGTCGAGGCGGTCTTCCGAACGGGGGGGTCGACGCAGGCACTTCTCCAAATCTGCACACGTGTGTCTGTGCATGCGTATATATACGTCGGCGCATGTACCTGCTCCTCCCTCTCTGTATTATTGGACGCATGCGCGCCCTTCTACGTCTTTGTCTAGGAGCGGCACCTGTCCCCGGGGTGGACACGTTACGTAGAAAAGGATGTACATATATGTATATGCGTGTGTCTACGTCTTCTCCTCTCCACGCGTGTCTAGGGAGCCCGTGTCTACCCACGTATAGAAGCAGGGGTATATCCTTGAAATCCACACCCCGTATGTGCGTGTATCAGCACGGCATCTTGGTGGTCATACGTACACCTATATGTGAAAGGCTGCTTGTCCTGGACTTCCTGTACATACCCTCTATAGAGAGAATGTATAGATTGGTGACCATGTGTATACACATATGAAAGGCTAGTCTTCCTGGACTTCCTGTATATACGTGTATATATTCCCTATAAGGTGATGATCATATGTGTACATACATGTGAATGGCTGCTTGTCCTAGGGAGACTATATTGATGATCATATGTATACACATATGAAAGGCTAGTCTTCCTGTACTTCCTGTATATATGTATATGTATTCTCTATAAGGAGAATGTATATACTGATGATCATGTGTGTCCATATACATATCAGTGGATAGTTTTCTTGTGCTTCGTATATATGCGCGTATGTATTCCCTATATAGAAGAAGAAGAAGAAGTTTCTATGCCTGTGAACACATACACACGCACAAACGCAACCCTGTTATATATATATGTATATATGTGTATATGCATGAACTTGGGGATAATGTGCGCCCCTTTCTGTGTGTCTCTCTCTGCGTGGATAATATATCTGCGTGGATCACTCGGGACCGGAGAATGCATGCGCACCTCCCTTCTGTCTCTCCCCTTCTCTTTCGGAATGCCGCAGATATCATATCTGTTCTCTTTTGTCTGCGTCGTCTGTGCGGCTGATGTGTGTGTTCCCCTCTTTTCTGTTTTTCTGGGGTTGCTGTGGACAACATGCGTCTTCCTTTGCTGCTGTCTGCGGGTGGTATTTGTGTTCCGCTGTTGGGTGGACATATATATGTCTCTTTTTGTGTCGCTCTCCGTCGACTAGTAACGGTCAACAATATGTGTGTGTCTCTTATTCTTTATCGCTCTATGTTTGTCTACTACCCACTCTAGATAGAAGTAGTATATATATATATATGTGCACATATGTATATATATGTATATGTGTGTGTGTGTGTGTGCGTGTTGTACAGCGCTTTGATCAAAGTGGGAGACTACGCAGAAGCGATTGAAGAAGCGGTTCAGGCGGTGCAAGTAGACCAGGTAAGAATGGGGCTTCCTTTTGTAAATGAAAAGGAGACGTGTATTCTTGATTGACTCTACAACGTTCCTGCCGTTAGACATGATGTGAAGCACGTGTAAGAGAAGAGGAAAAGGGAGAGAGCAGCAGCCGCGTGGCAGTGTTGTTTGCTGTGAAGCAGCAGTAGCAGCAGCTTGCAACAGCGGCAGCAGCGGCGCTCCGGTGACGTAGAATCAACGGCAGCCGCAGCTTTGCGTGAGGAAGTGCAGCACTCCCGCAGAGCAGCAGCAGCAGCATGAACCGTGTACCCCACAACAGCAGCAGCAGCAGCAAGATTTGCGACCGCGCCGCACAAAATAGCAGAACAGCCTTCTAGCGGGGCAGGGACAGTCCCTGCCGGTGGTAGTAGGTCTGTTGCAGACAGATATAGGGAGACACGAAGGACGCGAGTCGACTTTTTAGGGGGCCACGACTGTTGCTGGTGTTGCTGCTCCTGCTGCACGTTTTTCTGCGATGCTGCTGTCGTGGGGGTGCGCGGCCGCGGTGTGGGGCGCCACAGCGCGGGTCAGATTTCTTCAGCGCCGGTGTTGTAGCAGCTTCTTCTTCCTCTGCCACATCTCCTGCGCACCGGGTGCCATCGCGACGGGGTTTTTGGCGTGTCTTTGCTGGGACGAAGCCCCGCTGCTGTTTTTTGCGCGGGGCGCACCCAGCGTCAGTCGGTTTCGGTTCCCCGCTGCTGCTGCTTGCAAGCAGACACTGTCCCTACTTTTCTGCGTGTCTTCTCTTTAAAACGTGCGGATGCGTCTGTGTCGATCGAGGCGCCGTTTCACCTGCCACTCCCTGCAAGCGCCGCCGTGGGCACCTTCCGTATTTTGTGCGCGTGCAGAACAGCAGCAAGGCGTGGTTTCGGCTGGGCGTCGCTCGCCTCGGCGGTGGCTTCCTCGAAGAAGCGAAGCGCGACCTGCTGCAGGCGGGGCGTCTGGACCCCAAGAACGTCGAGATACGCAAGGAGCTAGAGAAGGTAGACGAACCGAAGCGCTTTTCTCTCCAGTACATCCTTCGCAGAGGGCTTTGTGTTGTGTACGGCTCTCTTCTGCTGCCGTCTCTGTATGCATGCGTATGTGTGTGCCGTCTCTCGGAGACGGAGAAGGACAGCGGCAGTCAGGAAGGGGGTGACACCTGCGTTGCTGCCCAAGTGTCTCCCGACGGGCAGCACACGCTGACGGTGGTGACGGAGGCGATACTTTTGGAAAGGGCCAGAAAGCGAGAAGTAGTGGGCGAAGAGAAGAAGAATAGAAGGACGAGCTTTCCTGTAAAAAAAAGAAGAGAAGCACATCATCTCTGTGAAGAACAAGACTACCACGTCGATGCTTGTACCTAATACTGTCTCCCTGTGCATGCGTATACATACATATCTGTATGCGGATCTGACTGTTGACTTTCTCTGCGATTCTCTTCGTGCTCTTCATCTTCCTGTGTGACTTTTGCGGGTCTATGGAGCCCGAGGCATGCAGTCGCACACATCAACATCTGCAGCTGCCTTCTTTGTCTGTGGCGCTACTTCTTTTTCTATCTCTCTCTAGAGTTCGCGTGTGTCTAGTATGTGTGTATATCTCGTATGTGAGTATCTATCAATCTATCTGTCGATCTACATACATATGCTTCTCTTTGCCTTTCTCTGTCTCCCTCTGTTCATATAGATATTTGTCTATATCTACCTATCCACCGGTACGTGTGTGTGTGGATGTCTCTGTGTCTCCCCCTCCTCTCTCTCTCTCTCTATATATATATATATGTCTCTCCTTCTCTGTTGATGTATATCAGTGGTTTATATCTACGTATGTATCTCTATCTATCCACGAGTACGCGTCTCTATCTCTATGTGTATCTATCTACTTATATCTATCTATTTATCTCTCTCCCAATATATATGTGGACATGTCTCCGTGTCTTCGCACACATATATATGTGTGTGTGCTCCTCAGTCTGTGTCTGCTCATATGTGTATTTGTCTGTATGTATATACCTATCTGTATCTATGCATGAACACACACATATATATGTATATGTATCAGACTTGGGGTGTCTGTGACTTCTTGCTGCTGACGTCCGCCTGGGTGTCTGTGCGGCCACGCGCCTGCGAGGAGCTGCCGAGGCGTCGCGTGAACTGCCAGAAGAGGCGCCTCTTCGTGTCTCCGTCCCTCTCTGATTTCCCGTCTCTATTTTGTGAAGAAGGACGGGAGTCGAACCCGTGCCCCTTCGTGTCTCTGTGGCCGAGTTGAAGAAGGTGGGGAGAAGACTGCGTCTGCGGTGTGTTTCCCGTCTGCAGTGCAAGAAGAAATTGGAGGAGGCGCGGGCGCGGGAGAAGAGCACCTTCGGGAAGTTGTTCAAAGTCGACTTGTACAACGGTACTGCTGCCGACGTCCTAAAACGGGTCCTGCCAATATGTAGAAGAGGGGAGACGCGTCTGCTGCCGGGTTCTCGCCGCGGTGGAGAAGACACGTGTGCTGCTGCTCCGTTCGAAGGAGAGCTGCTGCTGGGCTCTCTTCCTCTCCGCTGAAGAAGGGTGCCTGCTGCTGATTTCTCTCGAGGGAAACGCATGCGTTGCTGACTTGAAGTGCTGCTGCTGGAGTTCTTCCTAGGCAGCTTCGAGGGGTGCTGGCTTCTTTGCTTCTCCGGAAGTCCGCGCAATGACCCTCCTCACTTGCTGTCTCCACAACATGTCCCTCCCATTTTCTCGTCGACTCCTCGTCTCGACGCGTTCCTGCTGTCGTCTGCTGTCGCGTCTCCCCGTCTCCGGCCCCCCCCCCCGCCCCACTTTCGTTTGTCGACTCTCGAATGTCTGCGCGTCTCCCCAGCAGGGAGGCGAGACCGCTTTTCAGGTGTTTCTCAGGCCGCACCGCGCATGCATGAGCGCTTCGTCTTGGCCCCGCGTCCTGTCTTAGCGCCTGTCTGTCTGTTGCATTTGGGGCGGTAGGAGGCAGTTGCTACCTGCGCCCACACGCAAAGGATTCCAGACTCCCCTCGGACTTTTTTCGAGTCCTATCTCTCTGTCTCTCACCATACATATATATGTGTACATTTATACACGTGTAGATATGTAATTGTATATGTGTGTATGTGTATACGTGTGTCTGCGTGTGTATGCACGTACGTGTATATATGTGTGTGTGTATATGTGTATGTGTGTGTCTGCGTGTGTATGTATAGATGTGTATATATGCGTATGTATATCTGCTCGTGTATGGAGATGTACATATACATATGTATCTAAGTATAGAACTCGGTATATGTATGTGTATGTGTGTGTATGTTACAGAGAAGCAGGGAGTGCGGTCGATCGAGCGGTGCCCGAAGGTTTTCATGGATATAAAAATCGGCGAGAACTCACGTAAGGGAATTTCGTTCTCAGTCTGTTGCTCAATCTCTTTCTCCCCTCCCAAACAAATCTCTGTTTCTCTTTTCTACAGCTACGGACGAAGACATATATACGCCTGTATACATATATATGCATGTATGTGGATGTATAAGTAGAGTAGCATACACACATATATATATATATATATGCGGATTCATACGTATTTGTACATAGAGGGAGATACAGAGCGGACGAGAGAGATGTGCACAAATGCATCTATATATATATGTAGATAAGTAAGTAGAGCAGTATATACGCACATATATGTATGTGTTCGTTTATATATATATGTATATACACACGTATAAGTGTTTGTTGAAGATAGACAACAGCGATGTGATGGTGGCGGGAACATGCGTCGAAGGGGAACTGGGATTTGCTCGCGGATCACCGAAGCGAGTGAAAGGGAGGGCTTCACGTTTCTGCTGGCACAGCTGCAGCTTTCGAGCAGCTTTGTCTCGCAAGTGTAAAGTTAGAGTTTCCCAGGAATTCTTCTTGGCGCGTAGGACAAAGCAAGTATCCTCATCGTACTTCTCTTCACGACAGCAAAAACTGGCGGGCTGTTGCCGTTCGGGAGACGCGCGCTACGTCTGTTGCGTCAAAGACATGTGGCGAGCATTCAACCGGGAAAGGAAAGTAGTAGACACCAGCAAGGAAGAGACGTCTTCAAACCCGCGCGCATTTATATCCGAAGAGAGAGCAACGCACACACACACACACACGTCCATGTACACGACACCTGCGTATGTGTATGTACGTATGCGCAAGTGGCTATATATATACGTATATGTATTCCTACGTATGCACATGTAGAGAGAGAGATGTGTTGCTATGTATAGGTAAGTATCATGTGTCCGAGCCCCTGGCGTGTACTTGCCTGAGGCACCCGAGACGCATGCATCTCTTGTATTTTGTCTGTATACATATCTGCATGTGGAGGTCTCACCCAGCGTCGCAGTCTTTTGCAGACCACTGAGCAGCTTGAGAGAAGTTCGACCGTTGAAACATCTGTGAAGAGGTGTGTCTCCGTCATTTTGGGGGGAATGTAAGCACTTTTCCCTTTGCATTCGCGCACGGGCGCGAGTCTCTTTCTTCGGAGAAAAATGACTCTGCGTATGTGACTTTTTGTGGGGGACGGAACGAGGCACACTGCCGGGCCTTTCCGTAGATCGTGTGTGTGTGCCCAACGTCTATAAGTGTGAGTTTCTAGGCTTCTGTCTGACGGGGGGTACATCGAGGAATGAAGAGGCCCACCCTTCTTTCTATCGCCGTATGTATGTGAGTGGATAAATGTTCGAAGAATTGCGTGAACATGCGTGTGTGTCTCGTGGTGACAGGAGAGCAGCTCAACAGGAGGTGTATCCGTACGTACATATATGTGTGTTTATGTATTTGTGAGTCACACACGTATGTGTATTTCCTCGTGTCCCTCGTCAGAGACATATATGCGTGAGAAATCGTACTGCTGCAAATACGTCTTCGGAGGACTGTGTAGGAGGAGCAGAAGAGACGTCTCCTATATATTCGCGCACATATATGGACGTAGAAACGCATGTGTCTGCTGCGGAGGCGGCTTCTTCTTCTCGTAGGACAACAGACGCTGCAGAGGCAGTTTCAAAAGAAGGGGGAAAGGGGGGGGGTGACGTACATTTCAAAAGTGGCCCGCGCGCGCCTATCTCCTTTTGGCTTACATCTTCATTGTCTCGTGCAGGCCGTCAGTCCTGTCCGGCACTTCGGTACTCCGTGCTGCTCTTCCTCTCTTACGTGTGGACTTTCTTCTTCGTTTGTTCCGCCCACATACATGTGGATCCCATCCCGCCCGGCTTTTTTGCGGCCTTTTTCGTTTTTGCTTTTCTGACGTGCTTTCTGCTTTGCGGAGAGACTCCTCGGCTGTGGCCTCGTACGTCTGGGGCGGGTGGTCTACTTGGTGCAGGCCCTGCTCTTTGCCCGATCTGCTGCTGCTGCCCCTTCCCGCCGCCGCATATACGGCACCTTTCTCCTCTGCCCTGTTCTTCCCTTCTCTGCAGCAAAGCGAGTAGTCTGCGCCCTGTACAAAGATACAGTCCCCAAGACGGTGGAAAACTTCCGCGCTCTCTGCACCGGTGAGGTTTTCGTTTTTCTCTCTTTCTTTGCTACCCTTCCGTCTTCGCCATTCTGTCTTTGTTGGTCGCTTCGTCCCTCCGAGACGACTTTTCCTCGTCTCCTCTAATTTCCTTCACTGTCCTCCTTTCCTCTCCGTTGGATTCTCTATCAGTCTCTCTTCGCTTCTGTGTTTCTCTTCCTTCTGTTCCTTTCGTCTTCCTTCTAGGTACCGGCGGAGTTCACTTTCTCTATTCTCGTCCCTCTGTTTAATCTTCTGGACTTCCTGTAGTGACAACTTTCGCAGTTGTTCCGCTTTGCTGCAGCGAGAGATTCTCTGGCCGGCATCTCTCATTGCCACACGCGTCGCTGCCCAACTCGTGTTGCTGCAGCTGCACCCCGCGTCTTTGTCTTGCTGCTGCAGCTGCGCCCCCCTCGTCTTTGTCCTGCTGCAGCAGCTGCTCCTTTTGTGGCTCTATGCGGTGCTGCAGCAGCTCCATGCATGATTCTTTGTCTCACCGGTGGCTTCCCTGCTGATTGCAGGCTGCTTGTAGAGGAACTCCATATGCCTGTCGCGCTGTCCTGCGACTGCCGCTCCTGCGACTACCGCCCCTGCTGCTGCTGCTGCTGCTCGTTTGTACCGCTTTTGATATGTAGCTCCTGATGCTGTCTCTGCCCTTCTGCTCAGGCTGCTGCTGCGCAGCTATTTGCTATTGTTACTACTCTTACGACCACTGCTGCTACCGCTGCTGCTGACAATTCTGTGTCTTGCCGCTGGAGCTGCTCTGTTAAGTGCTGCTTCTGCCGTTGCCACACTGCCACGTCGTGCTGCTCTGACGTTGTCTTGCTACAGTCCCTGTGTTGCGCCAGATGTACGACTTGCTGTGCTGCTGGACCAGCACTTGCAACCGCCCTCTTTTCGCTGCTGACGCTCCTCAGCGTGTAGCTATTGCTGTGTGATTTCGAATTTCTGCTGCTGCTTCCGCGGTGCCGTCGCGTCGACCGACTGCTGCTGCCCTTGCGGCTTCACTGCCTTTCGTTCCTGTTGCCGTCCCTCTTGTGTTACCTGTTGCTTTTCATCTCGGCGTCCTGCTGCATTGCTGCTGTTCTTTTCCTACTTTTTGTTTCTCTTTTTGTAGGGGAGAAAGGCAAAGGAGAGAAGGACATTCCTCTGCACTTTAAAGGCTCGAAATTTCACCGGATTATTCCTGGCTTCATGATGCAGGGGGGCGACTTTACAAAAGGAAATGGCACCGGCGGGGTATCCATATACGGACCGAACTTCCCAGGCATGTGACCGCGCTGCAACACTACTTCTTCCTGCTATTGCTGCTTGTGCCTCTGTTGCTGCTCGTCTTCTTCAGCTGCCGCTGCTCTCTTGGTGGCGTTTGGTTTAAAACTCTCTGCTGCATGCGTGTACCAGGGAGTACGGTCGGTGGGAATGCACTTGTGTCCGTAACAAGCATTTGTATACATCAAGCACTAACGTATACATTCACGTATGTGTGTAATACGTATATCCAGACAGCAGGAATTTCACACGTTGGGAAGCAGTCAGCGTGGTGTACGTACTGGAGAAAAACAAGCTCACAGCTTTTGAATGACTTGAAGTTTTCGTTCACGTTATATATAAATATATATCGAGAGAGGGAGAGGGAGAAATGTGTATGGTGGTATCGTATGACAGTATGAGGAGCTTCAGTGCCACCCACAGGAGACACCTGCGGATACAGCAGCAGAAGCAGCTACAGCAGAGGGAGCGCAATGACGGAAGCAACTGCGGCAGCAGGGCGGGTGTGAGAAGCAGCAGGAGCAGAAGCAACCGCAGTAGAAACCGCACCAGCAAACTTCACGCTGTGGACCTTCAGCGGAAGAGAAAGAAGAAGTTTGCGAGGCGGCACTTTTTGTGGTGGCGGCGGGGTGGTGTCGTGTTTGTGGGAAGAAAAGCGTCTTTCAGTCATTTTGGAGGAGGAAACGGGGTGTGCGCACACCGAGGCGGCGTGGTGTACGTACAGTGGATCGTCGGGAGGACGTACCTAGTGGGCGTCGTGTGGATGTCCCGACACTCTCTTCTTGAGGTGTACGTACACTTCGCTGTCGGAGTGTACGTACACCCCGTTGTCGTGGTGTCTGTACACACCACTCTCGGGGTTTGTGCACACTGCGTCGGGAAGGCGGAACACGTCTCGTGTCCCCTGTGAAATGAATGGTGCGGACAAGTATTTGTAAGACTGCCCGGGCAGCTGGGGAGTATGTACACCGCATTTACGGTGTCTTGGGTGCGCACGTGCAGATGAGAAATTTGTGGACCAGCACAACCGACGGGGCCTGCTGTCGATGGCCAACTGCGGACCGGACACAAATTCTTCGCAGTTTTTCATTACCTTCGGACCGGCGCCTCATCTCGACGGGTATAGCAAGTGAAAGTCCAACAGCCCACCCCCAGACACTCCACAAAGACATCGGGGACTTTCTTGTTTCCCTGTCTTCCTGCCCTCTTTGCTGGATTCATTCCACCACTCCGTCCATCCCTACATACAAGTCCGAATGTACCTTTTGTTTGTTTCCCACATATGTATATATGTATATATCAGGGAACGTGTGTGTCTACGTACATCTAGATACGTGACACAGGGCTGGTATACGCGTGAAGTTGACAAGTCAAGCCGGGAAGTCGAGGAAGCAGCAGCTTGACTGCATGCACTTTTTCCTTGTGTCAAACTCGGCTACGCAGATATATTTATATGTATACGTGTATCCACATTAATAGCCTAAGTGCGCTATGACGTGATGCGTTTTGTATGCCGTGTGGAGCGTCCGAGCGGCTGGGAGAAGTGTCTATTCTTACGTCATTTCTCGCTTTCCTCGTAGAGCGGAAGCACCCACCCCGCTGTCTCCTACGACGCCACGTATATCTGGCGTGTGTTGTCCACGCGGACTCCCGACACGAAGCAGGTCGTATTTCTGCGTGTGCACGTGCGGGTGGTTCGAGGGGTGTGATGCGTGTCTGCAGGGGCGGCGCTGCGTAGATATTCTTTCTTACTCAACTAAAAATGTACACCCGTTCTCACCAGCACGTATTTAGTTCTCCTGTGTCTCTCTGTAGTTTGTGTCCGGGTGCGTTCGTGCACACGTCTTCGCGCCGGGATGTGTTGTGTTTGTGGTGCTGCCGTCGTCCCCGGAAGCTTCTTGTCGTAGGAAGTCCACTTTTCTCCTTTTTTTTTGACCGACCTCGTGACCCTTCGCAGACGTAGCAACTCTGCGCGTGTGTGAGGAAACTGGAGCGAGACCTGCAGGAATTTCTGCAGTCGTCGGTGGGTACTTACAGACACACACACACACAGACGCACACGAACCTGTAAGACAGTCTACCAAGGTACTATTAATATGGTTGTTGTGTACGCGTATAAATTTAACGCACAGATGCTTCTGTTTGAGTTTGCTGACTTCGTGTGTATCTACTCGATTCTTCAGATTGTCTGTGTGTGTGTTTGTGGCTATGTGTGTGTCTGTATACGAACATAGCCGTGCGGAGACTGACTTGTTGGAGGAATTGTGTCCAGACGCATGTGTTTCTGTGACCTGTCTGCTGTTCGATCAAACAGAAAACACGTGGTGTTTGGGGAAGTGGTGGAGGGCCTCGACGTGGTCGACGAGATCGAGAAAGTGGAGACGGACAAAAGCAACGACCGGCCCATGGTAAGAAGTGCAGACAGCTGAACATGTAGCCGCGTCTCTCCCTGCGCTGCCCCAACTGCTGCGCCGCGTTAGTCTGTTCAAAGCCGGGTGCAACAGCAGCGACTCTTCTGTTCGAAGCGCAGGCGCTTCGTCTCTGCTCTTTCTTAGGGGCACATGGTCTCCTGCTTTTCTCCCCCCCGCACAGAGAGTCCCGACAACCCTCAGGCGTCGGCTGCGTTGTCGCTCTCTCCTGGGAAAAAAACTGTTGGTGATTTGTGCGATAGACTACACCACTTGCGTGGAGGAGTGCGACAACTGCTGCAGGTGCCAGTCCTGCTCTTGCATCCTGTGCCGCTGTTACTTCCACGTGTGCTGCTGCTCCTGGCGGCAGGTAGGCTGCTGCAGCAAGGGCAGCTGCGTCTGCTGCTGTCGGTTTACTGCACGTGATTGTTGTTGGCATTGCGTCGCCTGTTGCTGCTCTTGCCTTTGCTGCATCTGCTGCAGCAGGTGCGCCTCTGCGATCCCTGTGATGGCTGCCGTCTTGGATCTGACGTATGTGTATGTGTGCGTGTGGTGCTCTGCCGATTGCTCCTGCTGCTGCCGCACGCCTGCAGGTGGACGTCGAGGTGGTGGACTGCGGAGAAGTCAAGGCTTGATTAAGAGAACGTTCGACTTTGCCTGTGAAACACGAGCCCCACGCGTTGCCTTGTGCGAGTGCGTAGTTCATTGTGTATGTGTATGTATATATATATATATGTATACGTGTGTTTAAATAGACAGATATTTGTCGACGCGCACATCTACATGCGTAAATAATACATCTACACATAGAGGACTACAGTCACAAGGGCTACCGCACGGACGTCTAGCCGTTTACGACGCTTGACGCTCGTGCCGATGGATTTAGCTTTTTGTGCCTTCGAGTAGGAGACGTAGCACTGTTTCTGTT
Organism: Sarcocystis neurona; assembly: GCA_000727475.1. NCBI lineage: Eukaryota > Apicomplexa > Conoidasida > Eucoccidiorida > Sarcocystidae > Sarcocystis > Sarcocystis neurona. Next base: position 3,314,883 of record KL647297.1, read on the forward strand.
TACACATACTATCTGTGGCCGGTTGTGGATACACGTTATCACACGCAAGCATATAACTAGACGAGAAGGTGGTGATCGAGAGAAGAGAGAGAGAACTAATGAAAACTATAGAAAAAGTGGTAAAGCGTTCCCCAAGCGAGCTCGGACTGAGTGAGGACGAAGAGCTTTGTAGACGGATTGATACTGCACACCGTTATTTCTTTCACTATAGATATGCCAATATCTTGATATATAGTACATATAGTATCTGTAGTATATACGTGCGTCTTGTGCAGGGCACTCGAACGGCAGCCGTGGTAGTGGTGGTTGCTGCTAGTGCTTCTTCACGTGGCTCTCTCGTCAGCCGCCCGGGAAGCGAGGAACGCAACACTTTGTTCACGTACGTATGTGCGTGTACATATGAGTCTCGCTCTGTCTCTGCACAAGTCCACTCGACTGAGCCTTTATCGCTATACACAGGAACATATAGACGTATCCATGCATATATGCGGGGACACACGCATATGCACATGCGCGCGCATTTGCACAGGGGCGGCATCTCAGGTCTTCGCGCACAACGGAACCGCTCATTTTTTGTGTTTCTGCTGCGTGCACCGTACGAGCGCGGGTGTGCGACAGTCCCGAGAGAAAACACACAGAAAACACGCGGTTAACTATTTGAAGTGAGTTGTCGAGATTGAAACTGAGGGCTGAACTGCGTGTGTATCAGCAAGGGTATTTCGGCTCGCAGCGGACGCACTGAGGAGAACTCCAGCAGGTGTGCTGCGCGTTATCCAGTCGAAACTTGAGAGAGGAGACGGCAGGATTCTTTCACTGCTCTCTTTCTGGCCCCGTCTCGTCGTGTGCGGGCGTCAGTGTGCAACCGCGCCACATATGTGTACGAGTCTTGCGTACGGTGATTAAGGAGGGAAACAGGAGTAGTGCGGCTGAGCCAGCGTCTCGACGGTGACGGTGGTGTCGCTTGCGGGTCGATTGGGATGGGAACAGTCGGGCTTCGAACCATCTGTAGTGACGTCGCACATGGACTGACAGCGAACGCAAAAAATTCCGTCCTTTGCGTGACCACCTGACACATCACGGTGAAGTAACACCTTTTTTCGTGCCTGCTCAGGCGTGGGAAATTTATGTATGTGTATACCCTCTATGTATATGCATGGATGTGAGTTTGCAGTGTCTATATGTTTCATGTGCATCTTCACAAACAGTGTGGCGGACGTACTAGATGCGGGGGAATCCACAAACTTGTGAGAAGTTGATATCCGACCGTAAATAAAAACGCAGTCATTGTTCGACCTCACGAGGAAAACGAGGCTACGACGCGTGCCACACGTGAGCACTCCACAGTGTCATCTGTAACGCGGATCAACGTAGTGAGTGGAAAAGGCGGAAAGTTGCAGTTCGTTCACTTCGTTTCTGTATAGTATAGAGCGCAACGCAAAGCAGGCGCAGTTAGAACATTTCGTGTCAGAAAGTTTCTCCGCGACTGTAACTGCTTGCTTTGCCAGACGACATGTAGGAAAAGAGTGTTGCGACGTCGGCTATTCAGCTGGAGCATACACGCTACACGTTTTTCTCCATGTGAGGCCCGGTAATCAGCGCATTGTTTCCGCACAGAAGTGAGGCCATACAGACAAACGACCGCAAGCACACGCACACGGTGATACACATACTTACAGTTAGAACGGTGTGTGGATCACCTTCCACACCTCTTAAAATACCACTACCCCGAGAGGCATCGACTACATTTGTGACAAATTGGGAGAGGACGGCAGAAAGAAAACTAGATCACGGTTGCAGAAGTCGTTCGCGTACCACGGCGGAAGTGCACGAAGTCGCGGTACTTCTCTGTCGCTGCTCCCCCTCTTCCGCTGTTTCTCTGTTTCTCTCTTCTCCCCAAATGCGTGCGAACTCGCACACTAGACCTGACGTAATCTTTTGAATACAAGTAGTCTCCTTTACGTTCGTTACGAGACTGACGACTCTCCCCTAAATCGCACCGTGAAGATGGCCTTACAAGGGTTGAATGTTCGTCGGTGTACTGGCCTCACGCTTCATGGAAGCTTCGACTTGAGCACAAATACGTTCACCCTTTAGTAGGCATCAGCGTTTTTGTCTCTATGTAGGCGTAAGGGTTTCAGCGGAATCTCCCACGTCAGCGTATACTTGAAAGCTATACACACCGAAATGTAAGTACTTTGAGAGCACGTCTTGGTGCGCACGTAGGTTGCGGGATAAGCTTTTAGAAGAAGATCCTGGTTTAACAAGTGCACCGTAGGGCCACTTTCACTGGTCTTGCGTCTATATCAGGGGACTGCACGGGTGTGCGGTCATAATAAAAGAGAAACCGTACAGGATTGCGACGCGCAGGAAGACCTTGTGCGAAGCGGCCTTGAAAATCACTGCAGTGTGTGCTCGCGTGGTACGTATAACTACGACGCACCCGGACGTCTACTGCAGAAGTTCATGATTTGTTGTGTGCGTCTACACAGACGTACACACGCTTCACTTTTCTTGCATGGAGATAATATTGCGGAGCTTCTAGAGCGAATAATGAGTGGTGTACACAGTGTGAGCACACGCTCCCAACAGTAGCATTTGGATGGGATGCTCTGATCGCCACGTCGCCTGTCGAGAACCGGCAGAGGGTACGACAAACACGCGTAAGCGTGTGACATCTACGTACGCATACGAACATGTGTGTACTGACAGGCGTGCATAGAATAAAAATATTTGTACTCGGGTACACAAATACGGTCTGGACCTGAGCTAACACGAAAAGCTGCTGCAGAACGGCATCCTGACAACCAAATGCAGCAGTGAACGGAGTGACATTGCGAGAGCGTCTTAGAAAAGCTGAATAGGTATGACAAAGGCGACGTAGGTTCAAAGGTATCTACCAAGCGCGCAGCAGGCCCTCTTGATATCCGACTTAGTGTAGAGGACTGCAGAATCAGGTGGCCAGCGTGACCACTGCCGAGAATCTTCCGCCGACAATTGCGACAACCTTGTGCCGGAGTAACAGATCAACAGGGCGTGCATCATTATACATATACCACAACACACGTATTCCTTCCTTGCACCCACGAGGAAAGCATAAGGAAATATGCATCTCTTCACTTGTACGACTTTTGCTGTATGACCGTGACTGCGGAGAAGGGCATCCAGTTGAACAAGACTTCATCTAAAAGTATAAAAACGTGGCTTGGAAGAAACATCCGGGATTAGTACAATATGTGTAGAGCTTGACGTGACGTGACGGAGCTCTGTAACACTAACGTGATCCTGGTATGACGAAAATTGTATATCCACGTAGAAATCTTCACACAGGTTTAGAGGAGACACGAGAAACCTTACGTGTACTTCACAGAGCCACTCCATTTCCGTTGGAGAAGAGCTTATACATTGTATGCGCTGACTGCCTTCACACCCTTCTTTCACATTCTGGGTGAAGAGAGAAAAATACACTAAATCGCCTACACACGTGTTTGTGTAAATATTTCTAAATATTTATACCCGACTGTACTTTGTGTACACATCTGTACAAATGTATACACATATTCACACACATATGTTAGTGTCTACACTTGTTAGCTTGGATGTCTGTAAGGGTACCGTTGGAGCCGGTTTTTCTCTCTATACTCGTGTTTCTGACGAAGGTGAGGATGCCCCCGACAAGTGTGAGCTATTGCCCTCAACGAATGTGCCTGTCTGGCTAGAAGGTGCGTATCAGTATCGTAGGAGTAGCGGTCATAGTGAGCTCACCTACTTACATACATATCTGCCATATTCCCGACTCTACGTTTCGCGAAAAGTGTACACTTACCCTCGTATGCATCGTCGTCTGACTGTCTAGCGAAGCCAACGCATCAACAAGGGACAAGTTTGTGGTATCGATAGCTTTGGCTAGCCATTGCGTACGGCGACATTTAGATATATGCCACAGGTCTGACTCCACTACAATCTCTGAGGGTTTTCGAGGAAGCCGGAACACATACGTTAAAGGTGTGACGAATTGTCCTTGTCAAAACTCGACCAGTCCGTACGTGCGTCTCATGTGCCGCCCTCGGTGTGTAGCTCTTCTATCGTTTTGAGGAAGATTTCACAGCTTCTTCGAATAAGCGTATAGTCGACTGCCAGTACAGGGGAGTGACTGCTGCCTTTACAGTTAGAGGAGTCCGCTAGCCATTCCTATGTGTCAGTAAGCGTGAAGTCCTTCTTGCTCTGCAAGTCCTGCAGAGAGTGTTCTGGCAAAGCAACGAAAACCCTGAGGAAACGGGTTTGTCGTGCGACCGTGTTCCTCAAAAGGTTAAAGTAGCGAAAGGGATCTCAGTTCACCAACACTTCAAGGTATTGCCTGAAACCTCTCGCCCTTCTGGGGACGTACAGCCGTGGCAAGACACGGAGTCCGTTTGCTCCTGCGCACCGGTGGAAGCCCGCGCACAACGTGCATCCGGGTGTATCGCCATTGAAAAATGTGCAATATCGACTATTTCCTGGCTCGTAGAGCTTTTTGGGACTAGATTCCGTCTTTACTGCTATCAAGTATTTACGAGTAACACAAGACACAGTCCGTGTGTCTTCCGCGTAGAAAGGAAGATATTGACAAGCCAATACGGATGAACGTGCACTACTGTTTTCGCACACGTACGCAAATCCGTGTGCTACTGCACCGCTACAGCTCTCGTGTAGAAAAATTCCACTTCTTGAGACTTTATTTTATGTGCTGGTGGGAAATGGTGGGTGCCATTCGGCTCTCCTGCATTCTATGTCCCGTGTCTTGTGCCAGCTCGAGTGTTGGTGTCTCGCTCCCTAATACTTGCAAGATATACTCGCCAAACCACTACGTTGATAGTGAAAATAGCCGCTGTTCTGGTGTAACTCTTCTAGGAACCCTACAAGGACAAGTCAGAGCAGAATGGTCTCCTTCTCCGTGTATGTCCGCGTGAAGCGCTTCTCGGATTAGTGCCGTAGTGTAGTTGGCACTTCCTGTTTCCCGTGCAAACTGGTGACGAAAAACTTTTCATCAGGACATTCAGTCTGTCGTGCTCCAGATTGTCCTGAGTGAGTGTACACCGTTGTCACAAACGTGTACAGCTGTCCCCGCGAACCACCGATATGTTGCGAAGTCCGATGTATAGGCCTAGAAGTGTAGACAAATTACATATGGCGTGTAACATAAATAATCTTGATACGATGGCGCATTAGAGAGATTTAGGCCTTGTCGAGAATCTCGGCTGCACGGAAGATTTCATGTGAGTCAGTACTGGTCAACGGGACCACCGTAACAAATACAAGCTGTCTGCAAGCCAGCTGTCTCTGCGACATCTCGCATATATATGCATGAGTATATGCGCCTTGATGAAATAGAGACGGTCCCTCGTTTCGTGTGTGTCTACACCGTTCTGTAGTGTAATTTTATAGCGTGTAGCTCAGCAGGTGATTCAGGAGGGCGCAGGGTACTGTTTCACAGCGCATCGCAGTCCCTTTTGACAGTTTCTTCGAGTAATTCAGTCTGCTGAAGTGTCCTGTGCCACGCTGGGACATTCTTCCTTGCAAACGGGGACGTCAACATAGCGGTATGTGTTCCATCTGTCTAGTTGTTGCTTGAGTAAACGCAGTGCTGCCTTTCCAAGTGTTACAGAGCTTCACGTGAAAAGATAGCAACAGGTCAATCGCAGAAGAGAAAGAGCTCCAAATTTGCTTTTGTTTCGTCGGCTCCCCTGCTGTCGCAAGACGGATATAAGAAACAGGGTCAACCGTGAATCCATAGTAGGCCTTTACGGAAGAAACGGAGGTGGAAGTATATGATGTTCTACTATTGTTACATGCAGGCGTCTATCTACGCAAGCGATTCTCATGTGTGTAGAGTTCTGTAAATGGGCCTATCTATATGTCTATCTACACGTGTATACATATATATAATGTACGGTTCACGCACATTCACGGGGTTCCGCATTCATATTTGCACACGTGCAATCGATGTTTTACTAACTGATGCAAACCTCCGAAGAAAGCCACGATGAAGCAGGTCAGAAAATCGAAAGGAAACACGAAGAAAGGGACGATCGAAGCGAGCGATTGCGGGCTTGGCCCTGTACTGACCCCGGAAAAACTTGCAGGTCTCTCGCTGGCGATAGCTCCACGCAAATTCGCTGGCTGCACTACACTAAATATTTCCAACAATTCCATCCGAAAAGTGAGTCGGCAAGCTTGACACTCTCAATTTCTTCCTGTATATATACGCTTATAATACGTACGTGTCCATGTGCGCATGTTTCAGAGATAAACATTTATGAGGTACATCGATAAATGCATAGAAATGTATGCAGAGAACTGTAGACTTATGTCTACAATTCTCACACTTCTATGGAGGACGTTTCGTCCATCCGCTTTCGGCCACCATTTCTTCAACACTTGGATGTCAACTGCAGTACTACATGTCTTTACAAACGTATAGACACAAGTCTGTGTATTTTGCAAAGTGTCAGTGATAGGCGACAACTAGCTGCACAAGGGAAAAGGGCCGATTCACAGCACCTTACGAACGGACCGGCGGAGGTGACTGTGGACGACTTTGTGTGCGACGTCTTCGGGAACTCTGTACGTTAAGAGGAGCTACCTAAGTCAGTAGTCACCCTCAACCTGCACATATTATTCGGATGCGTGCTCTACTACCATGTGTGTGTAATATATATATATATATATATGTGCGTGAATCTGTGCATACACACGTACGTGTAGCAAACGTAACACACTTGTATGAATATCTGCGTACGCGTGTATACGTCGGTGTACAAGCTTACCTATCGCGGTTGCAGTGGTTTGGGAGTGTGTACACATATATGTAGACATGCTCGCGCACGTGTAGATGTCTATTTTTTCATGTGTAAAGGTACACACGTACACCTATATATGTATACATGTACAGCTGATATGCAGCTTCGAAGGAGAACGCCAGAGAAGAGCAACTCGCCTCTTTCACAGAGGCGCTGTCGTTGCGTGGGGTTTGTGCCGAGACATAAATACGTGCGAAGCGTGTTTCTGGGGAGGCACGGCTTCTACACAAAGAAGTCCAGCAAGCAGACTACTGCAGCAGCGTGGAAACCGATTGCAATTTGCTTCCGTTTTACCAAACGCTTGTGCTACTTTTGAGCGCGTCTTTCTTTCCTATACATGCCAGTAATGTGATTCTCTCAGGTGCCCGTCTGCCCGAGTGTAAAACTGTAGATGAAGCGCGATGGTAGACCGAAAAATTTATATGTGTGTTTGAATGTATGTACACACGTATACGTATGTACACGTTCGAACATATACATGTGTGTAGACTCACACAAGTCCACGCAGTACACGGATCTATACATATGTGTATATAAACGCGTGCTCCATGCACATGGCATGCGCACATCACAGCGCCGGTGCGTGGCAAACTCTTGCGGCTATTGCGGAGAAACCCTTTCACCTTTTTGTAACACATACCTACAGAGATGTATAGGAGTACATGCATCCTGTCTGACTGGATCAGCCTTGATACCCGAGTACCGCATAATTATTCCATAAGTGTGATTGTTTCGATCTTAATTCATAGCAGGAGCATTGACAGAAATTTCGGTAGATAACCGGACGCGAGCGTAAGCACACATACATCTGCAATGAGATATAACGTCTTACCGTCCTCGGCGGTCTTCTGTGTAGTCAACAGTAAATTTGAATCCCCACGTACACACGGAACAGTACACACGTTTTTATAACTACAATAGTGCCTGTCAATATATCTATATATATGTCGATCTACGCGTATTTACCCGTCTGTATCCTACGTACCAGAGTTGTGTATATACTTGCAAGCAGAATTGTATTTTCATTCGCTCATGTGTAAATCTCGACATTTACTCATATATCTGTACTCATATATATATATATCTTTGTACATCAGTACATACATACGTGTATATCTATGACTGTGTGTCAAATTGCACAGAGATTCGTACATACACGTGTACACACATAAACGTATATATGCGTGCCACAGACTGAGCTGCGTAGCAACATGAGTAGTCGGCCGCCAAGGACCCCGCATATTTATAGTGACACCGGTACAAGAGGGAAAAACCCAGCAACGCAGGGGTATAACACACGCTCGCCTCCACTTGTAATATTCGTGGAGGCACGCACACATGTGTGTGTTTATGTGACGCTGTGAAGCTGCCTTGGCAGTTTACCTTCAACGGGCATACATTCGCTAGTGACCACCCCTGCCAAAACAAGTCAGCTGTGAGGTGGTTTGCACATGAATATCAACGCCCAGTCCATCGCGTCTTTGTCTCCCTCTTCCCGTGTCGCTCTCTCGCTTTCTCTCTGTGCTCTTCTTCCTCTCTGTAGAAGTTTTACACATACGTGCATACAAACATATATATGTATATGAAAGGGAAATATATGTACACGTATATGAGGGGCAAAATATACATATACATACATATGTAGCTGACGATGGAACGCAGAGCCATAAATGCTGGAGTGAGATACGCTCAAGCTGCAAAGAGTTAGCAAGAGATGCGTATGCACGGTACGTACTTAGAGGCGCAGCAAGCGTTCATGGCTGCCTATACACCTATGCAAGAAAGGATACACGTATCAATATACACGCGTCAACAGGTGCGTCCATAGCGGAAACAAGGTGGCAGTTCACTCTACAAGGCGAAAGACTGAGACCGTGCAGAAGTGCGCCTGCACGTCCAGCATATTTGCCACTAGACAACTGCAGACGGGTGTCTGTACGTCTCTTTTTATATCTGTTTCTTATCCATGAAGACGCGTGCGCAGACGGCTTCTTTCCGTTGCAGATGTTCGTATGACTTGGGACAGCAGTCTGCGTTTTTTGAACGGCGCTGTTTTGAGCCGGGTTGCCTTTTCCCCTGCTGCATCTCCTCTCGTTTACTCTGTCTGCAGAGCTCAGTGTTCGCATACAACCAGCAGCACTTCCCCAGGCAGAAATTCAGAGAACTTTTCCTCTTTTCGAATGTTGCTGTCGCTCTTGTTGCGGCTACGGCAGCATCTCCAGAATCTCCTTCCCACTTTCTCACTGCTGACAAGCTGCTGGGTCTTCTGCATTTCAGATAACACTTTCACTGGGAGAGGTGCTCGCGTTGAGCCTCGAGGACGTGGAAATTGTCCTCAGCGACAACAACGCCTTCCACCACTTCGAAGGCATCCTGCTGCCGTTTCCCCGCTTGCGGCAGCTGTCTCTGAGAAACAACTGTCTTAGCAAAATTGACCGCTTTGACACGCAGTGTTTTCTGCAAAAACTCGACCTGAGTAACAACCGCCTAAAAACGATCAAGTAAGACCCCTTTGTTCCCTTCCTCCGCAGTGGTCCGTGCTGCAGGAGAAGACTCTGTTCCCACGTTTCTTCATAGAAAATGTCTATCCTGTGGTACACACAAGTTCCACGAAGCAGTCGTCTACCCTCCATCGAGCTACGCATGCTTCGAACGGGCGTATTTTCTCTCGCAATTTTGTAGACGCGAAGTTGTCGTTTTGTAGAGAAGTATAAGCGTGCGTACACCTGAACGCAAGGCAGAGTAAAGAAGCCGTGGAGTGTTTTCTTGGTGCGAAGTCTTTTCCGCAGGTTTGCTTGCGGAGAGAAAAGCGCTAGTGAAGCAAGATCCCGTGGAGTAGTTTTGCCTCCACGCGCGCATCTGCAGAGAGAAAAGAATGGGTACACTTGTTACACTAGCGTATACAGGCTGAACGATCTTGTTCCGGTGGGAAGAGAAGAGCCAGCTGCTGCAGATTTCCTCTACAAATGTTTGTGCCATGGCGTCCAGAAGACGTTGAAAGATGCGGGAGATGATCAGTCCGCTACGTTTAATGGGTTAAATGGCACGAGAGCTTCCTTTTCTCTGCCGAGTGTCTGTACGCCGGTTGAAAGGGGGAAAGAGGCACTTTCACCCGTCGAGGACGGTGGGTAACCCGCCGGTTCTTTTCTTTTGTTGCCAGCGGAGTTGCGCACTCCCCTCAGCATCCAGAGACGCACCAAGTTATAGCTCAAAAGTAGTCTCAGCAGCAGCCGGTTTCGCTCTCCTGAGAGAACATTCCTTCTTTGTGGCAGCAAACCTGAGAAAACGGGTCTGCCGGTGAGTTTAGGAGAAAGAAATTCAGACGCAACGCTGCATAGATTCTTCCAGGGAAAACTGTCGCCCACACTGACATATACATCAAAGGGTCACTTCCGCCTACTTTCAGGTGAACACACGTGGACAGTGTGGGTACTTTTCCGTAGACATTTCTTTGTTTTATCCATCCATACATAAACACATGTACATACATACATATGTGTGTGCATCTGTACATAGATATATATATATATATATATGCGTATATGTGTATTGCTCTACTTGTATACCGGGGCTTCCACATGTCCAAGGGAGCTTCTCAAAGACGACTCTCTTTGTGCGTAAATACAACTACCTCTACAGCCTTAGTACATATGCAACAATATGAAGATCTGCATGTTTTCTGTCGTCCACCTCGTCCCAACGTATAGAGTCGTATACTTAACTGTGGATGGCCTGGGCAAATATAGGAGTGACTACCCAGGCACCTCGGTAAAGACACACGGACGTTACACGTCTACCCGTCTCCACAACTTCAGAAAGACACGTGTAAACACACTTGGACAAAAATACATAAAACGCTTTGAAGACTTTATCATATACGTATATATATGTATATAGATACGCCGTGCCAAAAGAGCTCAACGAAACGCCGCACGTGTATCTCTTCTTTCTCCACCCTGTGAGTATTTACTAACCTGCCTATGGCTGTGTTATACATCGGCATGCGTTCCTTATCGAGGAAAGTACAACGGCCTTATGTAGACGTGTGCAGGTGACTACGTCATCCGTGTGCGGCCTACAAGAGGGAGACCAAAACATGCATATATACTGTCGGGTGCACATATCTGAGGAGTTCGTCTGGTGAAGCCATCATGCGTACATGTAAAAAACATGTACCTCCTGCAGTTTGTTTGCTTCAACACATGTAGATGTATGAGCCCAGAAACAGAAATAAACGTCCTTGTTGGCCCTCGTGTGTACGCGTGCGTGGCTCTGCCTGCGTGCGCACCGCGTGTGTGCGTAGAGCTACACAGAGAGAAAGTGAGGGGGGAATACGGAGAATCCTGAGCAGATAAAAAAAAGTCTAGCACACAAAGGAAGAAGGGCAGACAACTGACCGCCCACACCACCCACTGGCAGGTTGGGAAGGCGTCCCTGGGTCGGCCTCCGCGCAGAGAGAAGAAGCGACGACGTAGGATCACAGAGGCGTAGGGAGATGGGAGACTTGGGTCTACAGAGAAGAGAAAATGGTTTTTTTAGCGAAGAAGTGTGGAAGGGAGGGAGATAGCAGAAGACACACCAGACAGAAAAGAGCAGAGACGCCGTTATCAGCGTAGGTCTTGCTGTCGGGTTATATTTGGAGGGGACATAGAGTGCTCGCCGTTCTTCGTGTCGGAGAGCCGACGCCTAGATTGCTCGTGCCAGCGGTGTAGACGGCGAACATGAATTTGCTGAGAATAACATGGCGACTCTGGATCTGTTCGCTAGGCGTGCGCCTGCGTCTTCGGCGGCTGCTGCGCCTTCCCTGTCTGCCATTTTTTCCCGGAGTTTCTGCTGTGCTTTTGCTGTTGACTCCTGTGCTGCAGTGGCCTGGGCAACTCCCCGCTGCTGGAGACACTGCGTGAGCTGTACATTTCCTTCAACCAGATCAGGTAACGACAGTCCCTTCGCTTCTCCTGCCAAGGCGTATACACACAAAGCGTAGTCCTCCTAACACATGTGTGTATACAAGTACTCCCACACATGCCGGTATGAGTCCGTCGCTCTGTGCTTGCGTATAATTACATGAACTTTTGCACACGCCCGTTTCGCGTGGCTTCCAGTTGCTCCCGGTCTCTTTTGTGTAAATACACGTGCATGCGCGAGTGTACGACTGGCGCACATAAGCTTCTGCTAGGCAGTGGGCAAACACCTGTGGCGTTCTTCGATGGCGCGCGCGGATCAAAGAAGTCACACTAGAAGTGCATTTGTATCAACGTATGTGTCTGTGTTGATTTCCGTCAACGCACATCCACGAGTACCACCCCAGACAGATCTACCAGATATACCAGCAGCCGCAGCGATAGCAGCAGGAGGAGACTCGTCTGCTGCTGGCCGAGAGACTGCGGCAGCGGCAAGGCCGTCGGGACAGCTAGAGCGAAAGGCGTCCCCCCCACTCCCCCTGCGGCACACACAGTCGCAGCAACTGCACAGCTTCTTGTCAAAATATATACATGTACCTCTACGTATACATGTCGTCCCTGTGTACCTGCTGCAGTCGGTCTGCCTACGGCTGCCTCTCCACATATACGTAGGCAGGAGCATACACGTCTCTTTACGAGAAACGAGCAAGCGAGGGAACCTGCTCGGTGCTGACTCTCTCTGACAAGCAGCAGCTGGAAAGCTTGTATCAATACCAGGCAGTACTTCGAGTGTGTGCTGCTGCTAAAGTTGTCTATATTTCCTGCCGCTACGTATAAAAATCCTCTTCCTTCGAGACGGAGAACGTGGGCTACGCTATGCGGGACTGCACACAGCTGTACGTATGTATTTATCGACATATCTACATACGTGAAAAACGAGAAACTGCAGTCTCACGCATTTGTAAGTAGAAAGCGCCGGAACAGCACGAGAGGAGGTGTGCGGCCGTGCTCGTCTCTATGCGGCTGTAGCGAAGATGACCTGGGTAAGTCGCCCCAGCGCCATTCCGTGACACATACTCTCATCATCACTAGGCGTGGGTCTCGACGTGTAGATATGTATAGACGTATCTACATGTACACACATGGATCAGGCGGTACACACTTTTTCTGTGTGTACACGTCCAAGGGTGTGTATAGGTGAATGCAATGCGCAAGCGTATGTGCACATATATATATATGTATATGTCCATGCGAGTGTGTACTCACAGGTGATGCGTGCCTCTGCACCTACATTGCCTGTGCTATATTCTGAGGGCATGCACAGTATACACTTGTATATATAGCTATACACATATGTGTATGTATCTACGTATACAGGCATGTGCCCACACACAAAGAGTCACACGTGTAGCTATTCCTTCTTTGATCTTCGGGGCGCCTATATGCATATATATCCATATAAAGTTGTGCACAACGTAGAACAATTCGTGCACGTGTGTATTAAGGCCTGCGTCCATATATCTCTCTTTCTCTCTGTCTCTTTCTATATATATATATATCTAAAAATGTATACACGTATGTGTATTTGTCGCGCGTAGTTCTTCAGTCGTTTCAGATTCTTCGCCGTTCTTCTGCACGTTATTTTTGTACGTCCTCCTTCTTCTCCGTCTTTTTGTGCGTCCCCAGCAAATACCGTTAGTGACTCTTCTTCTTATCCTCCGGTCGCCTCTTTTGCACTTCTTTTCTCCACCCTTCAGCGAGCTGGAGGCTCTGTCGCTTCTGCCTTCCTTCGAAAACCTGCAAGTCCTTGACTTGCGAGGAAATCTCATCTGCGACGACCCGCAACAGGGCGGCCTCGTTGTGAGGATGCAGCAGCCAACAGCAGCAGAAGGACCAGCGCGGCGACCAGGGCAGCAGCGCCACGCAGAAGCGCAGCAGCAGTCACGAAAATGAAGTAGCGGCGCAGTAGCAGTGGGAAAGTCGCAGCAGGAGCAGAGCTACAGCACACGAGTGCCTGCCATGGCACAGAGTAGCGGGAGCCATGGTAGTCCATCTTCAGCAGCAGCACATCAGAGCACAGCAGCAGCAGCAACACACTGCCGCAGTGGCGGCGCGGCGAAATAGCAGCAGCAGCAGCAGCCGCATTAGCACCATTACTCCACGGCAAGCCGTAGCATTGGCGCAGCAAGATCTAGAGCAGAGCTTTCGTTGCTGCTGCTTCGTGTGCACGTCGTGACGTAAAGAGGTGAGGTACGTTGTAAAGTCCACCATCCGTGCGCATGCGTACGCTTACTCCTCTGTGGTTGTCGCAGTCTATTTGTTGCGGTGGATCGCTTTTGTACCATTGACGGTGTGTTTCTCTCTTTCAGGCTGAGGGATTCTGCATGCTAAGCTGCTCGCAACTCTGTTGCTTTAACGGCAGGCAGATCAGCAGCAAAATACGGGAAGCCGTTACCTGCTGGGCAGCAGAAGACAGCAGAGGCATAGCAGTTGCTGCGCGCCTCTCGCGCTTGCGCTCCTTGGGAACTTGGGAGAATGAGGCTCCGTCCTCTCTCCCAGCGAAAGCTTCTGCAGCTCCTGTTCGTCTCCCATCTGCAGCTGCCTCTGCTGCTGCAGCTCCGGCTGCTTCGTCTATCACCGCCTGACGGAGACGTTGTGGGGAGGAATTAGTGGACAGCAAAGGCACTGGCGTGTTGCTGCCGAGGTGCCATATCTTTTGTTTGCTGCTCTGTGAGCCCCTGTGTTTCTCCCTTTCTCAAATTCAGCACTCGACGAGGTGGTCCCCCTACATCTCTCTTGCTGGTACTTCCCCCCCCTCTCTCTCGCCTTCCTCTCTGTAGTGGGGTGCCCCTAGAGCTGCTGACCCCCTCTCTTCCTCACCTACAGCTGTTGACCAGTACCTACTTGCTCGTATCAAAATCTCTCTCTCTGCGGATATAGAGCAGACGCCCGCGCTTGAACTCGTGTGTCGCTGCGCAGACATATCCGTCAGTCTATGCGCGCAGACGCCTATTGAGACACGCACCTATATTTGCAGGTGACGTCACGTGCACAGATGACTGTATGTACACGTACACAAGTATTGCTTTTTGAGGAGCGGATAAGAAGGGCGGCTTGCTAGCTCCGCCGGTGTGTTGCCACGTGATCTGCATGCGTACGGACACGCGCGTTACATACACACACACCCGCACGTCTGTTTGATATTTGTTTGGGTCTCTCACATGCATCTTCGAAGATAAAATAAACAGGTCTCTGTTTGAGGTGATGCCTAGAAGACGCTGCGATCCTGTCGGTGTCTACTCGACGACGCAGCTACGTGCGGTTGATACGCATACATTTACATGCCTGTCTCCCTGCTTCTTCGTCCCTTCGTGGTGGCTAATTCTGCCTGTGTCTTTGTGTCTCTGTCACCCTCTCTGTACGTCTCTGTACGCAACACGTGCTGGTTCCTTGTATACTCAGTAGACGTCCGAGAAAACAGCGGCAACGGTCGATCCTAAAACTTTAACAAACGGCCACCTAGGCAGTAAGAAAGCGTCGGTTGACGCAGGAAATACGTCCCACGGTGTCTGCCGTGTCGCGCCTCGCTGCGAATAGCAGCAGCGCGAGTTCGACTTTGCCGCAGACAGCGACATGTGCTGCTGCATCCGGAGCAACAGCCGTAACGGCCTGTCAGCTGCGGACTGCAGAAACGCGAGGGAGCGTCCTGCTGCAACAGGATTCGCCCGTGTCCCCTGCGCCGCTGTATACAGTGACGAAGACAACGCAGCGTCACAGAGTTTCGTTTCACCGGAAGAAGGAAATTCGCACTCTGCTGTGGATGCAGTGCTGTACGCTGGCTTGCAGCTGCCTCTTCTCCTGACGCCGCGTGTAGGGGTGTGTGTGTGTGTGCTGCTGCTGCTGCTGCTGCTACGACTCATTCTGCCCTTTGTTCCTGCTGCGCTTTCGCTTGCTGCCACCGCTACGAGTTGTTGCGCGCGTCGATGGCGGCTTCTTTCTGCTGGTCAGCTGCAGCAGACACCGCTGCAGCACCTGCCTCGTGCCGCAGTTATACCCCCGCTGCTGGCGTTGCACCCGCCTCTTCCTGCTGCCGCTCAACCTGGCCCGGGCGTGGGAGGTTTGGCTCTCCGCCAGCACCTCGCAAGCACGCTACCGTGTTTGAGGCGAGGAAACAGTGAGGACAAAACAACGTGCGACCGCGAGGAAGAGGACGCTGGGCTGGCAGACGCAGCCAGCCGTCCCCCCCATCCCACACAACGCTGCTTTCCGTCGGACGGCAGCGCCACATTCCGCGCAAACATCCATACATACCAGCATACAGGCGTGCAATCTATCATACTGTATGATGGTACACGTATGCGTATGCGTGTGCGCATCTATTGACATACGTGTGTCTGTGTATACCCATATACCTGTGTATACACATAGAGAATGAACACGGCTCCAACAAGGTTCTTTACCCAAACCAAGAACATACGTACACACTCATATGTGTAGATGTAAAGTCGCGGACGGAAGTGCACTTCAAATGCATGCGCAAAAATACAGACAAAGACACAGACACATATTTAAAAGCATAGAGATGCCACCCTAACGTGTCAACTACACATATACAGTCAACCACGACTATTCTCCCCATTTGTCCACATACGTGAACCCCGCTTTTTATCTGCCTGCCTACACATACACACACGTAAGTACACGCGTGCCAATCCCTGGCAGCTCGCCACACGTACACATGCACCCCCACACATCCGTGCAAACGCATGGCAGCTCTGCCGAAGTGTACAGCGTATCTCGCAATAAACGTGTAGCTCCGTCGCAGTAATCCGATACAGACACATGCAGGGCAAGCACACATATCTGTGCGCAGGCTTCCTGTGGGGAGCATCACTGCACTGACGAAGAAAAAGCGACACGGTTTCCCTCCCCCCTGACAAGGGCAGCAGGCTCTCTCTACGCGTTGCGGCCGCGGAGAGGTTTGGGGGAACGACTGCCGAGAAACTTTTTCGCTTTTGGCTTAGCGCCTGTAGCTGCTGCTGACGACGTGAGAGGCGCAGCAGCTGCAGCAGCTTCTCCAAATGGCCGGCGCCGCTCGTACCGTTTCTCCAACTTCCGCTGCTGCAGCAGTACATGCACACAGGCGCGTCTACATGAACGGCCGCACGCCAAACGCGAAGACACGCCTGTGTACGCCGTCGGGTTGGCGCCCGTCCACACCCCCCCCGCAACGTGTGGACAGCGGCTACCAAACACGGACAACTACCTCTGTGTATGTGTGCAAAGGTGCGTCAAGAAAAGTCCTGGCCGTGCGAACCCGCTCTCTTCCACTACGACGTCTGGCGTCTCCTCTGTGGGGGAGGAAGACGCAGCGGCAGCAGCAGCTGCTCGATACGCAGACGCAGCGCGGGTAAACACGCAGAACGCACCCACCTACGTATAAGATATACAGTTAAGAGGAGAGTCGCACACACAGGGGGGAGGATAATACACATGTAGAGGCATATTTGGAGGGTAATATCCACGTGTAAGCGACACGAGTATTCAGAAGATCCGAGCCACCGCTACACAGGTGTAATACATATATAAATATACACGTGTACATGTGTGGCGTCTCGCCGAGGCGGCGAACCGGCAGCAGCGTAAAGAGGTCCACGCTGCGGAAGAGCTGCTGCGACTTGCTGCTGAAGCCGATCGATCCAGCAGAGAAAACGGCAGCCCCACACATCTTCAGGAGAGCCTCTGCATGAAGATGCGTGTGTCTGGACGTTGAATCGCAGATACGCATGCAGCAACGGCAGGAACGCATGCGTCTCGGAAGCGCATGCACACACGTCTGCGCTACCGAAAGAGTTCTGCCTAGTGCGGTGGTGGTGGGAGTCTGTACGCAGCCGGTTGTCCGACCAGGGAAGTCGCTGCCTACATACAGATATACATTCGTACACGTACACATCTAAATATACATACCCCTTTTCTACACCTACGCAGAGGGAGACGCTCGCACATACGTCTGTGCACGCACACGCACGTATACGTGTGTACACACACATACGCACAGAGTTCCCTGTATGTGCTACCGCGTACACATATATATGTGTCTGACGCCCAAGGTTTAACCGAAAAGGTCTACAGTCAAATAATCAGGCACACACATATTTACACGTACATAAATATGTACCGATTCATGTGCGTCTACACACGTCTACATATGTGTGTAGATATATATGCGAGGAACGAGGTCTGCTCTAAAGTAACCAGACACATATTTACGGATAAATCGATACACACACACGAGCTCACGTGCGTTTGTATGTACGCGAGTGAAGAGGTCTACAATCAGAAAGAACAGATGTACAAAGTCCTACATACGCATATATGTATATATTCATCCATGTGCATGTGTGTGTATATGCACGCTTGTAGGCGACAAGCACACATATATCATTGCATGCGTAGGACTCAGCAACGAGCACGTCGGTCTTTGTAGAGAGAGGTGGCGTCCCTAGAGTTCCCCGTATATACACACGCACACATATAAACTCGCAACTACGTATATGTGAACTCGTCAATCACAGCGTATAATACACCCCAGCATACACAAGCACATATATATATATATATCAACAACTGCACATCCACACGTGAGTGAGGAAGTATGTGTACACGCAGTACTTTACATGCTTCGCGACATATCCGCGTAGCAGCGCTATCTTCACATCTATTTATGTCGTGTGTACAGACACAGGTCTTTGCAGAGAAGATGCACGGGGCGCGGTGCATGCGCTCAGAGCTCTGCGAGTACCCGACTTGTGGGCACGGCGTGTGCTGGCTTTTGAAGTGTACGTACGCCCGGCACATGCACGACGAACAACAACGTTTTTCCCGGCAGGCCGATGCCCCCCCGTTGACACACGAGAAGATTTTTTCTTCCCCGCTGTCTTCCTCGGGCACTGCGCACGCGGCGTGCACAGCCAGATACGGAGACCCCGTACAAAAGGCAAAACTCACCGCCCTGCATTCGTTGAAAGATATACAGATGGATGTAGATATAAATGTAGATGTAGATACAGATATGGAAATAGATAGGGATAGATATATACATAGATATGGGTGTAGAATGATACACAGATAGATATAGATAGATACACAGGTGGACAGATGTAATAAATAGATCCAGAAATAGATAGACACACATACATGCAGATACGGATAGATACGAATATGGAGAGATAGACAGTGATAGGTGTAGGAAGACGTAGACACACACAGACAGAAAATAGAGATATGTACATAGATATACATAGACATAGACAGATAGACAGACGCAGACAGATGTTGACAGATATACACGTATAGATAGATATGTAGATTTAGAAATAGATATACGGATACAGACACAGAGATATATAGATATAGATGTATAGATGTAGATATATAGATTTACTTGTGCAGGTGCGTGGGCGTAGACACATAGATATAGATATCAACGTGAACACGGAGAGACAGAGAAATAGAAATAGCTATATTTATGTATACCTTCATTTATACAGACGGATATAGGTTGTAGGACAGAAACAGATAGATACACAGAGAAGGGGTCACGGACACGCAAGTGTGGATGCTTCGTCTACACGCAAGAAGGCCGATTCTCAGGTAGAGTTTTTGCATGCGGTGGATGGCCGGAGAATCACCTTTTTCTGCAGCAGACGGCGGAGCGCCGGAGAGATACCCCTCGCTCGTTTTCCTTCGCCGGCGCGACGTTCCTGTCGCTTCTTTCTCCCTGCAAAGACGCATGCGACGCACACTGCCGCACAGCTACAGCTGCTCCCATGCGAGCAGCAGGCCTCTTGACAGAGACGTAGATAGATACATAGGTACAGACAGATATTATATATGGCTAGGTAGGTCGAGGGATACAGAAACAGATAGAAAGACAGAGAAATTGGAGAGAGAGACAGACGGAAGAAAGTAGATAGATATGTAAGTAGGTGCATAGAGATGTAGACAGATGTCGATATCGATAGAAATATAGATATGGACAGATGTAGGTATACACATATATAGATATAGATGTGGATAGTAAGGGAGACGGATAGACAGGTAAGTAGACAAATACCTGCATGAGGGCATGCATCTGTAGTGTCGTCGAGATACATCTGTTCACGTCAAAAGGTCCACTTTCGCCGTTTTTTATTCGTGTCTTGGCTGGTATAAGGGCGGACAGAAACTCACACATGTGTATCTATTCGACCCTGTACACTTTTGTGTGTACGACTAGCTCAACGTATACAGATGTAAAAGCGGCGAGGCAAACAGAGAGAGCAGCAGGGAAGGAAGGCGGCGGGCAGTGTGGATAAAAAACGCTTCTTACGGGCCTTCTCTGTCTCTCTTCTGGCATCTGCTTTCTTCGACGCTTCCTCGTCCAACACGCGAGTCACTCGCAGCGCGCGGCCCTGCAGCAGCAGGAGCAGTGGCAGGAGGAGCAGAGGCAGCAGCAGCAGCAGTGGCACAAGCAGCAGCAGGAGCAGAAGGAGCAGGAGCAGCAGGAGCACGAGAAATAGTTGCGCCAGGAGCATGAGCAGTAACGGCAGGAGCAGCAGCAACAGCAGCAGGGGCAGGTGCAACGACAGCAGCACCCGCGGAAGCGTGACGGGGTACACGGGAACAGCAGCGACAGCCGCAGCAACCCGAAGAAGTACAAGGCAGCAGGAGGGGCAGTAACGCGAAGCGAGTGTACAACTCCAGAAATGTCCAAGAGGAACACGGGGAGGGGATGCAGCCGCAGGAGGCGCAGCAGCCGCAGCAGAAGAACGCCGGAAAACGGAGAGACCAAAACGAACTGTAGAAGAAACGCGAGAGAAAGCCGGAGAACAAGAGGAAGTTAGCAGCAGCAACAGGCACAACGTACGTATACGGAAAGGAAACGCAGAAGGAGAAACAAGAATACGAGGAGGAGGAGGATACTCTGAAGAGCACCGGCCAGAAAATAGCGAAGTCTGGGTCGGAGAAAAGCAGAACTGCGCGGCCGCCACAATCGTGAGCTACACGAGAGATACGCTTCAAAGAAGAAGACGGAGACAGCAGAGAAAGAGGCAAATTTCACAGACGTACGACGACCAACGAGCCACGAGAGAATACCCACACATATAAATCTACGCGACGAGAAAACGTACCGCAGAGCAGACACGCTTGTACACACATGCGCCCGTGGTGGTGGGCTTCTGCTACACATAAGAGAGAGGACGCAGGAGAAAGACAAGAAACACACGTACACCTCCTCTCGTAGAGAAGACATGCATCTACGTATATCTACTCGTAGGACTCCTGTAGTCCACATGTATATATATGTGTATTTTCAGAGAGAAAGGACGCAGGAGAGAGAAACAAGGAAGACATCCTCGGCCTCCCCCGTAGAGAAGACAGGCATGTGCGTATGTGCACCCGTAGTAGTTCTGTGCTCCTGATACATACTCGTACACATATATTAAAAGAGAGATGAGGTGGGATAGAGAGAGAAGAGAGATACTATGTGCGCGGACCCTGGTAGAGGAGACACTTTGGTGGAAAGAAAGAAGTCCTGGATTTCGAAACTGAAGACAGAAATAAATTATTTTGGCCCCAAACGGGAGCAGCGAACCGAAACGCAGCTTCACCGTCCACTCACGACGAAGAAATACAAAAAGTACGCATCTACACAAAGGCACACACACACACATAGATATACACACACACGTATATGTCGATAGGTACATATATATATATGAGGGAGCCTGGTGTACGTGCGGGAAGTATCTGTGTGCGTAGGGACGTATTATATCTCTGTATATATCTGTCAAGAAACGCGAGGTAGACGGCAAGTCGATACGGAGGAGATGCACGTGCTTTTGTTCTCCCAATGTATGCGTCCAAAGAGAGACAGGGAGACAGGAAGAGAGAGGAGAAAGACAGACAGCAAAAAAGAGGAGACAGAAATAGGGAGAAATAACGAAAGAGAGACAGACAGAGACGGAAACAGGCAGAGGGAGAGAGAGACAGAGGCAGAGGGAGACAGAGACAGGGGGAGACAGGTAGATGGAGACAGACGGAGAGAGATACAGAGAGGGAGACAGGCAGGGGGAGACAGAGACAGAGACACAGGGAGACGGACAGAGGGAGACAGGCAGAGGGGGGCATACAGACAGAGAGAGAGACAGGCATACGGAGAGACAGAGAGACAGAGGGAGACAGAGGGAGAGAGATAGATGGAGACAAATAGATGGAGACAGACGGAGAGAGGGGGAGACAGAGAGAGAGACGGGCAGGAAGAGACGGACAGAGAGAGGGAGACAAACAGAGGGGGACAGGCAGAGGGAGGCGGATAGAGAGAGCGAGAGACAGGCAGAGACAGAGAGGGAGACAGACGGAGAGGGAGACGGACAGAGGGAGAGACAAGGAAAGACAGAGAGCGAAAGAAGGGGAGAGAGGTAGCCAGCGAGGTAGACAGAGAAGGAGAGGTTTGTTTTGTTGAGTCAATCAGACGGGACGAGGAGGAGAAGGCGGAAGAAGCAGACGCTTGTCCCCGGCTTTCCTTCCTTTGGCAAGTGGAGAAGAAAGGAGACGGTGGCGGGAACTCTTCGATAATTCGTGTGTGAGACAGTGGCGGGAACGCTTTACTAATTCGTACTTCAAAACGTATGAAAGGGACACAAAAGTGGATGCATGCCGGAGAAATGAAGCAGCAAACCGCTGTGGCTCCTCCTTCCAGTGAAGAGGGTCACACAGACCGTCAACAGGCTCCACAAGAAGTTAGTCAGAATCAACGGGAGAGAAACTTCACCCCACTCTCGCAACGAGAAGGCCCACACGCGCTTGCATGCATGCAAACTGAACATATTCTCTCCATATACTTACACATATATATATGTACGGAGTGAAGTCGTCGATTTGCAGAGAGACTGCGCGTTGTCGAGCAAACACACACATATATATGTACATATGTCACACACACACACATATATATATATGCACATACAATTGTACGAGTAGATTGAGCAGAGATGATTGCTGCTGTGTGTGGTACCTGAAGGGAGAGAGCCGGCGTTGCTGCATTTTTGAGAAGGGCCCGGGCAACTGAGACGCGATCGACGTAACAGACAAATGCGAATCCTTTGCAAAGGGAAGTTACTTTGTCCCGTACGATTCGCACGCCTGCAGGAGCAGGAGCAGCAAGAGCAGCAGAAGCAGCAGAAAGTGACGTCCAGCCGTGTACACCTCTGCACCAAACACGCAGGCCTGCATTTACGGACAGAGCGAGAGAAGAAGCGGAAGAGAGATGCATGCATCAGAGTCAACGTCGAAATTCCCCGCTACAGGACCCGGAAGCGCCCCTCTCTGTTCCGAGGAGGGCTTTTCGTTGCGCGCACATACATCGTAAGTTGTTTCTGTACACACACGCATGCACTGTTCCTCTTCACGTATCTTCCTCTCCACGCAGACGCCTTTTCCTTCTCCCTCTCTCTCTCTCATGTACACATACATACATATATATATTGGCGTGTCTCTCTTTACATACATATATATACACATATATGTACCTATATATATATGGAAACATGTGTCTACTTCTGCCTCGCTCTCAATCTATTTACAGCTATGTGTATGTGTATCGGTTTGTCTATATGTGTGTCTCTCGCGTCATATAGAAATATATATATCTGCTGTTCTCTCTCTTTCTGTGTCTGTGTCTACACCCAAAAATGGATGCAGACACAAACAAATCTACCTGACAACATCTGTCTAGGGCTGCCTGTCTCTTTCTCTCTTCTTCTGATATACATATATATCTATGTGTCTCTGTCCATACGCTGATACACACCTCCTACTTACATATACAGAGAGACGGGCAGGAACACACACACATACATACACACACATATATATATATATCTCCGACTCCTTCGCGTTCTCGCGCTCTGCAGATACGTTTCCCGTGTTATGCATACATGCCACCATACAAACAAATGAACACGCATATATATTTAATCAACAAACCGCTGTATATACGTGCGCATCCGTCAATGCAGACTTGCTGCTCTCTCCCCTTCTCTTTCTCTCTCTCACTACGTATGGGGTGAATTTACGTGTCGATTCACTCCGTATATAACTCTCCTACATATACAGGTGCATGCAAGTATACTTTTCTACAGAGGCACAACATATAGAGATACGCCTGTACCTCGAAAAAGATCCTTACATACATATACGTACACACGTCAGAGAGCTGCATGCAAATATATATTATGTATATGTATAGGTACGTCTTTCTTCTTGGGGGTGTACACAAACACACACACACACACACACACATACACTTGCATTTGCCCTATATATATAGATCTAGAGAGAGAGAGACATACACACACACATACATACATACATCCACACATATACATATATATATATATACATACATACCTACGTACATATATACATACATACACACATACACATGCGTACATACATATACATATACATATACACATACACATACGTACACATACGTACATACCAACACACATACATACGTATACATACACACCCATACATACGTATACATACACACATATACATACGTATGCACGCATATATATACAGATACATAGATACATACGTACATACGTACATACATACATATACATACATATATATACATACATACGTACATGCATATATACGTACATACATACATACGTACACATGTAAACACGTGGAGAGACAGGGAGAAGTGTGAGCGGCGTGCAGAACTGCAGTACTCATATATTCTTCCGAGAAATGTATTTATTGCGGAGACTTTTCACCTTTGACTTGTCCGTAGACACTTGCTGCAGTTCTTAGTTCTTCTTCTGAGCAACGAGAGGGTAGATTCCCGACAAATATGCTCCGCTTTCGATCGAAGCAGCCACGTGATGCTGCAGTATCGACGCGCAAACTTCTCTCTTTAAAACGTTCTCCCTGCGAAGAGCGCAAGAGAGGAGAACAAACGAACAACACAGACAGAAGAAATAGGTGTCCATGCAGAGAGGGCAGGAAAAAGTACAGGGAAAGAGAAAGGACGCTGCGAGCTGCCGTTCACGACGTCAGCGTTGACACACCCTCCCCGAAGGAACAACGCACGAGCCGCAGCAACAGCAGCACAAGCAGCGACAGCAGCAGCAGAGACATTTAAAAAGAGCAGCAACGCAGACGCGAAATAGCAGCAGCAGCAGCACTTCCACCAAGTCCAATACCTGTCGCGGCAAAGGAGACACCAGCAGAAGCAGCAGCAAGAGCAGAAGCAGCAAGAGCAGAAGCAGCAAGAGCAGAAGCAGAAGCAGCAGGCCCCTTCCAACACCGGCCGCAGCACACGCAACAGTGAGATACCAGCAGCAGCAGCTGTTTGACGCGCGTGTAGGGAAGGGAGGTCGAACGGATGCAGAGGCCCAAGATGGGAAGAAATGAGAGTAGGCGAAGAAGAGCAGATCACGTGTGAGGACTCAACGAAAACAGCGTGTCATCTAAACATGTAGAACAGCAAAGAAGAAGGTGAAACAAACCTCTGCCCCTTCAGTTTCTGCAGAAGAATTTGTACACGTGCGGATAGACGCCATACGTAACAACTTAAAGACGCGCAGAGACGCATGCGTCCTGCATGTGTACAGAAAGGGTCTGCAGGAAAACAGCAGCCGGTCGACAAGTATTCAAAGACAAGCACACCGCCAACACGGGAAGAAAGTCAATTATTCCTTATACGTATACACGCATAAATACACATCCGCATGCATAGATGTTAGATGAGCCGGCAGCTGCGTATATAGGGGAATCTCGACCAACCCTTGCAAGACGTACCGACACGAAAGCGTGTACGGATATACACACATGCATGTATATGCATATATGTACGTATGAATGTGTACATATACACAAAAACATATATATATATATACATATGCATACGCATGCAAATATACATATACACGAACATACACGTACATATATATACATATGTTGGGAGATGCGGCGCTCATGCGGGAGCTGCGTGTGAAAGAGAGGAAGAAATGGGAGGACAGACGTGAGTCGCTGCGGAGAGACGCAGGCCAAACTGGTGAACGGGGGGACAAAGACGAGCCTGCAGGAACGAGTCTTCATGTAGGAGGAATAGAAGACACGCCGCCAGCGATAAATCCCGGCAGAGCTATCGACAAAAAATACCTACGTCTTTCTTCAACAACGGCTTCACCAGCGCCGCATCCTTCAATACGATGTACGCGTTTTGAAAATCCTTCGCGTCCTGCATGCAGCAGCAGCAGCATTAACCCGAGCAACACTGCGGCAGTCAACGCAGCAGCAGCAGGAATGGCCAGCGCTGCAGCAGCAGGAATGGCCAGCGTAGCAGCAGGAGCAGGAGTGACAGCCGTAGCAGCAGGAGTAGGAGTGGCAGCAGCAGCAGCAGGAGCGAGAGCGATAGCAGCAGCAGCAGGAGCAGGAGCGAGAGCGGCACCAACAGCAGGTGCAGGAGTGAAAGCAGCAGCAGCAGGAGCAGGTGTGACAGCAGCAACAGGGGCAGGAGCGACAGCAGCGAGCGCCGCAGTCGCAGCGGTAGGCGGAACAGTAGCAGCAGTCTACGCAGCAGCAAAACAGCCAGCGCATCCGCCGTCGAGTCACACACTGCGCGCAGGAAGAGAAGAAAACTTGTCCCTGGTCGCGATGGCTCTCAAGAGTCAGTTTCTTTGAAACGAAGACAGAGACGGATGTATGTGAAGGTGCGGCATGGATGTCGGCTGTCAAACATTTGAATGACAGCCAGTTCTCTCCCGTGAACCGTCGGCAGCAGCAGCAGCGACTCTACACTACGGCGAAGAGGGCGAAGACGCTCGCATGTTCAAATGTTTGAAGGAGACAGGTCCGCAGACACACAAAAAGAGAGTGGGCAGAAGTGAGTTGTCCGGAGGGCTCAAATGTAGCGAAAATGTTGACTGTTCTTGCCACATGCAACGTTGATTGGCTTCAGGCCCCAAGAGGCTGCATGTCGCCAAAGAGGACCGGCTGCATGCGCGAGAACTGAAGAAGGGAGACACCCGTCTCTCTCTTCCGCTGTCTCCGCCCCATGTGGTGGGGTGCGCGTGTGTGTGCGTGTGTGAAGACGTGGGGGGGAGAAGATCGGCAAGCAGCAGAGAAGAAGTACCCGACAGCTAGCGACTTCTATTTGTAGAACCGCACGCATCGTCGCCCGAGATCAGACTTCCACAACTCTCGAGAAGAAGAAGTGCGGCAGCACGTCGCCGCATAAGAGAGACAGGGAGAAGAAATGCAGCAGAAGTTCCCCGCAGCAGCGACACGCGTAGGTGCATGCAGCACTCCGAAGAGAAGAGAGACATAAAAGTTTGTGTACTTCTCTGGTGCGTGCATGTACTCGCACAGACAAAAACACACATAGACACGACTATAGAGACGAAGTAGGGAAGACACACACACAAAGAGTAGACGAAACGTAGACACGAAGAAATACCCGGAAAAAGGATCAGGGAAGACACACACACGCATACAGACACACGAGAGAAGCAGGTGGAGAGCTACAAGTCAGGAAAAGTATCAATCAATCAGTGTAGACAAACACATATTACGACACGAATATCTTCCCTTCTGTCTCTATTAATATATACACGTGTATATATACATAGAGAGAGATAGAAGAGACAAACACATACGTATATATGTTAGAGAAGATATATCAAGAAGTGCAGGAGTGTGCGGTGGGCACGTCCAGAGGCTGTCGACGCATGCAGAGCTACACAGATATATATATATATATATACACACTAGGTACCACATATATACGTATACATGTATTTATTAATAGAGACAGAAGGATATTCGGGAAGCTGCAGACAGTCGAGTATAGAGACAGATATATATCCTGGAAAAGACATACGCACACAAATACGGAGAAACATATTGGAGGAGATATATACGGTCGTATACGTGTGGATATTAATGTAGGGACAGATATATAGAGATGGAGGGATAGATAGATATATATGGACTGGCAGACCTATATAGGTATATAGATAGATGTAGAGAGATATAGATGGATAGATATATATAGATAGATATAGACAGATAGATATAGATACGGAGACAGACACATATTGACGAATATAAGTAGACAGATATGGACAAATGTGTGGATAGACAGACATAGACAGAAACACATATATACAGATGGATAGAAGTGGGCAGACAGATACAGACGGGTAGACAAATAGACATAGATAGACAGATACAGATGGATAGATATAGGGATATACATAGATACGTAGATGGACAGATACAGAGATTAATACTGATAGAGAGATACGGATAGATACATAGGTAGACAGGTATAGACAGATCTAGGTAGACGGATGTAGATAGACGAACAAATCGATACATATGTAGGTATAAATAGATTAATTGATAGAAATCGATAGACACAGGTGGACAGATAGATAATCCAGCTACCGAGAGATATAGATGGACGGCCAGATACGGAGAGACAAGTATATATAGACAGGCCTCGGTAGAGATAGACAGAGAGACAGATAGATACGGCTAGACAGGTCTTCATGCATACATATAGACTCGTATAGATAAATATATAGAGAGATACACACAGATATAGTAGGGAAGGTCCATCCATATATATACGTGGGAGGATATACAGAGGAGAAGTACGGACCCCCGCATATAACAGACGGTTGAGGGGCCGGGAGAAGAGCCACAGACACATGGCACTCGCTTTCCTTCTGCACCTCTCCGCCACCGAGGGGTTTATATCTTCGGACTTTTCTTCTCTGTAGAAGAATTTCTACAGATGGACAAGTCAACAGATAAATCTGAAAGAGAGGTGAACCGTCCCCATGCATATCTTCACAGAAAGACACACAAAAAAGTCGTGTAAGAACCATACACACACATTACCACATATCCATATATATATATAAGTATCCCTCTCCATACTACCTCTACCTATCTATCTATCTATATCTATCTATCTATCTATACGTATCTATCTATCTATCTATATGTATCTATCTATCTATCTATATCTATCTATCTATACGTATCTATCTATCTATCTATATGTATCTATCTATCTATCTATCTATATCTATCTATCTATCTATACGTATCTATCTATCTATCTATACGTATCTATCTATCTATCTATATGTATCTATCTATCTATCTATCTATATCTATCTATCTATCCATATCTATCTATCTATCTATATCTATCTATATCTATCTATCTATATCTATCTATCTATACGTATCTATCTATCTATCCATATCTATCTATCTATCTATATCTATCTATCTATCTAATCTATCTAATCTATCTATCTATGTATCTCTCTATATATCTCCTATATGGATATATTGTGGGAGAGGAAATTTAGCTGTTGTGTGGCTTCTGTTACGTGTGAGAGACTCCACACAGGCAGCGTGTCTCACCTACAAAAGGGGGACTCAATTTGCTTCTCTGATAGATGCAGCAGCGACCTTTGCTGCCGCCAAGACACACGTATATATTTGTAGCTTCTCCTAGTTCGATCGATCCGACTACGAACACTTGCTGCGACCGCATGCCGAGCGACGTCTCCGAACGTGGACAAATATGCCACACACGAAAGAGGACTGAGTGCCGTCACTTGTGACGCATGCAGGTAGACGATTCCCGTGGCTGTTGCTGACAAATATTCATGTACGTATTGACCCATACATGTGTACATATATATGTATGTACTCTATATACGTATGTGCGCACACGCAGACCAAGAAATCGTTATGGCTGCTTTTGTGTGCGAAGGCAGTCTACGGGTGTCGAATATAAACTCCAAGAGACTGGCCGGGTCTCCTGTATCTCTCTCTCTGCTGTTGACCGATATTTATATATGTGTTGAGTCCCATATACATATATATATGTACTCCTACATATACACATATATACATATGTAGGCATGCTCAGACCAGGAAATTGCTACGGCCGCTTCTGTGTACGCAGTTTATGGGCGTCGCACATAAACTTCACGAAACTGGTTGGTTCCTTTTCTGTCCGTCTTTCTCTCTGCCGCTGATCAATATTTATGTATGTGTTGATCCCTTATATGTATATATGTGCTCCCATATATGTATCGGCATGCTCAGGCCAAGAAATCTTATGGCTATTTTTGTATATGAAGGCGGTCTGTGCGGTCACACATACACTCGAGGAGACTTGCCGTTCTTCTCTCGTTCTGTCCTGCGACGCGCATGCAGATTCGGCTGCGGGGGCCGTGGCTCCTGCTGCGGCTGGAGCAGGAGACGCAAGAGACGGAGGCAGACGAAGAGAGACGCAGGATGGAACAGAAAAGAGAAAGTAAAGGGTCGCCGAGAGAAGGACACGAGGGGAACAGAAGAAGAAAGGAGAAGAAGGCAGGACAGTAAACCCGAGGCCCAGGAGAAAGCAGCAGAAAAAAAAGAGAAGATAGATATCACGGGTGGAAAAGAAAAGGGAAAGGGGGAGAAGAACAGACAGGAAATGACGAAAAGAAGTCCTCCTGACTGTCTCACTGTGAACTGCCGTGTAGCGACTCCCCCGAGGCGATGCTTCGCAAATTTCGGCAACACCGGCACCGACCGCAGCCGCATCTGCAGCAACAGCAGCAGCAGCAACAGCAGCAGCTGCGGCGCTATCAACGGTACCTTCGGAAGCACACACAGCGTCGTTAGATGCAGCAGCTGCGGAAGCACCAACAGCAGCAGGAGCGGCTACAGCAGCAGCAAGCTGCAACACCAGCGGCAGCTACAGCACCGGGAGTAGCAGCAGCAACAGAAGCAACTCCTGCAGCAGGAGCACGAGCTGCAGCAACAGCAACAGCGGATGCAGACGGAGTGACAGTAGATACAGCAGCAGGGACGGCAGCAGCAGCAGTCCAGCTAACAGCGGCAGAACCCGTCTCCGCAGGGCGCCGGCAAGGCGCGGCAGCAGCATGCCACGAGCGTCACTGGACACTGCCACGAGCAGAGAAGCAGTCCTGCGAAGAGGAAAATTCACAGCAGCAGCAGCCCGAGCTGAACCAGCACCAATCCCGCTTGACGCAGCAGCAGTCCCAGCCGAAGACGCGGCAGCCCCACTTAAGGCAGCTGCAGCCCTACTTAAAGCAGCAGCAGCTCCACTTGAAGCACCGGCCTCCCCACTTGAAGGAGCAGCGTCCCCACTTGAAGCAGCAGCAGCCCCACTTGAACCCGGAGCACGAGCAGGAGTGGAAATAATAGCGGCACAAACGTCCAACAGCAGTGCAACACGGGCAGCAGCAGCAGGAAGGCCGCATCAGCAGCAGCAGCAGTGAAGAAGCACAACATCAGTGGGGTTCAAGGGCAGCCAGCAGCAGAGTCAGACGCACTCTTCAACGAAGAAGCAGCGGCATGTCCCACAGCAGCGCGACAAGAACAGCGGCGGCGGTAACACAGTGACAGCAGCAGCGATGTTAAACAGCAACTACAGCAGCGGCAGCTCAGGAAGAGGCAGCAGCAGCAGGGACCCGATAGCAGTAGCAGCACGAGGCTGCGGCAGCAAGACAACCGCAGAAGCTGCAGTGCCAGCCGCAGCGGCGTCACCCGCAGCAGCAGCAGCACGAGTCTCAGTGGAATCGCAAACGGAGCGGACAGACACATGTTCCGCGTCCCTGCTCTCCGCGCATGCATCTGCCCATGCACACCGATCCACACACATGAAAATATACTTGCAGTATATTT
Source organism: Sarcocystis neurona (assembly GCA_000727475.1). Classification (NCBI taxonomy): domain Eukaryota; phylum Apicomplexa; class Conoidasida; order Eucoccidiorida; family Sarcocystidae; genus Sarcocystis; species Sarcocystis neurona. The sequence goes on from KL647297.1 coordinate 3,346,414, forward strand.
CTTCCTCTCCACCTACACATACACACACAAACAAATCTGAACTCCCGCATACGTATACAGAGTCGTATATGTAGAAATGTCTACGCATGTAGACAGCGAAAATCTGAGTGCACTAGGATATACCTACGTATACATATATATATATATGTTTGGATAGACGATATAATACCCAACATATATACATATACATATATATAAATGTATATACATGTGCATATACACGAAAATATCTACACACGTAGACAGTGAAAATCTGAGCGCACTGGTATACATAATCAATACACAGTATACTGTCAAAGACGTAGGCATGTAGCCACACGAACCGACTATTCTGTGTCTCTTCTGCCGCACAAAATCTTCGTCCCTTCTTCTTCTTCTTCGTTTTCCCTTTTCTTCCTTTTTTTGTCTACTGACGGTCGTCGGTATTCTCACGCACACACACATCAGACACAGAGAGAGACCTCCAAAGATGCATGCAGAGGGGGAGAGACACTCATCCGTCCCAGAAGTCCGGGAGACACTAACAAACACGGAGACACGTGTCTCTCCGCCGAAGAAAAAGAAGAAAAGGCAGACGAGAAGAGTCGGGAGACGTGCGTCTCCATCAAAGAGAAAAAGAAGACGAAGAAGAAAATGCGGATGGGAAGACGTGGTGCAGATTTGCGGCGAGACGACGGGGAGGCTGCGCTGCTGCTGAAAATGGAAGCTGCTTCCCTACCGTCTCGACATCACTCCTTGCGATGCCCAGGTGTCTATACACCTCAGCCTTTGTCCATCCACCCAGGGGGAGGTTCCCCACAAATACTGTCCGCAGCAGCCTGCGCCTCGCCTTTTCTTCTTCTTCCTCCTCTTCGAGAGTTCCTGCTTCCTCTGGCTTCACGTCTTGTCTTTCTTCTTCTTCTGGACCAACTTTGCCTTTCCTTTCTTTTCTGTCGCTGCCGTGCCCTGCTGCGCTCTCTGCTACATTCCGGGAACGAGCGCTGGTATTCCCCGCAGCGGTTACGGGCGTGCATGCGCCGTCGGCAGAGGCGAGCGCAGCAAACCCCCCGCCTGTGCTGCTGCTCTTACCACCAAACGCCCCAGCAGCCCCGCTGCTGCCTTTCAACCTGCTGCTGCTGTTGCTGCTGCTGCTGTTGCTGCTGCTGTTGCTGCTGCTGTTGCTGCTGCTGTTGCTGCTGCTGTGCTGCTGCTGTGCTGCTGCTGTGCTGCT